>OY720344.1:96147450-96747450 GCA_963082975.1 Labia minor | reverse complement strand
TTTAAATAAATCATATAAATCATATAAATTAATAAATACATATTTTTTTGCCTTATACAAATAGTTATTTTTTGTAATTATATATTAGTTAACATAGTATTAATTAAATATTTATCATTTTGAAAAATTGTACAGCATAATTTACTTTCTTTATCGGATCTGATAATAAATGAAAGTAAGAAAGTTGTATGATACGCTTTTGCATCAGTTAAGATAACTTGCTTAATTTATTAAATAAGTATTACTTAGTGATTGAAATGTTCTGTGTAATAATTGATATGTTGTTGATGGATGGAATTTTAAGTATTATAGAAAGTGTCAATGTGGAATCACTCTTACAACATTTATATGGATTCAATTCACCTATAATGTAGATAGAGAGTCAAATTTATTTCTTCATGAAAAAGTTATTTGAAAATGTTAACTAGTTAATCATTTGATTAGAAAATTTTAAAGATATTAAAGTTAACAAGGTAAGGAACTTAATGGAATATCATAAAGAATAATAAGGGATACTTATAAATGTATATAGTCTAAATATTTCGGGGAAAATGGAAAGATATCTCTATACCTAATAATTTTACAAAGGTCATTTAATAAAAAGATATACTGATATATAAATATATAATGTATTATTATATCTCGATGACGCTACTTTTCTTATTTAACTGTATCACATGTGTTGCAAATAGATAAAAATTTTATAAAATGATGGAAAATAATTTGATTAATATATTATTATACCAATTTTTCTGTATAAATGTATTTTTTAAAGTGAAAAAATGATGAGAATACATGCAAGTATCTAATATATAGACAATATTTATTTATTAATACATTTTAAATATGAATTTAAAAATATTTGAAGCATTGATCTTATTATTATTTAAATGAGACATTTCTATAAATAAATCTGTAGCTGAAGAAAAATTCAATAATAAATATATACAATAAATATAGTATATATTGTGTATATACGAGGCCTGTTCAAAAGTAAAGGTGAATTTTGAATTTTCGCGGGCTGTGTACATTCGATTATCGAAATTTTTTTGTTATACATATATACAACATATATGTTTCTCATATGTTGTCATTATCAGCCATTTTGGATTAGTAATTTGTTTTTGACAACTGAAAAAGTTATTCACGTTTTTGTGTGTTCTTCGGTTTTTTAAAGAATATGTATTAAATTTTGAGACACTTAAAATGTTGACTGTGGGATTCGGCGAGTCTAATTTGTCTCAAAAAATGTATAAACATTTTATAAGTGGTACAAGCGCTTTACAGAAGGCCGAAAAAAGCACGCCAAGTTCGATCAAATGTGAAACTTTTGCTCATTGTTTTCTTCGATTACAATGCCGTGGTGCATCGTGAGTTCTTGCCAACAGGCAGTACTGTTAATAAGGAATATTACAAGGAAGTTATGCAACGTTTGCGTGAAGCAATGCGGCTCAAACGATCGGAATTGTGGAAAAACAAATAATGGATTCTGCATCATGATAATGCACATCATTGCTCGTTTGTGATTTTTTGGCCAAAAACAACATTGTAATCATGCCTCAACCATCGTATTCACCAGATTTAGCTCCCTGCGACTTTTTCCTATTTTCAAAATTGAAGAGACCGATGAAAGGAAAACGTTTTGCCACAATTGATGAGATAAAGTCAGAATTGAAGAACGAGCTGATGACCATACCGAAAAGCGCATTTCAGAAGTGCTTCGACGATTGGAAGAAGAATAAATACTTTTCGAAATAATTCAAAATTCACATTTTCTTTTAAACAAACCTCGTATATATATATATAATAAAGTGCTAAAAAATAATAAAAATGTTAGAGGTCTAAATTGTTTGATGTCATTTCTAATTTGACAATTTCTTGATGTTGTCAAACAACCTAAAATATGGTAAATATATTATAATTAAAAATGTTAATTGGATTTAGAAAGATAAACGAAAATTTGAGTAGTGAACTTAATTCCAGTTCAGAGTAACCCCCCTTTCACACTTGAGTTGTTGAATCGAACCCTTCCTTGATATTATCCTTCCTTACTGAATATGAAATGGATTTACAATTATTATACGAGATTAAAATGTTATGTGATATAATATATCTAAATAAAGTTTATTAAAAACGTATTTATTTTTCTATTAATATTGATATAAAAATAAATATTTTCACCATTAAAAAGTTTGCTATTTTAATAAAGTAATTATGTCAAGGGCTATGAATATACAAAACTGGAGGATTTGTTTCCTAAGGATTGAGGAAAATAGAACAAAATAAATTTTTATCTGCAAGCCAAATGTGAAATTCAACAAAATATTTGTATCAAATTTGACCCTGAATAATGTTAACCTTGCTAATCTATATGTATAATGTTTATATTTATTTCATAAAAAACAAAAATATTACTTTATAAAAATAAAAATTTAATTTATTTATATTTTGATTAATTTAATTTTTTTGTTTCTATGAATATAATATGTAACTCTATTTATTCAATGTGTGTGTGTGTGACATACAGGAAAAAATAAATTATTAGAGTGTTCTTATTATACTCTTATTTATTTTATTCGTTATCTTTAAATAATGAGTAATAATAAATAAGTAAATTTATATGAAAGGTTAATTTTATATATTAAATAAATATGAAAAAGGTCAAATGTACATAACTTAAAATAATAAAGATAAATTTAAAATTAATTTAAAATAAATTTGAAATTGAATTTATCTAAAATAGTTTTATTAAATTCAATTAAAAAAACTTATACGAACATACATGTAATCATTAATGACCCTCACATTTTGCCTAACATAGTCGTTTACTGTTGATGATAAGAATGTATGTCAAGTATCATGTTAGGACTATTAATTTAATTGATTTGCTTACCTATACTCTTAAGCTGATATAGGGTTTCACTTTTAGTAGTAAACGTTAATTAAATAAATTTGAAATACCAATATTTATAATAAATTGATTTTTAATAAATGTTAAAATAGAAAAAGGAATCACAAAATTGTATTTTTGATAAAATCAAATTAATTGACTTTGAATTATAATTAAAATTAAAATTATGTTTATTTAATCTTCCAGTTTAATGTCAAATAAATGTTTGTTAATATTTGTGAACATTTCAGTAGTTTCACTATCTTTCTGAATGTAACCAGTGAAAAGAACATTAAGAAAACAGAGTAATTTTATAATTAAAATATAATAAATATTTTTAAATTAATATATGTATTGTTTTTATTTATTAAAAAAAAATGTTCAGATCAATTAAATTTTATTATTAATATATATAAAAAATTATTCATTTATATTGAGAATTATTAACCCTTTGCACTCCGAGCAATTTTTAATATGGGCTAGCAGCAACTCCGAGTCATTTTCACTATGGGCTATCAGCTACTCCACGCTATTTTTAATGGCGCGAGCGCGCCTCAGTTGAATATTGAAAATTGTCCTTTGTCATTAAAAAAAACCTGAATAAACTAAAAAATATGCTTTATTAATACAATATAATTACGAAAATATAAAAATACAATATATTTTATAAAAATCACTTTTTGAATTTCATAATTTTATGGTATCTTGCAAAACAATCCCCAAGGTGCATTCTTGACTTATCAGGACTAGTATCACAGTATTCACTCGTTTCTCGTCTTTCACCTTTTTTCTGTCTATTGGAGCAAACAACGTAATCTCTTTTTTTACCTTTGCGCATTTCATGAAGTTTTCCGTTTAACCTGAACTCGGATGAAGAGGTAGAGGCTCTAGATTTTTCTTGTCGAAAATTATTAACCAGTTGATCGACTAACAGTTTCATATATTTCAAATGTGTCAATGGTTTTTCGTTTCGTTTTGTTTTTTCAATTTTATATAAGATATATGACTTAATTACAGACACTTCCATGCCCCAAAAAAACATTTTTTTCCACCACTTAAGAGATTTTCTCAAAAAACAATAGGTAGATGCATATTGATCAGCTCGATCTACACCGCACATAGAATTTGTGTAACTGACGACTACATTAGGCTTTCTAATATCTATTTCCGTACCCCCTCGAAGAATTCTTTTTGAATTTATCATTCCAGCATCATTCCAAGTGCTCAAAAGTGAGACAATCCTTTTGTTTTTCCAGGCTAAGAACATAATTTTTCCTTTTTTACTAACAAAAGTTTTCTTACTCGAAAACTTGGGTTTTTTCAGAAAGGTCGGGATGCCTTTTCTGTTAGCTTTTATAGTACCAGTCAAGTGGCATTTCAATTTCATTAATTCTTCTGCTAAAGATATGCTGGTATAATATCTATCAGTAAACATATGGTAACCCTGTGCTTCCCGGATTTTATCTAGCAGCTTTTGATATAAATGCAGCGGAATTCTAGTGGTGACTGGCAAATCTGAACGAATAAGACTTTCTGATGTAATACTTCCATAATAAGGTAAGATGGAATAGATATAACCTGTTTCAGAATCCGCCATTGCATAGATTCTTATACCCCATTTTGTTGGCTTGATGGGGTTGTAAGTATTGAAAGAAATTTTTCCTTTAAATTTTACAATGGATTCGTCTACGCAAATAATTTTACAAGGAATAAAGTGTTCAGAAAATTTTGAGTCTATATAATCTAAAAAAATACTAGCTCGTTGTATACGAGTTTTGAGATGTTTGCTTTCCGAGTCAGGTGTTTTTAAATGGAGCATCCAAAATATTTGATTAAATCGAGCTCTTGTAAATACATCAGAAAATAAGCTGGAGTGTCTCCACTCGACTATCTCGCAATTTGAATTGGATTAAATAACATAATATATTATATAATAAATATTATATAAATATAATAAATAAATAAATAATAAATAAATAAATAAATATAAATAAATAAATAAATTTATAAATTATAAATAATAAATATAAATATTAAACCAGAGCATGTTTGGCTTTTTATTGATGGCACCATGGCACGTGTTGGCGCGTGAGATTTGCAGTGTTAAAAAATTAATTCTGGTACTTTCAGCGATTCAATCAAGCTAAAATTCTATATATATCAGTTTTATACAATTATTAATCATGTGAAAAATTATCAAACATATATCTTTATTTTTACGGTCACTTTAGAGGAAAAAATATCAAAACGTTGTAAGTAATGACCCTCTTCCGGTTGAGCTACATTTCTCAAAAGTTGATAGAAAACTATGAATTTTGAATAATGTCCATGTACCAAATTTCATCATTCTAGCTCAAACCGTTTTTGTGTAATCTTGTCTACACACATACACACACACAGACATTTTTCTCAATCTTAGTGAAAATGATTCAGGAACCTTCAAAACGTATAAAAACATCAAAATCTCAACATCGAAAATTTTCGTGATCGCAATACTATCTCTTACGAGATAGTAAAAAAGGGATTCTACTGTTGTCTAGTCAACCAATATTCTTGCTTGTTAGAAACAGGCATTGTACCCATATTTAGAATAAGTCCAATGAAAGCCCAGAATTCATCTTTATTTACATCGCGCCATGTTTGCCATATAGAGTCTTTAGATATATTCTTTGATTTCAACAAGGATTTTGCATAGCTGTTTGTTTCTTTTATTATTTCATTTACAAGTTGTTCTGAGAAAAATAGTTTGAAAAACTGAATCGGTTCAAAAATATTAGAGGGAATTTGGGGGCCTGTTACTTTTTGCCCTATTGAAAAATTTACTCTTTTGGGCATATATCCATTCTCTGTAATACTGACCCAATCATCTTCTTCTGAGGAGATGCTTGCATTGTCATTGGTGTCACTATCAATAGGTCGTGCTTTTCGACTTCGATGGACTATTACATCGCTGCCAGAAGTATCACTATCACTATAATCTTCATTTATATTAATTTCAGACAAATTGTCGCTGTATAATTCAAATTCGAATTCATCTTCACTTTCGGAGAATTCATCAATTGCATTGAAATTATTTTCTTCTATTTTGAGGAAAAATATAAAAAAATGATTATAATTTTAACGCAACTATTTGTAAAATCCAAGAGTATAGATTTTGATGAAGAATTATAGAATATTTGAATTAAATATTTATATCATATTTAAAATAAAAACAATGTTTCTTATCCATGTCGCTGCTGCGGCGACAACGGAGTAGGAGCTTAACTTACAAAGTCGCCACAGCGGCGACACCGGAGCTATATGATTGCCTTACACTGTCGCCGCTATGGCGACAACGGAGTGCAAAGGGTTAAATATACCTACGTATTTAAATACATTTAAATAAGGGTGCTGATAAATAAATCCAGACAATGACATAAATTAAATAGCTATCACCAATTTCATTATCATTATAAAGTTTAATGTTTTAAGTAAGGTAGAATATTCAATCAAAGAAGGGGGAGATTGAAGATTTGGGAATTCACTTAAGATTAATGATAAAATCAAGAATATGAAAGAGGGAACATATGATTAATGTTATAAAACATTCACAAATGGTGATTTGTGGATATTTTATCAGAATTTTTTATCCGATAATAGCATAGTGAAAGAAGAATCAATTCTATTTAGATGAGTATTTATGTAATAAATAAATATAAGATTAGAAAATAAATAAATTCTACATAGAAAGAAGTAACAAAAAAAACTAATGAAAAGGAATATGAAATTAAACAATTTAACCGTGGTCAGTAACAGAAACATTTTAATAATTTATGTAATCTTAAAAAATTTACTACTTAATAAATATGACTTTTAATTAATCATAAGTTAATTTCCAAGTTTATTTGTTTTATGGGCATTTAGGCTGTAACATGATATATTTGGACAGCTGCCCAAATAAAAAGATCTTCAGAAAAACGTAAGCTTATGATGATGGTGTAACAACCAAAATGCGCATAAAGCAAATATATCAATAAACTTGAAACTTCATCCTGGAATTAAATTAAAAATTATTCTTCCAAAAATATTTATATTATAAGTATGATGACAGTGAAATATGATGATCGTTTATATTGTATATATAGTATATTGGATGCAAATAGAAAAAGAGTAGAAGAGAATGGAAGTATTTAGAAATAAGTTGACCTGTGGCCAGGTCCGAACCGACCGACGGTTTGAAATAAATTAATTTCCAGCTACAGAAACAATTTCAAATAATTTTCATATATCTATTAATGTAATAAAAAACAGATATGGATACATAAATAATAAATATAAACATTTTTAATTTTATTTTATTTATAATATATATGCAAGACCAGGCTGTGACGTCATGAATGGCTGGATGACGTCATATAATTTTAAATCAAGAAAAAACTAATCAATATGATTTTTCTCGAGGATAAAACCAATACAAAGTGCATGATTCGTGGTGATATATAAAAAAATCTCCTTTGGTGTGAAAATAACCCTTTCCTTCCTATCGTCGATCGCTAATACTACCACTTCCGGTTTCCAGAATTGCACCAAAAGTTGATCAATTCATCCCACTGATGCATTAAGTAAATATACAAAATTTCATCAAAATCGGTTGAGCCGTTCAGGCTGTACACATCTATACGGACAGACATCATGCTAAAAATACTTTTTTCTGTTTAGAAAATGCATGATTCGTGGAGATATGTAAAAATCTCCACATGTGAAATTTGGTGTGAAAACAATACCTCCCTTACTATCGTCGGTCGGTAAAAACCTATGCCATAAAGGGTCTAGTTTATGCAGCATAAAATAAAATAAAATAATAATAATAAAGTTAGTGAAAATATTTAAATAAAATTAAAAATAAATAAATAAATTAGATAAAAAATGTAATATTGTAAAATAATGTATATAATAATATAATAATATGTATAATTGAACTAATAAATATATATATACATACATATTGTATTTAGATATTAAATAAAGATAACTAAGTTGCATAAATCATAGGCGTAAGAAATATTTTTATGTATCTATATTATATAGTATATACTCAATTTATTTTAAAACAATTCATATCAAATCAATTAAATGTTAAGATTCTTTAAATTGAAATAAATATGGACCAAAAAAAACAACTATCAATAAATACAATATAAAATATGTTTAAATTTATAACATTAAAAGGAAATGCATGCCCTCAATCGTGGATATAAATTTTAGAAGGTGTTTCGAGTTACTTTTTATAAATTAGGACAGAGTGTTTGCCTCTTGGGAGAAATGGCCAACTAGCGGAGAAAGTAAAAGAAGAAGCAACGACAAAGACAGCTGCTCTCTAAAGAAAAAACTCTCTATTTTTTTATTTTTTTTATTAAATGAAAAATAATGAAATGTTACATAAATATGTAATCAGTATATTTTTTTTTTAATGTTTGCATTAAAATTAATATTAAAGTTTATTAACATAATTAAGAGTAAAATCACACCATAAATATATGTAAATAGAAGATTTACTAACGAGAAATAAAAACAAGTTTTAAAGAATTTGAAATAACATTAATTGTTTTTAATAAATGTATTTTTTAATATACATATAATTTCTATTATTTTGAATATTAATTTGATTCGTTTTGAAATCTTTTTATTAATGTATATATATGTATATATGCATAAATATTATTTTTAAAATATACTTAAATATAAACTCAAGATTTTATATTATATAAATAAATAAATTTATATGTATATTTTATAACTCACAATATATTTCTTAAAATAAATAAAGAATTAAACATTTACTAATAATTTTAATTTTTAAATATTAATTTATTATTATTGTGATTTAAAGAATTCATTTTTATTTATATTTTATTTTTTAATAATTATTTGTATATTTATTTGTATGTGTGTTCATCATCGGGCTATCAATATATGTTGGTATCATTTATTAATGTTAGAAGTATCCAAAAAGGTAACAAACTAATTAATTATTGATAACGCTTGATAAAAAATCAAAACATCAAACTGATGTTTAATTAATAATAATTTACAAGATAATAACAAAAATCATTGAATTATATTATAGACTAGAAGATTTATATATATAAATTTAAAATAATAGAGAATTTACAATAAAATTATATTTTTTAATTTTTTGTTTAATGATTAATTTATTAATTTTTAATTTATTAAAAATTAATATCTAATAATAATGATGGATGAGTACAAACAAATTATTAAAATAAATTTATTGTCATTTAAATTTAATCAATTAATGCGGAAATATTTTATAAGAAAATTCAACAGGAAAAATAACATGAAAAAAAATCTCTGGGAAAATTTATTAAAAAGATATAATATATTATAGAAAGGGGAATGCACATAGAGAGGATTGTTTTAAACAATAAGTTCTCAAAGTTGTAGTTTTTCCTGCCTTTTACTTTCTCTAAAGTGTTATTAGCTGTTTCAAGCAATGAAATGGAACCGTTTTTTTAAGCATGTCGATTGGTTTCAGAGAACCGATGAAAAAAGTACCTAACACAAAAGAAATCAATCTTGAACTCATTTTATTTTATTTTTTCTTTATAGGTTAAAATAAATATCAGATTAGAAAAAAATAAATAAATTCTACATATAAAAAAGTAACTAATTTTATTAAATGTCAAATTAAAAGAAAATAATAAAAATGAATTATAAATAATTCTTTATTTCAAATATATATAAATAAAATTAGATACAGAAATAGTTTATCGAAAAATAATTAAATATATAAGAGAATAGTTATATTCAGGTAAATTATTTTCTATTAATATTCCTCTTGAAAAATATAGTTTCCATAATTATTTTTCAACAAAAGTTATGATTAATTATTAGTTAATTGATATTCTTAATTAATTCTTAAGATTAAATATAAAAATAACTTTTATTATATACTTAAAAATACATTCAACATAATATGAAACAATTTCTTTATTTAAATTTTATTCATTATTTTTCAGATTGTGCAAATAAATGTTTTATCATTTGCACGTTGCATCTGGATTTTCAATGTCAATGGGCATTAACAGATAAATAAATTAGCATTATCATTGAAATGATGTGGTTTTTATTATAATTATTAAGATAGTAATGGATTTTATAAGTAAGAAAATAATATATAATTAATAATATATATTATTAAATTTTCTAATGATTTAATTTAATAATATTATAATAATAATATATAATTGATATAATTTTATCTTTATAATTATTAAGGTCTGAAATATGATATTTATTAGTCTTAAATTGAAAATTGCCTTAATCCTTTTCTCTTAATAATAGAGATAGATGATTTTATTTTTTTTATATGATAATTTAACATACTAGTAGTAAACATACATCTACTCTACTGAGGATCATGGGGTTCAAACCCTCATGAGGAAATTAATTAAAAATTAAAAAAAATTATATTTAGTAATAGTGGAGGAGTTTTTTGTGTAAATTAAAAAAATATATTTAAACTGATGATGATTACTCATATAATTATTATTTCATAACAATGAAGTGCTTTTTTCATTTACCTTTTTTTAAAAATCTATCTTAGTATTTTCAAAATATTGTCTCATGACAATTTTATTTCTCTTCTTATTACAATAATTTTATTAAATTTGTGCAATTTGTAAAAACAATTTGAAAGAATCAAATAAAAATTTCATAATTTATTTTATTCCAATTTAGATTTAATAATAACTTCATTAACTTATATTAAGCAAGAAATTACAATTAATCCGTTTAGATAATTCAATTAGTTTCTATTTAAAGAAAAAACAAATATTATAAATTATGTAAACGATTCCCATCAAATACAATTATTGATATTATATTTTTAAAAGAGTGCTTCTGGGACAATTAAAAAAGAAAGATAATTTAAAACAAAAGAGTATAAAAATATTTTAAAATTATTTAAATTAAATAATAATATGAATATATTTTAAAATAATATTCTTCTTTCGAGATTTACGGGTAATTAAATATAAACAAATTTTAGAATGATAATATTAATTTTAAAAAATACTGAATATGACAAGAAAAAGAAACAGTCAAAATATATGTATGGAAATTTTTTTATTTATATTATTTGATGGATATGTCAAACAGTGAATAAGTGGGTATGATTATCCAGATAATGAACAAGACAGTGCTAATTACACTTATATTTTGAATTTTTTTTAAACCAATAACGGGATATTTTAAGTTAAAAAAGTTTTCCTTCCAAAAGCAAATAATTTATTAATTAACAAAAAAGAATGTCTTGGACGATTGTTTACCTTGGGCTTATAGAACCATTTCCTTAGGGATTCCATTGTCTTATTTGGTATGTCGACGCAGTCACTACTAGCTATATGCTGTTAAAATCATCTTGATTCAGTTTCAGTGGTGGTGTCATTAAAAACGGGACCACCACAAATGTCTTAAAAAATAAAGCACACGTCAAAATGTTGGCCCCCAATCACAAAAAAAGTCAATCATAGTGAAATGAAATGATTTCGAATTATCACTAATGAGAAACAAAAGGCACGGATGAGAATCTCAATGAATAATGTCTTAGGAAACGTGAACACATACAAATAAATGGAAACGAGGACTTTTTCCTCTTGTCACTAGTGTTACTTGCGTGATGAGTAGTTCATAGCAAGAATAACAATAGTAGAGGTAACGTGGCTGTAGGTGTCGTTGACAACTGCACATGCGACCTAAAAAAATAGAGCGGCCAATCCAAATTTGAAATTTGCTTCATTTAAAAATTGTATTTATATATACTTTTTTTTAATATGAATATTGTTTTTTGTTTTTATGTTTTTCAATAAATATTATAAAAAAAAACTAACTTATTTAAATTATTGTGAAATATAAACTAAATGAAATGAAAATAAAAATATGGCTGATTATGAGTTCCTATTTTTAACTCTGCAATCAAAATCATTAATCAAAGAGAAGAATTATTATTTATTAAATATTTAATATAGATTATGATTATTATGTCTACTATAATCTTTTTATCAATTAAGATATCCAAATTATACTTTAATTTTTTCACCTTCTTATTTAAATTTTCTAGAATCAGTTGTTTTTTTAAAATTTAATTATTATTATAAATAAAAAAGATAATATGGGTAGTATAAATGAAACTATAAATAAATAATAAATTTTAAAATAATAATTTCATCCAGACTGATATACAAATGAACAATCTACTTGTATAAGTTGAATAACTAAAGGGTTATTAAATCTATGAAATATAATAATTATTACAAATCATAACTGTAGTAATCCTAAATTCATTAATATTCTAATGAAACATTACTATTAATAACTATGAATATTATTTGATAAAATAATTAATTATTTATTAAAGTTTTATTAAATATTAAATTTAAAATTCAAATATTTATAATAAATTGATTGTAATATATTATAATAAAATATATAAATAAAATGAATTACAATATTATACGAATGTCATTCAATAAGTAAAGAAACAAATGGTTATAGCTCAATAATGGTTTATTTGATTCTTACAAAATTAAGCCTATTTTTCAACATAATCACCCCCCCCCCCCCATCTTTCTTGCAGCTTCTTAATTTCCTTGGCAAAGAATTCTTATCCCGAAACCACTTTTCACCGTTGCCTTTACTTCGTCATTGTAAGTAAATCTTTTTCGACGTAAAGCTTCTTTGAGTGGTCCAAACAGGTAAAAATCAGATGGGGCGAGGTCGGGACTGTAGGTCCACCCACCCCCTTTGCTTCTGATAGCGAAATAATAAACAATAAAATTAATAACTGTTATATTCCTGAGTTCATTATTATTTTAATGTGAAACATTTCTACATGAACATTATATATTTAATATAATATATAATATATTTAAAAGCGAAACTATAATTATATACAATTCATTTGAACCACTTTTAAAATTCCAAAAAGCCACCTAAATTAAACAAATGGATGACGAATTTTAAAAAGATTAACTTAATTAAAATCTAAAATTTAAATTTTTTTGTTATAATTCATTCGCACCTAAATTAAATAATTATGCTTTTATCAAAACTGTGCAATACTTCATAACCCTTAGAAATTGTATTTCTTCCATCCCACGAACAATCACTCAATTCCCCTTTCTAAACCCTTTCATGTTAATAGTGGTATACACACTAATGAGCTTTTGGATTTACTTTAACTAAATTCTTGATTAAATATTCTTTATTCAAATATAGTTTACTCATATCGACTAGGTTCAGATTCAATTATTAGTTATTACTAAACTTGTAAAAAATTAGAGTATCAATTTGTGATAAATAATTATCAAACTTTGCTAACCTTATATTCGTTCCCCACCTTCTCCTTAAATATATAAAAAAATAAAAATTACGTATTTCTTATAATATAAAATAATTATACTTTCTATATACTATATATTTATTTCTCAATTTAATAATTATCCCTTATTAAATTGTTAAGTTGAAATAATTTTACTCAAAATAAAAAAAAAGCTTTTCAGTATAATATTTAATTATATATATAAATAAGTTTATAAAATTTAATTAATATTTTAAATAAAAGTATTTTGATAAGCTTTTTAGATTTTCATTAAAGAATATAATATATATATATATATATATAATCAATTCATTTAATAATTATATTTGTTCAGTTAAGATTTAAATTGGGATAATTTGGATAATTTGTTTATGAATTAATTTTGTACTATAATTTTAACAATTAATAACAGATATGAAATATAAGTGATAATTAAATAATATCAAGTAATTTACTCCTGTAATAAACAATTGAAATTATTAAAGTTAGTAAATTTTTAAAATAAATTTAGATTTATATATATACTGGTAGGATGGAAACTTTAGGAGTCAGTAGCTGGATTGCCAAGAATACGACTAAAGTATGAATTCAATTTGAGTTTAGATATTCGTTTTAAAATAAAATAATTTTTATTCAATATTTTCTTTCAGAATGAACCATTACAGAAATATTCAATTAGTTTTCTACATTGTTTTTTTATTATTGTGTACTTTTGAGAATATAAATGGCCAAACATTTCAATATTCTCATGGTTGGACAAATGGACGTAAACGATCCTCTGATGATCGGACGATGGCTTGGAATCCTTCCAATCCCTGTAAAATCGTCCTTCATGATACACCGAATCCGATTCAGGTATTTCATAATATTTAAATATAAAAATTCAATAATTTCAAGAAGCATACAGAAAAAAAATTATTTTCAATATAAAATATTTTTATTTTTTTTAAATATCTGCTATAATTAATAAATTTTATAAGATACATTATAATCTAGATATGCACCATATATACATTAGTATTTTAGAATATTCCAGCAGCAGATATTTTTGACAAAAACAATTTATTTATTTGTTTAATTTGTACTTAGGAAAATCAGTCACACAAATTTATATTTTACATATACTTCGTTTTTAATATTTTTTATTAATTACTTAAAAAATTAATCAATAAGAATGATTTATTAATTAATATATTTGGTATCTATTATTATAATTTATGATTTTTATCTTTTCTCCATCATTTTAGATTTTATTACCCTGTGAATGGAGACAATCCGAAGGGCAGGATTTTTACCCAAATGGACAATTGCATTAAATCTATTTAAAAATGAATTTTATTACAAATAAATTTATTTAACAAAAATTATCATTATCTTAAAATATGCAATGAATAATAATAAATTAAATAATTTAATGAAAATAAATTTGTTTATATTTATCATATTAATAATAAAAAATACCCTTATTTCCTCTATAAATATATAATTTTATTTATTTTAATTTTAATAAATTCCAAAGAAATATAATCATGGAGTCCTATGAAGAATATTTGAATTTATTAGATAAAATTGAAGAACACTACGAATCAGATCAACATCCAGATAAATTGGTATTATATAAGAAATGTGTGTATTAAAAATAATCTTTAAAATACTTCTAAATGAATCTATCAATTCTCAATCAAAATTAAATATATTTATTTATAAAAATGAAATTTACTAATATTTATTCATTTTATTCATGTTTTAGAAATTTTTAAGAATTAAAATGTAACAAAATAAAAATGAAATAAATATATTCTTAAATTCAATGAAATAGAATTAAAATATTTTAATTAAAAAAAAGCACTAAAAATATAATTATTTTTAAAAATGTTTTTTTATTCTAGAAATTATAAAAATATTTTAAGGTTTTTGTTTTTATATAGTATATAAACAAGTAAAAAAAGCTGTTTTTATTATAATTAATTCCCCCTTTATATATTATTTTATATGACTGAGAGTACCAGAATATGTATATCATTTAATAATTACTACTAATTAAATATTGACAAAATATTCTAATCAATTTTATTATTATTCATATATAATTTTACAATTAATCAAACTAATTATTTAAATTTTGACACTAAAATTCATTTTATTTAAATAAAATATGATATATGATTTTTTTAGGCCCAATTGATTTTAATCAAATTAGAAAGAAAATGAAGAAAGATGATGAAAAAAATGAATATAATCAATTATCTGATAATGTAAAACGTTTAATTTTTGGAAAGAAATTAACAAGAGAATTTGATAAAAGAGTAAATAATATTACTTTTTTATGAATTATATTACTTTTATTAATATAATAAATTATTATTTATATATATAATTTTTATATCTCATGACTTGAAGAGAATAGATTTACAGTATTTGAAAATAAGTTTTTGCGCTTATAAGCAAAAATAACTTTTTTATGGACAAGTAACCTGTTGTTAGACTAAGAATTCATAAGAAAGATTATATTGAGGAGAACTTGAGGAATTGGGAGTGAATCGTTATTGGATGGAGATGGCTGACGAAAGGGCAGGTTAGAAGAGGGTCTTGCTGTGATCAAGAACTTTCAAATACACTAGAGATAAAAATATAGATATATTTTTTATCTATCTATCTAACTCTGTGACTCTATGGAACTCGAAAGTTCTTGGCCGCAGCAACACCCACCCAACTTCTAATTTCTTCCATCTCTCTCACGTCCCTTCTTACATTGTCCACCCACCGCGTCCTTGACCTTCCAAGCGTTTCCCAATCGGTCTCCCCACCAATATATTTTTCGTTAGTTTTACCATTCTTGCTATGTGTCCTGTCCATCGCAAACTTATGGATTTGATTACTCTATCTCTAGAGATGCATAGAGGTCATGCAATTCTTCATTCCCTGGTGACCTCATCTTTCTTTGGCCTATAACTGCTAAGAAGAATTTTATTTTCAAATACTCTAAATCTACTCTCGTCTCCTAAAGTCATAGACCATGCCTAACACCCATATAATACAACCGACAAAATAACTGTTTTATATATCGCACCCCGGCAAACAGTAACACAACTAAAAAAATCCCGATTTTGAGTTAAGTACACTGGTGAATGGATCTGTTATACGAGCACGAAAAATGTCATATCTGTAACTCTCTATTTGTCCGCAATATGGCAGTTGGGTCATCTTTACTTTTAGGCTAGTAGTCTCTTTTAATTTTCTTTAATTAAATATTGTAGAAATTCAAGGTTTTTTACTTGCGTCACTGTTCTTGCCGGGGTACGATATTTTAATTTTTATCCCCTTTGATAATAATTTTGATGAGAAAAGCCCCTTTACTGCATGATAACAGGCATTTCTCGATATCAACCTCGATTTAAATTCTTTTCAAATATTATCATTCGTGATTACAGAATCTAAGTATTTAAATTTTTCTACATTTTCAAATTCTACATTTTGTTTGTTAAGACTTTGTTAATACTATTCTTCTTTGTTACTAATTTTTGTTAGGTCTATTAATTTCCAGCCCCACTTCTTTTCCTCCATCTTTAATTGCAATTGCCGAATTTCCTATTATGTTTAAGTCGTCTGCGTAACCTAATACCTGAATTTTTTTTTATTTAATTGGAATCCGTTTGATTTTTCCCCAATTTGTGTAATTTCAGTAATTTGTAAATAAAATTGGTGAAAGTGCGTCTCTTCCAGACTTAGAGAAAAAATATAAATTTTTTCTTCTGATTAAGTGAGTAGTAATAATGAAAAAACAAATAAAATCAAATACAAAATAATGAAAAAACAAATAAAATAAAAAACAAAATTTGCTTTATTACTTTTCAAAATATTCTTCTTCAAGCTCAATATATTTTTGTATGCGTTTAAACCAAATTTTGAACCACTTCTATTGAGATAACAAAACATGCTTTTTATATATAAACGCACTAACTTGAAGTGAATTAACAAGATAAGAGAATTTAATTCTGAATTCGGCGATAAAGTTCCTTACTCGAGCACAGTAAAAAAAACTAATATAACGTATTCAATCATGGCTGACGTCTTAAGGTCTTCTAAAATCGCTATTTGTTCAACAAAACATCGATTTTATATGTGAACTGATAAGGCAAAATCGCCACATAACTTATTGTGAGATTGAGATATCTTATGTCATTAGTATGGCAAACATCAATAAGGTTTTGGATGTATTCATAAAAAAAGAAAAAAAATTGTGAATCCTATTTATTTTGACAAATGTTCAAAAGTAGGCTTGTGTCAATTATTGAAAATCTTGAATAAATACTTTCAAGATGAATCAAAAAGAACATAAATGACGAATCATGAAACAAAACCAAATAATAATATGAAAAGGTTGATGAATTCAGCATTTTTTATCGTAAGCTCATTCAGAATAGAAAAAACTATTAAAAAATTGTCGCTTCAAAATTAATTCAACTTATTGAATTTGTTTCAAATAAAAAAGATAATTTGAATTTTATATTTTTTTAATAATCTCAATTTGTTAGATTGATAGAAATAATTTAATATAAATAAATTAATTAATTTTCTAAATATTTATTATAGTTAATCCTCTTAAGTTTTGATGGACATCTCGTTTGTTTCCTTATGAATTTTTTAAAAGAGCATTTTTGCAAAGATATTATCATTTATTGTTTAAAACCATTTGCAAGTAAGAATTAATTTTTGATATTTATATATTGTAGTGTATATGTTAGGTTACAGTTAAAGCATAAATTGCAGTAAGTCAATACAGCCATTAGCTAAAGTATACTTTAACTAACAAATCCAAGAAGGTATACACAAATAAATTTATGAATACTTCTACTAGTTAATGTATACATCTTCTAACGTAGATTACATATTAAGCATTTCAAAGGTTTGTTTATTATCTTCTGTCTTATATGATAGATATTTTTACAATTTATTAATTAAAGAGAAATTATTAATTATATTGAATTTCTCTAGACCAGAACTGAAGTCTTGAGTGTCGTAGACTGTCATACTAAACTACTGAAGATATATATTTATACAAGGATCTTTATTATTTTACAAATCTTCGGTCGTTGAAGGGCGTTGGTGGTGTTGAGAAGAATATTATCCTAATTTTCAACAGTACCAGCACCCTGGGAAATAATAATAACTTAAATATATAATATTATTGATTAGCCTATATATATATGGCCAGCTAGAATCATACCAATGCCAATTAATTCTAGTGACAAGAGAAATTATAATAATTTTATTTTAATTTAAAAGAAAGTACATAATTATAGCCTAGTTGTTTCATAGTTTTCTTAAAGAACGATTTTCATTAAATTTTTATCCGATTAATTCTTTAAAAATTTTGAGATCACTTGTGCTATATATATATATATATATATAAACAGTGAGTGTAGATATATACTCACTAGTTGATGACTGCATTGACTAGATAAAATATATATCAATTGAAATAATGTATACTTTCACTAAAACAACAAATGTAAGAATGCATCAACTAGTTAGTGTATTAACTAACTGCAATATATACCATACTTTCCTCTATCATCTTTATATAATAAATAATTAAATGTAAAAACAAAGATATATTATACTATATGATACAATTTATTTGTTATTCAAAAATTAATTAATAGTTGTGATCATAGGAAAGTCAATATAAAAAATCATTGTTTATTTATTATATTTATTAGTGAATATAAAAGATCCTAAAGTGGAAATACATTTAATCGAATGGCACGACAATCCTTCTCGTATGTTCAATATGGAAAAATGTAGAAATACTTTGAATGAGATTCCAGAACAATCGATCATTATTTTCAAATGTTTACCAATAGATTATTTAAAAATGAATCCAAATCATGAAGAATGGTTGGAAATTGCTGATATTATAATTGTAAATATTTTAATTCTTTTATTCTATTTTAAAATTTTATTTTAATTTTATTCTTATAAATACTTCAATAGGGTAGACAATTATTTCCAATAATTTATGCTGATTCCCATGGACTACTTAAAGATACTACTTCCGATTCTTTTGTTCCAAGATTATTTGCTTCTTATAAATATGAATTTATATTTATATATGACTTATATAGATTATTCATTTATCGGGGTGAGTTAAATCGATGGATAATAAATTCCTTGACAATTAGTGTTAAAGCCAATCAAAAAAAAAAATAAAAAATAAATAAAAATATATATAACTGATTTTAATATCTTCTGACAGATATATCTACCAGTATGTTTTGAACTAATATATTATTTTAAACATTATTTTAACTTTTTAGTTGTGAGCCAATTGAACAATTAAAAAAATCATTAAACAAGAGCTAATTTTTTTTTAAAATTTATTACAACAATCGACCAATTTTTGAAAATAATATATGAAAGATAGCACATATTTTTTCAATTTTTTTGAGAACAATGTATTTTTACAATTAACATATATTTTCACATTACTTTTCATTATTCTTGAAAATATATTTTCAGATCAGAAAATAAATTATTCAAACAGTAATTTTTTATCCAATAATGAAGAACAACAATTATATTTCATTTTTACAATTTTTAATAAAAATATATGTATGAAAAATGAATTATTATTTGATTTACAAAAAAAATCAATAGCAAATTTTCAAAATTATATTAAAGCAATACATGATGTTTCACGTATTTTATCAAACAAGAGATTTAAAAAATTTTGGTAATAAAAGCTTCTTTCTTTAAATAGGCCATACTTATCCATATATTTTTTATATTCTTTAAAATGTAACATTTGATTCTTTAGGTTCAATGAATTAAAAGACTATCAAAAAAATAATAGTTATTTGAGAAATATTCTCTATAGTAAATTAACCAAAAATAATTATTACATTGAGAATGATTGGAGTTTTTTATTAAAAACATCTTCACCAAGTGAAGTTATTCCATTTAATGGTATTTCCTTATTAAAAAGATTTTTATTATTTTTCTAAGTTAATATTTAATAATAAAAACAATTATATTTAATAAAATTTTAGAATATCAATTAAAATATTTAATGCGACATTTTCATATTTATTTGGGTGCTAACGGAGAATTAGAAATCAATCTGCTTAATAAAAATAATATAGATTATTTTGTGGCATGCATTAAGGAGATGCTATTAATATTACCGTACTACATAGCCTACAATAAAGTAAGGATTCAATTAAAATTATATTAATTCATTAATGGAATTCATAGATTTAACAGTAGATAATATATGAAACATTTTAATATAATATATTATAAAAACTAATATTAAATATAATATTCTGGAGTGTCTCCACTCGACTATCTCGCAAATTTGAATTGGATTAATTAACATATATTATAAATTAAATTTAATTAATTAAATTATAAATTAAAATTAATAAATAATATTTATTAAACCAGTGCGTGTTTGGCTCTTTTGGCACCACCAGTACTTTAACTCGAAAATGCAAAGAGGGATCGGAAAAATCGGACTGTACATGGTCTTCCCTTGTACAGAGTTTCCCCGGTCTCCTTTAGATATATGGCAAAAAACATATTCCCCTTCCCTGTTTCCTTACTTTATTACCCTGTAGTTTATGCAACCATAATTTCATATTTGTGTATTTGTTAATATAACTTTTTTTTTTTTTTTTTGCGGTGAGGGTAGGAAAATGTCTGACACATCTCAAGTTGTCGTCACAAACTTGGTTTGTGGGACTTGCACCCACTAAAAACCTACCTCGTGGTTGAAAAACAACATCCACCCCGGTACCACTTACGTATTACTTCAGGGTGGTGTTCTCTATTTATTCATTTATCCATCCATTCATCTATTCATCCATTCATTTATTTTTCGCCGTGTTGGCCTACGTCTATATTTTGGTTTAAATTCATTAAAAATATTTTTTTTTATATATAATTAGAAATTCGACAAAATCCAATCGAAATTTTCATTCAATTTTAAATTGATGAAAAAAATTAATGAAATAGAAGACATACATCGTTTTTACAATAATGATAAAAATTCCAATAAAATTAATCTATTTTCTAATGGTAAATTTATAAAATTCTAAAATAATTTAACAAAAATAAGAATTTTTTTATATTAAATGAAAATATTTTTTTTTTTTAGATAAAGTTCAAAATAAAGAATTATTTTACTTTATAAATAATATCAAGAATCAGATAATTATAAATGATGAATATGATTTACAATATTCGAGACCTTTCGGGAATGAAAAGAATTGTAAGATGATTACATCGTTTGTGTTTGGAGAAGATTTGATTAAATTGAAAAATGGAAAAGTAAAAATAAACAATTCAATTCAATTAATTATTTAAATTATCTATCTATCTATCTCAGTGAATCTTCGGAACTCGAAAGTACTTGGCCGCAGCAACCACACTTCTCCAAGTATCCCTATTCTGAGCCACAACTCTCCAGTCCCTATCCTCTCCCATCTCTTTCACGTCCCTACCCACATTATCCACCCATCGCTTCCTTGGTCTTCCAAGCGGACGTTCCCACTCGATCTCCCAACCAATATATTTTTCGCCATTCTTTCCTCTCCCATTCTAGCCATGTCCCCTGCCCATATCTGCATTCTCGATTTTATAATTCTAACTATATCTGGAGATGCATAGATGTCGTTATGGACTCTCCGCCATTCCCTGGTGACCTCATCTTTCTTTTTCCCATAAATGCTTCGCAGAATCCTATTCTCAAATACTCTAAATCTACTCTCGATTCCTAAGGTCATAGACCATGCCTCACACCCATATAATACAACAAATAATTGTTTTATATATTTTAATTTTTATCCCCTTTGATAAGTCCCCCTACTGCATGTTAACTGGCGCTTCCCGATTGCTACCTCGCTTTAAATTCTTCTCGAATATTATTATCCATCGTTATTACAGAACCTAAGTATTTCAATTTTTCTACACATTTCTATATTTTGTATGTTAAGACTTTGTGTGTTAATACTATTCCTTTCTGTTACTAAATACTTTGTCTTAGCACTATAAATTTCCATCCCCACCTCTTTTCCTGCTTCGATTAATTTTTCTATGATATTTATATTGTTATTGCCGATTATATATTATTTAAGTCGTCTGTGTAACCTAATACTTGAATTTTTTTGTTTAATTCGATTCCATTTGATTTTTCCCCAATTTGTCTAATTACATATTCCAGAACTAAATTAAATAAAATTGGTGATAATGCGTTTCCTTGTTTTAACCCATTCCGAACTTCGAAAGTTTCTGACAGTTGATTCTCGTATCTTACTCTTCCTTTACTACCTACAAGACAATTTGAATCATACTTTCCCATTAAGATCAAGATTTGAAAAAGTTTTTCCTGGTCTATTGAGTCATATGATAATTATGAACAATTGAAAAATTTGGAAAAAAAATAATATCTATTAGTGTGTTATAATTGTTTCTTATGTTGAAATCAAATGATTAATACTGAATTTAGAGTTAAACCAAATGATTTGAGATTTAGAGGGGTATATGATAAGGGATCATTTGAATAAAGAGTTTCACAAACGCGGATTCACTCCCTTCACTCTTCATCAAATGACCGAACCCATTTTATACATTACTTTTGTTATCATACGAACATACATTTTAAAAATGATTATATACAAAATCTTAAATGTTTCTTTAAAATATTCAAAATTTTGAAAAAAATTTCTTTAAACAATAGATTTGTGTAACGAAAAAATTATAGTTTAATTATTTATCAAATAATTTATTTTATTTTATTTATTCTAGATATTTGCAATAGAAACACCAACTTATATAGCAGCAATGTCAATTGTAGCCAAATTTTTATATAAACAAAATTATAATGTGGTGTATTTTTCTGATCCAAAATGGCGTACGACTTTTTTCTTACTATTCTATAATTTAAATTATTATTTTTGTAAATAATAACTATCTAATTGTAGATATTTATGTGAATGTATTTAAACAAGTTGGATTTAAAGATATTCGCGTTTATAGATATTGGAGATATAAAAAAAACTGTATCGATCTTGCTGGTTGTCTAATTGACCTTAATCATGCTCCAATGGATTCAGTAGTCTTCTTACAGGGTTTTGAGCATATTCCAACCGGAGTGAATCCCAGTAAACAATATTTTGGATTTATAGCTGATATAATATCTGTAAATGAATACATATTATAAGATGAGTAATTTTATATGATTTAACTGATAATTTATTATTTTATGATTAAAGAGAAGAAATTTATTTCCAATTATTTCACATAATTATTTTGGAATTGAAACAGGGAATTTTGATGAATCTGCTTGGATTGCAAGATTGTTCGCAGAAAGAGGTTTAAATTTCTTCTGTATCGTTTCTTTTAACACTTCTTTAAGTCATCCAGGTATTGATTTTTTATATTATTATTATTTTTTTTTATTTATATAAATAAATAACATGGTTCCGAAAAATTTTTTTTCCATAATGTCCATTAATGCTATTTATTATATATTCAAAAAACGGAGAAATACCCCTTCTTGCACCTTCTTTGCAACACACACATGTTAGCTTCTTCGTTCTTTTAAAAAATCTTCACTAAACTATAAGAGGTCGACCAAATGATTCTTGACCCCATCATGGAAGGAAGATATATAACATGTATAAAATGACATATCACTCGCAAAAAAAACTTATCTATGGGTTTTTGATTTTTTTTTAGAATAATTTATCTTTTAGAATACAAGAGGTTCCGTACAATTGGATTAGCTTAATCAGCATACTGTAGTTTCTTTTCTAAAGTCATGTTGGATTTTCTAAGCAGAATCTTTTATTTCCTAGACCTTAAAAATTTTAAGACCTGCTCAATCTTGCTGTGCTCCTCTCTAAAACCAGAGTGATAGTCATAAATAACATTATAATCATGAAGAAAAGGTTTTAATCTCTTCAATAACACTCTTTCAAACAGTTTAGAAAGAGTAGACAATAAGCTTAATGGTCGGTAGGAAACTACTTCTTCTGGAGTCTTACCAGTCTTCAGAATCATTAAGCCTTATCAGGCAGTTCTTTAATCATTTAAACAGTAATTAAGTTATTTCCTGGGGTCTTTTTTGGTTTAATAGTCTTTCGTATAAAATGTTTGATTTCGTTTGTTTTTATTTTTTTAAAATTTGTCATAGGATATTTGTGAGTATCGATATGTAAATTTGATTAGAAATTTTCAGTGATATTGGCTGTCATTTCAGAACACCTCCAAATAGTAGGGGAGAGTGGTGATAGTTGATCCCCACTTTGGTTTTTTTCATATATTTCGGGCTATATTCGTGAATTTGAAATTCTGTTTGAACGAGTTGATGACATGGTTCCTTACATTCCCCTTGGCACCAGGTTTGTAACCAATAACTTTCACAATTACGAAAAAAGTGATGTTTAGTGTAATGTACTCTCAAGGATCAAGTATCCCTCATATGAGGGATACTTGATCCCTTGGAGTGGGATACTTGTTCCCGGGAATCATGATGTTATTTTGCCGACTTGCTTACAACCTTTCGTTGCTAGTATTTTGGTCGGCTTATGAACCGTTGTCAATCCCGTCTCATCTATACTCCAGACGCGCTCGGGGGGAAATTGAAATCGTATAAAAACATCTTTGAGTTTTCCAAAAAATTCCTTCACGCGGGTTCTATTAAATGCTGTGCTTCTAGCTAAACTAGTAGCTTCCGGTGTTCTCAGTGATAAGGTCCCATTTCTTTAAACGAAACCCCTATACCAATCTCTTCCTGCTTCCTTGTTCTTATCCCAAGAAGGAGGGTATATCAACTTATTTTTTGATGCATATGCGTAAGCTAATTGTCTAAATTGAAGCACAGTCAGGCCGTAGTACATTTTTGCCATATCTTTCAAAAACTTGCCCAGTTCTTTCTCCTGAATGCTGGTAAAAACTTGGCGCACTTTGTAGCCTGGAAGAGCAGTCAAACCATTCTTGCACAACCTCTTCAGTGTCATGACGTTGATCCCATAGTATTTTGCAGTTGTTTTGAACTTGCCACCTTCTTTTACAGCCTTAACAGCCTTCTTAACGATATCCGGATCAGGTGGAACCCTTTTCTTGGCTCCTTCCTTTCGTTTATACCTACGTCCCATCTAAAACAGTAGGTACTGGTATTAACACACTATGAGCGGGCTGGTATTTGTACCCGTTACGGGGACTGCCACTTATAAGCGGGGCGGACGCTAGCCGCTCATAGTGTGATAATATATATTTTCCCTTGTGTCACTTAAAATTACTTATTTTAAACGATAACAAATATATATCCCTCATATAAGTGGCAACGGGTATAAATACCCGCCCCGCTTATAAGTGGCAGTCCCCGCAACGGGTACAAATACCCGCCCCGCTCATAGTGATTAATATATAAATAATACAACAATAATAATTATCAAAATTGCCTTCTTAAAAGGAGAATCTCGTGGTGGGTGATACTTGATCCCAGGATCAAGTAGCAGTTATTCAATAAGATACTGTCCGTTGTTGTCTATGATCTTGTACCATCGTTCTGGCAGTGTAAAAATTTCCCGTTCATAAAATTTCTGATATTTGCTATCAAAAAACTGAATTAAATGTGATCTGTCAATTACCATTTAACGAAACAAATGATAGTCTGAAAGAGCAAGATCATGTGGATATGACAAAACATTTCAACTTAATTCCAATAATTTTTGGAGAGTGACCAAAGACATGTGGGGTTTTGTATTATCATGGAGGAAAACAATACCCTTGCGATTTGATAATCCCATTTTCTTTTATTGAATTGCATCGCTCAATTTGACGAGTAGTTGAACGTAAACGTTTGAATTAATCGTTTAGTTTCTGACATAGGTTCAAAGTACAAAATTCCTGTATAATCCCACCAGACTGACAGACTAAACTTTTTTTTTGAATCTTTGCTTTTGATGTCTTATGGGTTGGTTCATCTATCATCACCCACGATTTCTTTCTATTAACGTTGTTAGAAATATAAACAATCCACTTTTCGTTGCCAGTAATTAGGCTTTTCAGAAATGGATCAGTTTCGTTGCGTTTCAGAAGTGAAGTGCGTCAAATAAATTTCTTTAACCTATTGATGGATCTCTATATATATTCTTGGCATAATTAAGCATTCTTAATTTTTTTTCAATGAATGTATGGTTCTCCACAATATCTCGTGTTGTTCCTCTAGGGAAAAATTCAATATTATAACTTAACAAATCAATAATTCAGTAGGATTATTATAGAATTAATAAACAAAGTAATAGAGATCATATGTTTTAGTTGATAATGCAGAGTTTTTATTTGTGGGTGTACGAAAATCATCAATGGTTCCAATTATCAAATCAAATCTTGAAATTATTATAACTAATTGGTACCTTTCACCACCAACCATTGGATCAACAATTCTTTGTAAAATTTTAAATAATCCATTTTATGTGGAAGAATGGAAATCACTAATAGAAAAATATCACAACACGATTCAAGAAAATAAAGAAAAACTAAAAATGTTTTTCAAAGATATCAAATTAACAGAAATTTGGGATCACCTTCCAAATCAAAATGGATTGATGTCATATTCTTTTTTAACAAGTAATGATAAATAATTGTGATGCTTTCATTAGATCATTATTAATCATTTTTGTTTGTATATCTTTTAGGAGAACAAATATTCCATTTGAGAAAAAACTATCATATATATATTAGAAATTCTGGTTTTATTAATTTTTTAGGAATTACTCCTTTCAACATTGAATATATAGCACAAGCCATTAATACAGTCATAAAATTATATCCAAAAGAAAATAATACATTATTATATTAAAATAAAAACTTAAAAAAATTAATATATAATATTTAGTTTATTTTTGAGACTTATCTTAATAGAATGCATCTTAAATTTTAAATGAATATGACAATAGGATATATAATATATCAGAGCCAATCTAGTTACAGGGTTAATTAGGATACTAGTTTATTAAAGAAGAATTTTTAATTTGTTTATAGACAGGTAATTCCAATCAAAACATTAAAAATAAATATAAATGTATTTAATACATTAATATTAATATAATTGAATAATTTAGCTTCATCAAATTGATATTCGGTAAGCAGGAATCCCGAGTTCAAGTTCAACCAAAGATATTTTCTAATTAATATAAAATTTATAATAGCTCAATGATTTTTTTATAATCCTGCGCATCCATGACCACTTCAGAACAAGCATAAAACCATGAAAAGATCAACCAATCCCTTTATTCCTAACTGGGAATCGGGTATTCAAAATCTTGGATAGAGAAGAAAATCTATTGAGAGAGATGATTAAACGATAAAAGGATCTACCAGGGAGGAAAGAAAAGAAAAGATTTGTAGAACGTAAAAAAATTCAAGGAGAGAAAATGAAAATATTTTATCAGCTTGAGATTTGGGGACAGAAAATAAAAATTTTGGTCAGGCTGACTTAGTATATTTTATTTTACTATACTTACCTGGCGAAAAATTTATTTGTGGGGAGACTGATTGGAAAATGTCCTGTTAGAAGACCAAGGACTCGGTGAGCGGACATTGTAGAAAGGAATGAAAGAGAGATGTGAGAAAATAGGAGTAGGTTGGGGGTAGCATAGAATAGGGACACTTAGAGAAATGTTAAAGGTTGCTGCGGTTAAGAACTTTCTAGTTCCGTAGTTACATAGATAAATAGATACATATTCTTATTATATATATATATATATTGAAGATAGTAATTACGATTGATAAAATCATATCTTATTTACTAAATCCATAGATCTCCATAGATCTACTCCCTCAACTTTCACAAATGAACAAAAATAATATTTTTTTCTAAATAATAATTGTTTTGTTTATGTGTGAAATTTAATTATTTTCCTAAAATTAATTATTTTTCAAGTTTAAGTTAATAAATTAATTTGTCAACAATTTACATATAAATACATATTTATAAACAAGATGTTTGAAAAAAATTTAATTTCTAATCCTTCTTTAAATATTTTTAGATATTGGATTGATAATATAATACAATGCAATGAAGATATTTATTCAAAAAAAATCAATCTTCTTGAACATAGTAATTACGATTGATAAAATTATATATTGTTATAAACATAACCTCATTTAGAATAAATTTAAAAAATATTTAATATTTTTCTATCAACTTTTGTAATTCTAAAGACAAATTTTAAAAGATTTGGATCATTTATTTTTGTCTCTTCAGTTGTATCAATCTCTAATAAATAAAATAAATGAAATTTTGAATGTTATTACTGAAATGTCAATAAAAAAAAATTATTACAAGCTTTGACACAAATATACGAATATTCATACGATAATATAAATATTTTAATATATTTATTAAATAAATTAATACTCAGTAAACAAAATATCTCTTTATTAAATATTTTCAGGATTAACAGACAATAAAGATCAGTTGATATTCGAAGAGCTCATTGAAACAATGTCTCCGTTGCTCTTTGATATGGCTTTATTATATGGAAGTTATAATCGAATTGAATGTGTAGGCAAATGTCTAAATATCGCCTTTGGTGACCACCATAATATTTTATTAGAATGCAGGGTAAGTTATTAAGTTATATATATGGAAATTTTATTTTTGATGTATGCAGTAAAAAAAATAAGACTCGAAATTATAATATAAAAGTGAAATATTTAGTAGCATGGAAAAATAGAGTTACAAATTATAAAATACAAAATGTAGAATTTGAAAAAGGGAAAATTATTTAAAAATTACGATTAATAATCTTCTTAAAAAAAGATTTGAATTAAGGTTGTAATCGGGTAATAGCTGTTATTGTGCAATAAATGGGTCCATATTATTAAAATTATTATCGAAAGATATTAAAGTTACCCTTTGAATTATATGGATTAGAGTCGGAGTCAATCACTTTAGGGGACGAGAATAATTTTTTCTAAACATTCAAAGGCCGAAGGAGAATGAATTAAAAAATTAACTAAATTTCGTAACGAGGAATTGCATGACCTCTATACACTCCAAACATATGGAATAAGTCTCTGAAATGTGGATTTTTTTATTTTTTATTTTGTTTAACATTGAATTTTTTAAAATATCATTTAATTTTATATGATTAAACCCTTGTGAAAATTACAGTTTTATCATCACCAAAACAGTTAAATTAAATTAAAAATTTGAGATTAATAAATCTTTTCTCCTCGGTGGAACATTAATATGTAAGACAGAACATAATTAGAAACTATAATTTTATTTTAAAATTTAAATGTATATTACAATAATTTCACGAATTATTTCATTTATATAGGCAACTACATTTATAACAGAAGGAACGCATCCATTATTAAGTGCTGCTAAATTAATTAAATTCATGCTTAAATTAAAATACTTATATATCCCACAACCAGTTCAAGGTAAAAGAGATATTTGCTAATATGAATATGTTATCTTGAAAGAAAAGTAATAAAAAAAATAAGAATAATTTAGTGTAAACATTTCATATAACTAATTAATATTTCATATCTTCAAATTTGTCAATGCTTTGTTCAATTTAGAATTGACCGATAAAAGATTGATATGAAAGTCATTTTCTTGAAACTACAGTTAATTGACTTACTCTATTCCAGAATTAAAATTACAAGCATATGCAGAGGAAATATTAGGAGAATATCAATGCGAATTCAGGCCAAATCGATCAATATTAGATCAGATATTTTCATTAAGGCAGTTATTAGAAAAAAAAAGCAAATTCAATATTACGGTTCATCAACTATTCGTAGTCTTTGGCAAAGCATATGACTTTTTAGATCGGGGGAAAACAGATAGAAATTTTAACTTTATTGGGAATACCTAAAAAACTAGAATGTATGATTCAAATTTGTCTTGAAGGTAGCAAAGGAAGACTAAGATGCGCGAATCAATTATCAAAAACTTTCGAAATTCGGAATGGGTTATAATAATGGGACGCTCTATCACCAATTTTATTTAACTTAGTAATCAATATAATACTTGATTAAACAGGTTGAGGAGAAATCGAATGAAATCCAATAGGCAAAAAAATTCAAGTATTAGGTTATGCGGACGATTTAATTATGAGCGGCAAGCTTAGGATATGGTGTAATGCATTCCTGGTAAAATTACACTAATCCATATATTTGATAAAACATTATTTTTCCCTTGTGTCCTTTAAAATTACTTATTTTAAACGGGTACTAATACCTGACTCGCTTATAAGTGGCAATCCTCCAATCGGGTACAATACCCGCTTCGCTCATAATTTATTATTTTTAGAATATTATTTTATAATTTTTAGAAAAACATATTGCAATGGCAGTGTCGTGTGATTATGAATTGAAAACTTACTCATGGTATTGTGTTGAGACACATAAATTTAATTTTAAAGATTGTTATGATGATTTATGTAAAGCATCTACAAATTCGGTTATAGTCATAAATGGAATACCTCCTATTGGACATGAATCTACACCCACTGAGTTGGAATGGGAAAAAATTGCTTCTTTAATTAAGGCAAGTCTCTCATTAAATTATGATGTTAAATATTTGAAAATTGTCAATATATATTGATTTAAAGAATGTTAAATAGTTTAATATATTTAAGTAAATACATCTAAAATAGAAAAAAATAATTGCTACCTTTAATTCATAAATGACTTGTCAAACCCAAATAAAATTATTAATTTTTTGTGTATAATATCTAAAATTAATTAATATATCTGAGCAATATTATCATATAATTGATGCAAATTATAATATAATACCGATTGTTTAAACGATCAATCTTTATGATATTAATTAAGATTGAGAAGAATGAATAAATTACAAAAAATATCTATACAACATAAATATACACTTTTAATAACTCTAATCATAATTTTAAATTATCATTTAATTATTAAATAAATAATCTAATCAATAATCACAATTTTTATGATTTTGAAATAGTTAAAATTTTTCAATAAAAATTATACTTCCCTACCTACAACACAACAATTATTTATTTAGGAACGAAATTTGCTGGTGATTTTGGATATATCATTCCAAGGACTTTATCTAGGGGATTTTTATTTGGATGGATATGTAGCTCGGTTGTTTGCAACAATGAAAATTGAATTTATCTTGGTACAAAATTTCTCAAGACTATTTATTATTCCAAGTATGTAAAATAATTAGTAAATATAAGAAGTATATAAAAACATACAACTTAGAAACCAAAAACCTATATATTATCTAATAATAGGCTGACCAAAAATGTAGCCGGTCAAAATGGGACAAAACCCGTTTTTGATATATGATTTTTGTATAAATTTATTATAAAAATATTCAAAAATATAATTAAATAACAATATCACTTAACAATAGGAACAAATATATAGGTGTAAATAACAATTTATAAATAGATAATATTAACATGAAAAATACGATCAAATATATGCTTTATTGCAAAATATTAGATTAATAGCAATAATACTTGCAATATATAATAAATAACTTATTTACATATATGAAATATGTATTGTATATATAAATAATTGCAAGTAAGACTATAGAAACAAAAAAATACCATAACTGTAAATGTAAAAATGATTAGAGAAAACTATCATTTTATTAAATTTTTTTAATAATATTTTAAACTAATAGGAGAACTTATTTAAATAATATTATCAATTATCAGTTCCACTATTGTACTTCTCTGATGACATAATTTTATTTAATATACGAGGTTCTTTTGAAAAATTTTGAAAAAATTGTTCGCATATCAATTCTTAAGTATAATCTTAAATTAATGAATATATGGTATAAAATATTATAATCAATATTATATTATGTTCTTATTATCATTGATTTACATTTATATTATTAAATTAATAAAAATGTTTATTTAATTTTTGAGATTTTTAATAAATGTAAAGTAGAGGTGAGGGGTTAGATTAAATTTTGGTGAGCATTAGTCAATAACAAGTATGTCAAACTCGTTTACCACCAAGAGCTACCTCGAGTATTACACACAAGCCGCAGATTTTTTCGAATAATCTTGACAACGTATAAGATGAACCAAACTTCAAAATTTGATTGAAATTGGTGAGTTGTAGCTATATTGTAGCTACTGGTTTGATTTATCACTTTATGACACTTAATAGTAAAATATTATGTCTTAGGAATATATAGATATATAGAAAATAAATGTTAACTGAAATAAATACTGATCAAATGATAATTATACCAATAGTGCGATGAATTAATTAATATTTTTACCAATCAGGGCAGATACCAATAAAATACAAATTTAAAAAAAATAAAAAATTATTAAACTGTAAAATTCTTAAAAACTATATAAACTCTCCAAATTTAGTTTGGGGCATAAGTGTTGAATTGTAAATAAAATAATTTTAAGAAATATCGTACATACATTATTACTATTATAAGATTTATTATTTTTAGAATTATAATCCTAACAGCTATTAGCTTATTTATGTTTATTTGTTATGTTATTTATTTATTTTTAGTATTTTGATTCAAGATTCAAAATAGTAATATTTGATCCAGACATTTAGAGGGAAACAAATTATACTTAAATAAAACGACGCTTTCAATGATAAAAATTTATTTAGAAAACTATTTTCTTGTGAAAATCAATAAATTTTTATTATTTACTAGCTGCTCAGAGCGGCTTCAGCGTTCTTCACACCTCGATGGGGGCTCTGTCCCCTGAAGTCTATCTTTTTTTAACCCCTCTTCTTTTTCTTCTTCTGTCTCAGTAGAACTATCTGCTGTATGTAAGACCCTATTTTTCAAAAGGCTATTTTCTCTCTCTGACTGAGATTTAGAAGATCGAGTCTCAGTATGATAAATCCTAACTTTATCCTCTCTACTTTTGTCTCTTTAGAGCGACCAGCTACATATAAGACCCTATCTTTAAAAAGCCTATTTTCTCTTTCAGACTGAGACTCAATTAATCGTTTTTTAACTTTAGGTTTCCTATCTTTGTATGTAATTCTAACAAATCAGATGACCCTACCTGACTTAATTTTAAACGTTCTTTCCTTTGCCTACTATGTTTTAAATACCTACTTAAATTTGATTTTTTCTGTGACATTCTGGAAAAAAAATTTCTAACTAAAATGTAGTGTCAAATTTGAAATTTGATGTTATGATAAGGAATGAGAAAAAGTAAAGGGCTGTTTTTAGGGTTTTCTCGGCAATTATTCGATTTTTTCTCGCCGTAAAAACCATCGTTGGACTTCAAAGAACATTTAAAAAATAAGTTGACATGTGGCCAGGCGCAGAACCGACTGACGGTTTGAAACAAATTAATTTCCAGCTACAGAAACAATTTCAAATAATTTAAATGTATCTATTAATGCAATAAAAAACATGTGGATATAACATAAATATTTTTATTTTTATTTTATTTAAAATATATAAGTAGGAGCTGACTGTGACGTCATTAATGGCTGGATGACGTCATATAATTTTAAATTAAGAAAAAACTAATGAAGATGATTTTCCCGAGGATAAAACCAATACAAAGTGCATGATTCGTGGAGATATGTAAAAAATCTCCTCATGTGAAATTTGGTGTGAAAATAACCCTTCCCTTCCTATCGTCGATCGGTAATACTACCACTTCCAGTTTCCGGATATACACCAAAAGTTGATCAATTCATCATACTGATGCATTAAGTAAATACACCAATTTTCATCAAAATCCGTTGAGCGGTTCAAGCTGTACACATCTATACGGACACACAGCGGACGGACGAACAGACGTGCTAAAAATACTTTTTTCTGTTAAGAAAATGCATGATTCGTGGAGATATGTAAAAATTTCCACATGTGAAATTTGGTGTGAAAACAATATCTCCCTTACTATCGCCGGTCGGTAAAAAGAATTGACCAAATTGGTCCAGAAGTTATTAAATTATGCGCTTACCAACACATTTTGCGATTCATTTTTATATTATAGTTGCATAAATTAACGCTTGACTCAATCTTGTGGTCCGGGTCCAAGCCCGGAGGTAGCAATGAATTTTCTCTAGGTGGAGTCTATCCACCAAGGATCAAGATTGGGAAGCTACTTGAAATAAAAAGTAGATACTTCGATCAAGAAAATCAAGATTAAGGTTGTGATGACCCGTTCTAATGATCATAAAACACTTTTACCCCGCTTAGGCGGCTACCAACTAGATACTCTCTGACCTTTCGTAGGATTACAAAAGTCAGAGGGTTTTTTTTATTTAATGCAAAAATAATTCAATTAGGTTTACTAAAATTATAAATAAAATTATATTATTATTTTTAGATTTAATGACTTTTGGAGCAATTTCATTTATATCTAATGACAGAAAAAATCTTTTAAAGATCAATTACTCATTATTGAGATATCAAGAAGGTACTCAAGGTATGACACCTAATAAGACGTGTAGATTATTTGCAGTTTTAAATAATGACTTGAAGAAAAAAGAGCTCTGGTATTGGTATTAAAATTATCTCAAAATAAATTTTATTTATTTACTTTTTTAATTAATTTAAGGTTAAAAAAAGTAAATTTAATTTATCAAAATATTTGTGAATTGCGAATTTTACTCTCTGAAAAATTAATGAATTCAAATTGTCCCGAAGATTTTAGCTATTTAAGAAAAAATATGGGGCCGAAAGTATATACTAATCTTAATGGTATTATATATATTAAATTTTGATTTATATATAAGTACTTCTCTAAATACATTTAATAATATATTATATTTATAAATTATTTCTAACAAGATTAAGTTAAATGATAGAATCTATTAATAAATTTATAGACTATCAAAAGTATTACAATAAACAATTTATTTTCATTAAAGTAATAATAATTTTAAAAACAAATTTTTTAGAGAAATATAATTGTAAGATCTAAGAGGGGGAATATCTAAAGTAGAGTCTTTTAAAAATAGATTATTTGAACTACTCAGGCCAAACCTTGAGGATTCTTGGGGCTTAAAGTTATCCGAGAAAACATGAGGGGGGGGGGGAATAAATACTCCATTCTCGTTGATTACATTCATGAAGGTCCTTTTGATCCTTAAAAAATATTGAAAATGGAAATTTTTACATATTTTTGAAATTTAGGTAATTTAAGATTCAGGAATCAATGCATTTTCAAATAGTCTTGGAAAATGACAAATAAATCTGATTACAGGTAAACCTTATATAATGTCGTAGATGAGTTCGATCGCTTACGACATTAAAACGAAACGACGTAATACGAGACGGCGTTAATCGAGGTTTGCCTGTTTATAATTTTTAACAAATAATTATATATAATAAAATATATTAAAATATAAATGTTAAAGAGAATAAAAATAAAAAAAAATCAACTATTAATATATTATATATTCTATCATTAAATGAATTCAAATTATTCTATTATTTTGTAAAAAAATATATCAAAACAAATAAAAACAAATTGAAACTAATTTCTTTTTAGTTTTTCAAATTGAATATTTAAGGAGAAGATTTCATATTTATGTAGAAGAATCAGGCGTATTTGAAATTACTGGAATTAGTGAAAAAAATGTTGACTATTTTGTTTATGCATTTTGTGAAACGTATTATATATTTTCAAAAGAATTCTCTTACAAGCAGGTAATGAAAAATATTAATGAATTCAAATTGGTTCAATTGTTAATTCTAATTTGAAAATTTGGTAATTATATTACAGACGGGCCCAACAAGGTGGGTGGTTGATACTTACTTTGAGGGGTTCCTTGAATGATTCTGAACAACTTTATATGCAACTTTTTTTTATGATCTCTTTTAGTTTAATTAATAGTTTATTCATATTAAAGTCATTTAAACACATTTTCGGTTTTTTAAATTCGGTTTATTTTATTTTAGAAATAGTTTTATTCATATTAAAGTCATTTAAACACATTTTCGGTTATTTAAATTCGGTTTATTTTATTTTAGAAATAGTTTTATTCATATTAAAGTCATTTAAACACTTTTTCAATATTATTAATTATATAAACAAATTTATTCTTTTTATTAATGACTTATGTATGAATGTAACTATTTCTAAAATAAAATAAACCGAATTTAAATAACCGAAAAAGTGTTTAAATGACTTTAGTATCGATCTAACTATTTCTAAAATAAAATAAACCGAATTTAAAAAACCGAAAATGTGTTTAAATCAGTCAAAATGTCAACCTAAATATGGGAAATACACTGAAAAATTAATTACTTTTTATTAATTAAACTAAAAGAGATCATAAAAAAGTTGCATATAAAGTTGTTCAGAATCATTCAAGGAACCCCTCAAAGTAACTTTCAACCACCCAACTTGTTGGACCCGTCTGTAATATAATTACCGAAAATTTCTTTGTTGGATATAATTTATAATAGTAATAAAAAATTAATTTAGAGTTAAATAGAGTTAAAATTTAAATGATAAAATTTCCAATTTTTAACAAACGAAGCTGGGAATATCGAAAATAAGCTACCAATTTTTTAGATGGATATTTTAATGCGTGTCAAATTACAAATTTTAAAGGATTAACTATAAGAGATTTGTTAATCTTGACTATAACTATAATTGAAAATAATTTTGAAATTTATTAATTTTCTCATAATATAAATTGATATAACTCACCTCATCAATTTGTATTAAATAAGTATTATTAGATTATTGAAAATAAAAAATTACTAAACATGTTAATAATTAACATAAGAAAAATATTTTATGAATAAATAATATTAATTTATGTAAAAAAAATTATTTGATCAGTAATTATTTACTTCTGTAGATAAATTCACTTAATTTAATTTTTTAATTAAAAGCTATTTTTTAATTTAAGAATCATTTTCTCTCTCTTTTTTTTGCAACAATCAATAATTATGATTTTTTATACTTTCCCCGTCCCTTCTCCTAAGAAATCATTAGACCGAAAACAAGAGAAATCCAATTAATGAAATAAAATTATAGATATTTATTGGAGTGTTAATGTAATATAAATATATAATATGCTTAACATTTCGAAACAATTGTTTAGAATATATAATTATTGATAAATCACTTGTTGATAAGCATATGCTATTTATTTAGTAAGATCAAATCATTTTATCATTCAATTCTTACAAGGTCACCTTGAACACTTAAAAACGCGTGAAGTGTGTTATTAAGCTGTTGTTAAGCTACGTTCCTCTAATATATAATACCTATAATTTGCATTCCAGTTTGGATTAGAAAATACAATGTCGCGTTTTGAATCGATTGAAATGGCACCAGCCGTAGAGGCTTTTGCCCTTGTTAAATTATTCAATGAAGATTCATGTCAAGATAAGGTTAATTTAACAATTGGAGGTAAAAGTCAATTATTTAATTTGTCATATATTAATAATCATTTATTATCCAACTATTACTTTATTTTAGCTTATAGAGATGAAACAGGATCACCGTGGGTTTTTCCAATTGTCAAGGAACATTTTTTAAGATTAGCTACATCTAAAACATATAATTTCGAATATTTGCCAATATTAGGAATAGAAGAATTTTCTAAATTGTCCAGCCAACTATTGCTTGGGGAGAACAATCCTGTATTCAAAGAAGGAAAAGTATGTAGATTAAAAATAAATAATATTTCACATTTGGAATGTATTTAATAAATTATATAATGAAATCCACAGACTTGTATTGAATTATAACTTATTTAAGATTTGCTCAAGATCAAACATTTGGACAAATATATTTATATTTATATATATCAATAAAATTAATTTATTTAAATTAAGTTGTTATAATAGTGGGGAAAATATTTCTCATTTTAAATCACCAATTTTAGGGAGAGAAATGACATTTTACATTTATAGGCGGCAATATTTAAATTTTTTATTTGATAATTTAAATTTAAATTAAGAATTAAAAAAAAACTATTAAAATTGCTTTGTTATACTTTTGAAAAACTTACTAGTAAAATACTTATAATTCAAATTTATTCAATATTCATAATATTTAATGAATTCAAATCAAATAAATTATCTATGTTAAAATTATTTTAAAATTTCGTTTTTCTAGGTATTTGGTGTTCAAAGTCTCTCTGGAACTGGAGCATTAACGTTAGGAGCTCAGTTTTTAAATAAGTTGGGTTCGTCCATAGTATATATATCAAATCCATCATGGGGTAAATATATTCATTGTTTATAAATATACTTATAATTATGAATTATATATACATTTTTTTGTTAATTTAGATAATCATAAACCGATCTTTACTTGCGCTGGATTTAATGAGGTCCGTACTTATAGATATTGGAATTCTAAAACATGCTCTATAGACATTTCGGGATTTTTAGAAGACCTTCAAAATGCACCTGAAAATTCAGTTATTGTTTTACATGCGTGTGCCCATAATCCAACGGGTTCCGATCCAACCAAAGAAGAATGGTGCAAGATTGCAGATATTATGATGGTAAAATTAATTAGAGAATATGTAAATTTATGTAGGAATAAAAATATTTAAAAAATATTTTTCTAGGAAAGAAAGTTATTCCCATTTTTAGATTGTGCTTACCAAGGTTTTGCCAGTGGCGATCCTGATAATGATGCCTGGTCAGTAAGGATGTTTGTGGAAAGAGGCTTTGAACTATTTGTTGCACAATCTTATGCCAAAAATTTCGGACTTTATAGTAAGTGTTTAAAATATTACCAAGTTCTAGTATCTATAATAACATTATTTATTTAGAGAGGGCAAAATTACACTAAAAATAAAATAATAATTTTTATTTTTAGATGAAAGAATTGGAAATTTAACAGTTGTAGTTAAAGATCCAGAATTAATTCCAAGAATGAAATCTCTTTTTACAATTATTGTTAGAATGACTTATTCTAATCCACCAGCACAAGGTGCACAAATTGTAAAAGGAATACTTGGGGATCCAGAGAGTAAAGAAAATTGGCTAGCCTCTATAAAAACCATGGCTAATAGAATTCGCTCAATGAGGAAAAAGTTAAGAGAGGAACTTGAGCAACTAGAGACTCCAGGTTCTTGGAAACATATTACAGAACAAATTGGGATGTTTTCTTATACAGGATTAACTCGTAAGTTTTATTTCCAAATTAATGAATAGGTACCGTCTTAAAAGCATAAGAATTTTTGGCCTTAGTCGGATGTTTAAAAATATGAATCTAATGAATTTAATTTATTCACCCTGCTAAAGCGGATGGAGTCAACCAAGTTACATAGAAAACATTTACGAGGTTTGTTCAAAAGAAAAGGTGACTTTTGAATTATTTCGAAAAGCATTTATTTATTCATCAATATCCATTTTGTCCCTTTCAAAGTAATTCCCGTCAGATATAATGCACTTATGCCAGCACTTCTTCCAATCTTCTGAAATGTGCTTTTCGGTATGGCGTTCTTTGATTCCGACTTTATCTCATTAATTGTGGCAATACGCTTTCCTTTCATTGGTCTCTTCAGTTTTGGGAATAGAAAAAAGTCGCAGGGAGCCAAATCTGGTGAATACAGTGGTTGAGGCATTTTTAGTGTTGTTTTTGGCCAAAAAATTACGAACAATGATGTGTGAGCTGGTGCATTATCCAAGATTTGTTTTACCACAATTCTGATAGTTTGAGTCGTATTGCTTCACACAAGCATTGCATAACTTCCTTATAGTATTCCTTATTAAGAGTACGACCTGTTGTTAAGAACTAATGATGCAGAAAACAGTGAGCAAAACCTTCACATTTGATACCACTTATAAATTTAGACAAATTAGACTCCGCCAAATGCCACAGACATTTTAAGTGCGTTGGAGCACTTTATTCCATTTTTAGCGCAAAATTAATTACAGATTCTTTAAAAAATCGAAGTACACACAAAAACGTGACTAACTTTTCCAGTTGTCAAAAACAAACTACTAATCCAAAATGACTGATGTCAACTTATGAGAAACATATGTTAACCAACATAACAAAAAATTCGCAGCCCGTGAAAATTCAAAATTCACCTTTTCTTTTGAACAGACCTCGTATACAGACAGATTCTGAATTGTTTTTTTCTTTAATTTTAAGATTAAACTAATACAAATGAAAATTTATCTAAGTTACATTTTATTTTATATTTTACATGTACATATATTACAGCTAGGGATCGCTTATGAAAAAGCCTTATAAATTTGGAACCTAATGCGGACACCATCTATAATTTTTAAACAATAAGTTTCTTTAGCAAGAACAATTAAAAAAATATTTTTTATTTTTCTAGCTACTCAAGTCGAACATCTCGTAAAAGATTATCATATCTACCTTCTGCACACAGGCCGAATTAGCATGGCTGGAGTTAATAATCAAAATGTTAATTATATTGCAAAAGCAATAGATACTGTTGTTCGAAAATATCCAAATATATAGAAAAATAAATTCAACTAAAATAAATATTTTTTTAAATATACTCAAATTTATAAATTAAAATGTATATTTACTAAAATTACAAATTTTTACATATATATATACATATAAATATAGTAAATAAAATTCAGTATTTCTATTTTAGGATTCCCATTTAGATTTCTTTTTAATATATATTTCTTCACCATCATTTTGTACGGCTGCATAATATCCCATTGATTCATATTTCGATCGCATATAAGCAATATACCCAATACTTATTGTCATTGCTACAAGTCCAATACCCATTATGATTTTATTCTAAAAATTAAAAAAAAATATTAAATTTCCGTGTATATATATATATTAGAAAGAAATAAATAAATTAAAAATTCTTGTATGAAATTTATTTAAAAAAAAAAATCTTTAAATTTTAAGGTTGCTTTTTTGAGAGCTTATTACTTAGAGCAGTGGTTCGTAACGACGGAGTACTTGTTAGCCCAAAAATTTCTGACGGAATTATATTTGATTATTTAATGAAGAGCACAAAAAAAAGCATTATATATTAATTAAAACATTATTTATGATATGATATATATATATTTATGATACTATATTTTTTCTGAATATCTAATTTTGGGGGAACACTTAACCTAATCCCACGGAACACCGGTTAAGAACCACTGACTTAGAGAAATAAATGACTTTCAATCAACCAGATTCATTCATGTATAAGTTTTTAATGAAATTATTAAATATTAATTGATTTAAGGCCTTTTATTATAATAATAATTATAAAGTAAAATTGGATTATGAGTAGCCTTTATTATCTCAAGGGAATAAATAAATGAATATTTCATTTACCTGATCTATTTTTCACTTTCTACAAATAGTTTTAAATTTATTTAGAATTAAAGAAATAGGTCTACAATTAAATATGAAATAATTGTCAACTATGATTTTTTATAATTTTTTATAATTATTATTTATCAATTCAACTCCAATTTTGTTAGATGGTAAGAATTAAAATAAATAATATAAGATGCCCATACAAATTTCTAAGAAAGGATGATTAGGACTATTTAATGAAAAAAGTTTGGTAAAGTAATTAATCTCCCTTACCTCACGGGGTTGAACTGAATGATTACCGTATAATCTTTTAATAAATAAATGATGCTGAGATATTTTACCCGAGAATATTTCATGTCAAACCCTAAATATATAATTCATATTCAAATGCTTAGATGATCAAAAAAAAAATAGATGTGATGAAAAAAGATATACATAAGTGTCATTTGCACAATAGAAATTAATCAATTATTTAATCAATAAAATTTAATAAAAGATTATTTTTATAATATTTATTTTCAATTTGTAAAATTAGGATTACTATTGGGCGTGTGTGAGGCGTATAAGAAATTAAAATTTCATACAAGAATTTCACTATAGGTTAGTTTACTTACTGGTTTGGCATATAATTCAAAATTAACTACTCTAAAAAAGTGACTTGTTCTTAAAGAACGAATACCTTCACCAGGTTCTTGTTTTTCTTTGTTGAATAATAAATTGGAAATTCTCATTTTAAAATTATTTATAAATAAAATTTTTTTTGATATATTAATTATTTTTTAATTCTCTCCTTTATTGAAAAGAAAATAACTTGTAGCTTTATTTTTAAATTATATAATTATTAATTATATACTAATATATATATATATATTAAGAGAAAATGATATAAATGATAGAACTGGATAGAACTAAAAAGAAATGAAAATAAACATTTGATTACCCCTCATAAGTATCATACCAACATCTAAAAAAACTGTTCATTTATTTCAATAATATTAATTTTAATTTTTATTACAAAGGGATATTAACTAAATTTTATAAATTTAGACAATTTAATTTTATAATAGAAAATAATTACTTAAATATAAATTCAAATTATTTTCTGAAACAATTTTAGCATCAAGTAGCGTATACTGACAGGTGGTTTTACGGTTTGTTAAAATCGTTATATACAAGGGAAACCCGCTTTTCTTCCAATAAATGGTAATCGCTGAATATTTATTTATAATCTATATGTATTTTACTATTTCTTTTAATAAAAAATATATTTATTTTTTCAAATAGTTAATTAAATCAGATACAAACCAAAAATCATCTTTATTTTATTCCTAAAACGAGTAGGCGGTTTTTGAAAAATTCTTAAGCAGAAAGCAAATTTAAATTAAAACATTACACATAATTTAATCAATTTGGTTTAAAAATTAAATATTAATAAATACCATGAATTTGCAAGTGATTATTATAGTAGAAATTAGTATAATAATGAATGGGTTATACTTCAAGGACATGCTTTAAGCGTTTAAGTAATCAAAAAAGAATAAAAGTGGATTATTTTAATATAGTATTTTTTAGTCTATTACTAAAACATTTACTATTTTACTTAAAATAGATCTTTAAAATTTTTAATAATTGACAACTTCACTAATATTTTTTTATAAAATTATAATAGTTTTTTTTACTGTTTTATAAGATTATTCCTACAATTATGGCATCTAATACAACTTATGAAGAACTTGAAAAAATTGGAAATGGTGCATATGGAACTGTATATCGAGCTCGAGATCTTAATAATAAAGGACAAATGGTTGCTCTTAAAAAAGTAAAAAATTTGTTATCTTTATTTAGTTTATTATTATTTTAGAATTTTATCAAATCTTATATTTGTAACTCATATCTAGGTTCTTGTTCCAATAAGTGAAGATGGTGTTCCAATGTCTACTATGAGAGAAATTGCTTTATTAAAACAACTTGATAAATTTGAACATCCGAATATTGTAAGACTTCTTGATATTTGTAATGGATCTCGGATTGAAAAAGACCAACAAATGATACTTTATCTTGTTTTTGAACATATTAACCAGGTAATTTTTCATATTATATTGATTTATTACTCAATATTTATTTTGATGTTATTCTATATAATTACGTCTCAGGAAAATAATTACCATTTTTAATTTATAAATATAAGATCTTACTCTTAAAAATAAATTTTCATTTATAATTTTCCTACTTTTCCAATATTTATGTCTATTTCTTCTCGATACATCTTTTCACCTCCAACCCTCTTGTTTGTCACTCAATTTTTTGCTTTTATTATGCTAAACAGAATCAAATCTAATTAGGGGGGGGGGGGGGGAAGTTAGTTTGTAACAGTTTAGAACGAAAATTTTATTTAATTAAAGCAGTGCTTTTACAACCTAATTATGTTTTGTTTTCATCAATTTATAACAATTTAATTATTATTATCTAACTGAGAACGGGCTGATTCTAAACTCTTCTATAAGTCTTTCTACCTTTATTCTCTATAAATAAACTGATGAACATTTAATAAATAATATTATAAATTTATATTGTATGCGTCGGATTAAACTTTATGACACCTAGTATTATTAATTTTGTTTTATAATATACAAGAATTATATTTTTTTAATTAAAATTGTGTGTATTTTTAATAAATAAAAAAAAATTGTTTCAGGATCTTACTACTTATTTAGAAAGAAATTCTTTAAATCTCAAACAAACTAGATCTCTCTTTAAACAATTAATATGTGGAATAGATTTTTTACATTCTCATAGAATTGTTCATCGAGATCTCAAACCTCAAAATCTCCTTGTCACTGATGACGGAAACTTAAAAGTATGTTGAATATTGAATATTTTTTAATAATCAGGCTTTTCATTTTTTTTTCTAACTTTTAATAAAATTCACTTCTCACTTACATAAATTTTCAATAAGTATATGGTAAATTTTCAGCTTGCAGATTTTGGTCTTGCCAAAACATATGACTTCGAAATGAGATTAACATCGGTAGTAGTAACATTATGGTACCGGGCTCCAGAAGTTCTACTTGGTTTACCATATGCAACACCTGTTGATCTTTGGGCGGCTGGATGTATTTTAGTAGAATTATTTAAAAGACAACCATTATTTTGCGGATCTTCAGAAGCCGATCAATTAAATAGAATATTTCAGTAATGAATATATATTTTATTATATGAATATGTGATAATATAAGAATAAATTATTTTTTATAATACCTATTAAATTGGCACCTAAGTTTGTACGTTTATCTTAATTTTATATACTCGCAAAGTTTTAAATATTTTTAGAATTAATATTCAAGATCATCCGAAAGATAAAATTTTGTTCTAACTGTAATGTATTTTGTTATTGGAAATTGGGTTGTATAAATATTTATCTTTATAAATATTTGAATTTTGAATAATTCAATCACCACCAATTTTTTAAACTTAAAATCTACTGTCTAGTTCAGTGATTCTCAACCCTTTTTTTACCGCGGCACACTTAACGGTTTAAAAATTTGGCGGCACAGAAAGTAAAAGATAAGTGTAAAAGTTGAAAAAATATTCAGCGACGCTAGCCATCACACTCTGTGGCGCCTCAATATCTATTAAGAAAAGTTAATTATTTATTAAACCTTTTACTTTAATCTTTCTATTGATTTTAAAATATTTATCGAAAATTTGCAATTTATTTTTAAATTTCTAAGGTTCTTTATATGGTTTCTTATCTGCATTCATTTATATATATTAAGCTAAGCTTTAGCTTTAAATTAACATTTTTATTTATTCTTATATGTCTGAAACTAAAAAATGAAAACACATTGACATTTACATTTGTATTTTTCATTTATGTATTTAAAATAAATTAATTTAAATTAATTTTCTTTCTAGGGTAATTGGAACACCTACAGAACAACAATGGCCTAACAATGTGTCGTTATTACGATCTTCATTTAAAACATGGAAGGGGCGTCCTTTAATGTTAACTTGTGGAGATGCGGAGAATCTTGCATTACAACTACTAAGATTTGACGCATTAAAACGTCCTTCTGCAATTGAAACTCTTCGTCATAGGTTTTTTCGACCGTGTGGAGAGGAAGAAGAAGAACCAGTAATCTGCTAATTATCTTAAGCAATTCCAATAAAATTATGCTTACATTTCATTTAAAATCAAATTAATATAGTCTTAATTTCTACAAGTATATAATATTTATATTTCATTACATGTAAGATAATCATAAAAGTCTACTTTTTCAATGAAAACAAATTCTTTTCACTCTATATCCTACTTTAAGATATAATTTTATCTTTCTAAAAATACCACCTTCTCTATGTGTTCTAAAGAGAATTTATTTTTTTAATAATATTCATTTTTCTTTAATATATATATACATTTTTATATAGGTACTATTAGATTTTTTATAAAATTAATTTAAAAAATTTCCATATATATATATATATATATTTATATACATATAACTTTGTATATATATATATTTATTAATGAAAAAAATGTAAAATTTTGAAAAACTAAAAAGAAATAATTTATAAAAATATTTTCATATGAGATCTTTTCACTTATTAGATGTATTTTTAAGTCTGATAAAACTTTTTTAAATATACAATTTTTATATATATTTTTATGTAGATAATTACAATTTAAAAAACACTTATTTTTTAAAAATTATATTTATAAAATAAAATACAAAAATATTGATAATAAAAATCTAATTTTTATAATTATTGTTTTTATTTGTCTACCCTTTAGTAAATTTAATATTGTAATTTAATTAAAACATTTTATAAATATCTAATCAATAAATGAAATAGATTTTTAAAAATTTATACAATGCTATGTTGTTCATTCAGAGGCTCTACTGCTCTACTGGCTCAGATGTGTCATTTCATATCTGACAATGAATATACAAATGGTAATACTAGCAATTCTTACAAAGAATGATTATATTTAAATTTTTAATATTCAAATATCATTTTAATTATTTAATTTATTCTGTAAGTACTCATTTTAATTGATTTAATAAAATATTTCGATGGTATTTATTAAATTAATTTTTTCGTTTTTTATTTGAATATTTCTTCATTTCTATTTAAAAAAGTGAAAGGTTTGAATTTTATCTATGTCAAATAAATAACTAAATCTCAATTTTCTTTTTGTTTTTAGTTTTATACTCAATTATTAATTAATACCTTATTTTAGGTGTAAAAAGGATTTATTATTTATATAAAAATTTAAATATAATTTTTTTTAGACAAAAGATATAAAGGAATAATTTAAATTATTTACTTTATAAAATTATGTATATTTTTATTTGTTTTTAAACCCAAATGATTATATTCTTCTTATTGTTTATGTTTAATAAATTATCTTTTATATGATTAAAAATAATAGATTGTATTAGATTATTTGAATTTTTTTAAATTTTAATACAAATAATCAAATAATATTTTAAAATGTGTATATTTAATTAAAATATAGTGATAAATTTATAAAAAAAATACTCATATTAATAATATATTTATAATAAGATATGCTCTTTCTCTCTATTTTAAATTTTAAAAAAAAAGTGGTTTTCAATACAAATTTTGAAAATCAGGTACCTCACATGACTTGGAAGAGTAAATGAATTGGACTGGTAGGGGACAATTTTTAAGATTTTTCTATTCTTAAGAGAATAACGACGATTCGTGCCAAATCGATAACTGTAAGCTTAAAGTTAATCCTTAAAGACATTATTAAGTAAAAAAATAATAATTTAATTTTTCACAGATATCGTTAATTAATATTTCTAAAATTAATTTATAATATATTTAAAATAGAAATAAAAAATAAATTTTTAAAAGACATCGATAAACGCTTTTAATCTCTAATAAATCACTAATTAAAGTACATTTATCAAAAAAATTCATTATATAATAATTATTTTAAAAGCAGCTTGTCACCATTGAATTAATAAATGTTTGTTTTAAATGTTGATTGCCGATTAAATTAGAAAATCGCATTAAAAATGTTTTTCATCTGTATGGATTAATAAATGTTTATTTAAATGTGATTTTTGATTAAATTTCATTTTACAATAATTACATTCAAAAGGTTTTTCACCAGTATGTATTAATAAATGTCTATTTAAAGTAGCTTTTGTATTAAATTTCTTTGGACAAAAATTACATTCAAAATTTTTTTCACCTGTATGAATTAATATATGTGTATTTAAATTTCTTTTTAAATTAAATTTTTTTTCACAAATATTACATTCATAAGGTTTTTCACCAGTATGAATTAATAAATGTCTATTTAAAGAGGTTTTTTGAGCAAATTTCTTTTTACAATAATTGCATTCAAAAGGTCTTTCACCTGTATGAATCATTATATGTTTATTTAGAATTTGTTTTAAATTAAATTTCTTTTTACAAATATTACATTCAAAAGGTTTTTCACCTGTATGTACTAATAAATGTTTTTTTAAAGCAGAATTTTCTTTAAATTTATTTTTACAATAATTACATTCATAAGGTTTTTCACCAGTATGAATTAAAAAATGTCTATTTAAAAGTGTTTTTTCAGTAAATTTCTTTTTACAAATATTACATTCATATGGTTTTTCACCAGTATGAATTAATAAATGTGTATTTAAATATTTTTTTTGACTGAATTTTTTTGTACAATAATTACATTCAAAAGGTTTTTCACCAGTATGTATTAATAAATGTCCTTTTAAACTTTGTTTTAGATTAAATTTCTTTTTACAAAAATTACATTCAAAAGGTTTTTCACCAGTATGTATTAATAAATGTCTATTTAAACTATATTTTTGATTAAATGTCTTTTTACAATAATTACAATCAAATGACTTTTCAGTTGAATGAGTTAAACCAGTATTTTCTTGTAATTTTTTCTCTTGTATAACTTGCTTATTATTTTTCAATGAATCTTGCATGAATTTTATTTGATTTTTTAATAATGAACAGACTTTCTTAGAAATACACTTTTCTAAATGTTTAGATAAAAATTCCTCATTTATAAAATTAGTATGACAATAATCACAGCCAACTAATGGTCCTAAAAATAAAAATAAAATTTAATATCATTATTTTAAAGAGGTTAATCACTTAAAATTATGTTAGTTCAAGTATTTTATTAAAAATCATAGCAGATAATCTTACCTATATATATAGGATGTTTTACATCTTGAGAATTGATATCCATATTTATTTTTTTAATCTATTTAAAAATCTACTAGAATAAACTTATTTAATAAGATACTAATTTTGATCCTTTTTTTGTTAAAATAGCTTTAAAAATTTTTGAAAAGGTTAGGTAAAGTTTAGTATTGAAGCCGTATTGAAGGTGGCACTTTAATCCCCACGGTTTTTAATATTTGTTCAGAAGATAGTCTGTGATGTTAGCGAACCTATGTCCCTAGTGATACAATAATTGTTGCACCTTTGAAATATTTGATTACTCGTACAAAGACAAAATTATATTTTTGATTATTCTAATTTTGGTAATATCATATTTTCGAAATGACTTCACAACCAATAATTTGAAATTATTAGTTACAATGTTTGTTTTTTTTTATCAGGAATTTCGTCTTAACATTAGTTTTAAATAAAAGCAATCATTATCATTTATAAATCATAGGCCTTTTTAAACATTTTTTTAGAAAAACTTTTTTAAAAAGATAATAATTTTGATACCTTAATTTGCAAATATACAGGGACTGTTTAAGCAAAGTGCGCGTTCGCATAGGGCGCTAAGCTAAAAGGGGCCCGGGGCGCCTAAGTGCCCTCCAATGTTCAGAAGAAGGCTAGAGGTTGAAGTTGATTTACATTGCCAAATTCTAGGTGTAATAAGTTAGCGCAAGTCGTATATCGCAGGCAGGAACTTTCCGCATACTCTCATTTAATCACAGATAATAACAAATGCATTCGTCCGTCAGGCACCCCTCCGTTATCTACTTGGACTCGTCCGTCAGGCACTCTCTGACATCTAATTGGACTCGTCCGGCAGACGCCCCACCCCTCCGTCGAGCCTCGCGACCCTCGCGTCACTCACTCAGTCATCTACTGCCTCTTGTCATGTGTTATAGTGACATTGTATCGTTCGATCCTAATCATAGAAAAAGAAACGCCGCTTAAATTCGCATTCTAGTAGTTCGTTGTTTATTAAACGTAACGTTATGTCTAGTTCTAGTGCAGGCAGTAGTAGTAAAAAGCCCCCTGGGTTTTTCAACCGCAAAAGAAAACTGCAGCACGTAAAAGAAGAAAAAATACAATCAAAAGCACTACACAAATTTATTACGGTTTCAACTTCATCAACAAAGTTGGACAAGAACGATACTGTTACAACAGCCACTGTAAACGCTACTACCGATGGAATGTGGAGAGTGGCCGCAAAAATTACGGATGAGATACGACAATTTCTTACTAAACGTGGTCCTGTGCAAGTTACTGACATCGACTTTCCCATTGATTCTAAGGCTAGATAATTTTCCTCAATTCATTTTAAAAGAAAGCTTAGCAATAAGAAACAAGTCCATAGGAATTGGTTGATGTATTTAATACAAAAAGATACATTATTTTGCTTTGCCTGCAAAGTCTTTTGAAATGTGAATTCATCTCTTGCCGGAGACCAAAGATATTCTGACTGGCAAAACCTAACCAAGATTTTGATTAGTAATGAGAAATCTTCCAACCACATACACAATTGTCTATCTTGGCGTCAAGTGTCCCTGTGATTACGTTAGGAACGAACGATCGACAAGGAGCATTCGAGAACCATTCGCGCTGAAACAGAGCATTGGAACCAAGTGTTGAAACGTTTGCTTTGTGTTGTCCAATTTTTAGGATCTCAGGGGCTGGCTTTTCTAGGAACTAAAGAGTCTCTCTTCGAGCGTAACAACGGTAACTTTTTGAAACTTGTTGAGTATATTTCGAAATTTGATGTTGTCATGGCTGAACATGTAAGAAGAGTTACTTCAGAAGAGACACATGTTCACTATTTGAGCAAACACATACAAAATGAGTTTATTTATCTCTTGTCCACTAAGATCCAAGACCAAATCATAAGTAACCTAAAACAAGCTACGTATTATCCTATAATACTGGACTGTACACCATACAGAACAAATGACAATGGTGGTTAGATTCATTACATGTGTTAAGAATCAGGAAGTGTCAATTAAAGATTTCTTAGGCTTTCTGCCTATCAAGGATACAACAGGTGAAGGTCTTACTTAGTGAGTTAGCTATACGGAACATCCCGTTAAACATGAGGGGTCAGGGAAATGATAATGGCTCTAACATGAGAGGAAAGCATGCTGGATTGAATGATTTGAATTCCAGGGCATTTTTCGTTCCATGTGGTAACCACTCTATGAACCTAGTGGTGAACGATGCTGTTCTCTTCTGCCTTATTGCAGTTGATTGTTTTAGTACGATTCAAGAAATCTTCAACTTTTCTCGAGTTCAACTCATAGGTGGAGTATATTTTGATTAAACATATAACCAATCTAACAGTGAAACCTCTCAGTAATACTCGGCTGGAGAGTAGGATTGAAGTCATAGTACCTCTTAGATATCACATTGAGGAAATATACGATGCCTCTCAAGACCACCAGCTGGATGCTTTTATCAGAAACACTGCATTAGGAATACTAAGAGAACTCCAAACTTTCAAATAGCGTTATCATAGACGCTTCAGAGCTTTCAGAAAAAATAGGCGTTTCTGCTGAATTCGAAAAAGAAAGCGGAATCTTCAGACATGGGACAAGAAGACTTTTAAAGACGCCTGCATACAACTTCACAATGTTATAAGTGACGGAGAAGAATGTGACATAAATGGAGTTGAACTGTTTGAAGAGCTTGAAATCTTAGCTCCAATGTTGCCACCCGGAAGTTCTCCAAGGGCGGCACAAAAAATGATTATATAGACACATTCCCTAATGTTTTTGTTGCTTTAAGAATCCTTCTGGCGCTCCCTATTTCAGTAGCAAGTGGTGAAAGAAGTTTTTCAAAGTTGAAAATAATAAAAACTTACCTCAGATCCACTATTTGTCAGGAACATTTAAGTGGACTGGCAACAATGGCCATTGATTTGTTAAACCAAATGGACACTGACTACATTCTGAACGAATTTGCCAAAATAAAAGCAAGAAAAATCTCTTTCCAATGTTAAGTGTAAAGGTTTTGTTTATCTTGTAAAAGTAAATAAATTGTATAGTTTCCTTAAAACAGATTGTTGTATTTATTTATTTGTTCACACTTAATTAATATGTAATTAATATATATGTAATATTATTTTTTTAATTTTAAGTGCTAAATTCAAGCATGTTTAATACAAGCTGATAATTAAACCTTTATGTTTATTCATATTTCCCACGTTTCCGTCATTTTTAAGCATTTATATTTACTCGTATTTTTAAAGTAACGAGAGATAATCCTTACCACCTACTAGGTTTTTTAGGGGGGGGGGGGGGGCGCCGGAATGTTGTTCGCTTACACTAGAAAAATGTCTAAAACCGGCCCTGTATCCACAATATTCAATTTCATTTTAAAAAAATATACTTTTTTCAAATTTACTTTGATATTATATTTATGTAATCATTTAAATATTGTTTGTAATGTTTTCAAGTGTAATTCCTCAGAAGACCCGGTGATTTTAATATCATCTAAAAATATAGAAATTGCTGGGATTCCTTGTAATATATTTTCCATGGTTCGTTGCCATATGTCCGGAGCGGATGCGACACCATATAATAGTCGGTTACATTGAAATAAACCTTTGTGAGTGCTTAGCGTGAGTAAATGTCGATCTTCTGGTGCAATTTCTAATTGTAAATACGCATTCTGCAAATCTATCTTTGAAAACTTTAAACCGCCTGCTAAGTTGTTGAATTCATCTATGGTAGGAAGTGGATGCTCATCCACTTCTAACGCAGAATTTAAAGTAACCTTAAAATTCCCACATAACCGAACTTGGTTATTATTTTTCAAAACTGGTACAATAGGAGTAGCCCATTGTGAAGAATCAACTTTTTCTGAAATCTTTTCTTTAACCAGTCTATCAATTTCGTCTTCTACCAATGGTAATAATTTAAATGGGACGCAGCGTGCCTTTATGCATGTATTTTGTGCATTTTCTTTTAATTTCAATTTGCCTCATCTCCCAAACCCGCGGATAGTCTGCAAACCATCCAACAACAATAATTACATTCAAAAGAATTTCAACCGAATGATTGAAACCAGTATTTTCTTCAAATTTTTTCTCTTCTGTAAGTAACTTTTTTAATATTTTTCAATGAATCATTGATGAATTTTATTTTATTTTTAAATATTGAACAGATTTTCAACAAATTAAACAAAGGGAATGAGATTGAGACAGGTTATTACATTATTAGAAAAAAAAAGTAAAATTGATTCAAAATTTAATAGATGACATTTGTCTACAACTTTCCATCCTATACTGTACTAAGTATTTCGGAATTAAATTAAAAGAGTTTATGATAGGAATAGAAAATGAATTATTAAAATTTATATATAGATATCATTTTAATAAATTATAAAAATCAGAATTTAAAGTAGGTTTATTAAAAAATTTCATTTTATAATTATATTACAGTGGCTTGTCAATTGAATCTATTAATAAATGTTTATTTAAACTACACATTTGTGATTAAATTACTTTTTACAATAATTACAATCAAATGATTTTCCAACTGAATCATTTAAAACATTATTTTGTTGTAATTTTCTCTTCTGTTACTTGCTTATTATTTTTCATTGAATCATTGAGAAATTTTATTTTATTTTTTAATAAAATGAACGGACTTTCTTAAAAATACATTTTTACTATCTCGCCAGAGATAGTATTGCGATCACGAAAATTTTCGATGTCCAGATTTTGATGTTTTTATGTTTTGAAGGTCCCTGAGTCATTTTCACTAAGGTTGAGAAAAAATGTATATGTGTGTGTATGTAGACAAGATTAAGCGAAATCGGTTTAAGCTAGAATGATGAAATTTGGTACATGGGCCTTATTCAAAATTCGTAGTTTTCTATCAACTTTTGAGAAATGTATCTCAGCCGGTAGAGGGTCATTACCTACCACGTCTTGATTTTTTTCCTCTAAAGTGACCGTAAAAATAAAGATAAATGTTTGATAGTTTTTCACATGATTAAAAATTGAGATAGTATTGCCATCATGAAAATTTTGGATGTAGAGATTTTGATGTTTTTATGTTTTGAAATCATTTTCACTAAGGTTGAGAAAAATGTCTCTCTCTCTGTTTTTGTGTGTGTAGATATGGTTACTGAAAAACGGTTTGAGCTAGAATAATGAAATTTGGAATACGGGCATTATTAAAAATTCGTAGTTTTCTATCAACTTTTGAGAGGTACAGCTCATTCGGAAGAGGAACATTTCCTACCACGTTTTGATTTTTTCCTCTAAACTGACCGTAAAAATAAAGATATATGTTTGATAGTTTTTCACATGATTAAAAATTGTATAAAACTGCTATACTTATATAGAATTTCAGCTTGATTGAATCGCGGAATTAATTTTTTAACATTGCACGTGACGTGCTGCCATCAACAAAGAGCCAAACACGCGCTGGTTTAATAAATATTATTTATTAATTTTAATTTATAATTTAATTAATTAAAATTAATTTAAATATAATATATGTTTTTATTCCAATTCATATTACGAGATAGTCGAGTGGAGACACACCAGATTAGATAGATTAGATTCAATTTATAATTATATTACAGTGGAATGTCACTTGAATGTATTAATAAATGTTTATTTAAACTACATTTGTGATTAAATTTCTTTTTACAATAATTACATTCAAAAGGTTTTTCACCTGTATGAATTAATAAATGTCTATTTAAAATACTTTTGTGAGTAAATTTCTTGAAACAATAATTGCATTCAAAAGCTTGTTCACCTATATGAATTAATAAATGTTTATTTAAGTAAGTTTTGCGAGTAAATCCCTTTTTACAATAATTACATTCAAAAGGTTTTTTGCCAGTATGAATTAATAAATGATAAATTAAAGTACTTTGTTGAGTAAATTTTCTAAAACAATAATTGCATTCAAAACGTTTTTCACCTGTATGAATTAATAAATGTTCATTTAAACTATCTTTTCTACTAAATTTCTTTTTACAATAACTACATTCAAAAGGTTTTTCACCTGAATGAATTAATAAATGATTCATTAAAGAAACTTTACGAATAAATTTCTTTTTACAATAATTACATTCAAATGGTTTTTCACCTGAATGAATTAATATATGTCTATTTAAAGTACTTTTGTGACTAAATTTCTTAAAACAATTATTACATTCAAAAGGTTTTTCACCTGTATGAATTAATAAATGTTCAGTTAAACAATCTTTTCTACTAAATTTCTTTGTACAATAATTACAATCAAATGACTTTTCAGTTGAATGAGTTAAACCAGCATTTTCTTGCAAATTTTTCTCTTCTATAAGTTGCTTATTATTTTTCAATGAATCTTGGATGAATTTTATTTGATTTTTTAATAATGAACAAACTTTCTTAGAAATACACTTTTCTACATGTTTAAATAAAAATTCCTCATTAATGTAATTAGTATGACAATAATCACAGCCGAATAATGGTCCTAAAAGTAAAAATATTTTTATAGTAAATTTATATATATTCAGGAGGATAACCCTTTAAAATTACCTTAGTTCAAATATTTTATTAAAAATCAGAGAAAATCTTACCTATATATATAGGATGTTTTACATCTTGAGAATCGATATCCATATTGTTTGTTTTTTTTGGAAAAAGTCAATATGCTATCTAGAATAAACTTATTTATAAAATACCAATTTTTATACTTTTATTTGCAACTATATGATATTTTAGCTAAATAAAATATTTTAATATAGCAATTAATTAAACTTTTGAACCTATATTTCAAGTTTATTTTAATAATAAACGTCAATCGAAGGTGGCACTGTAATCTCCAGCCAAATTGAATTTCCAATTTTGAATATTTTGCTTTCTTTTAATCATTGAAAAATATTTTAGTACAAAAATTTTTATTAAAAAAAATACTTCAATAGATAATCCTACCTATATAGATAGGATGTTTAAATTCTTGTGAATAAATATCCATATTTTCCGTTAAAATATTTCATATTTTGTATTATTTAATTTTTATTTATTTATATTATATTAATTAGATTATTTAATAAATATTACTTTTACTGAAAGCTGATTTCATGAGTGGTTTCAAAAGTCGACATAACGCTTTGGACAATCGATGTAAACTTTTGAAACCGTGTTTTACAAGTCTGGAAGAAATTTGAGGAATTAAAAAAAAACAAATAACGTGCCTAGCAGAATTTTTAATTTATTTAAAATGGATATTGGGAATTGAAAAATTATTTGGAGATAAAGCTGATATTTAAAACAATTATTTTGCCGGTGTATTATATGGATGTGAGGCATGGTCTATGACCTTAGGAGACGAGAGTAGATTTAGAGTATTTGCGAATACGATTCTGCGAAGCATTTATGGGCAAAAAAAGATGAGTTTACCGGGGAATGGCGGAGACTGCATATCAAGGAATTGCATTGCCAGATATAGTTAGATATAGATATAAAATCGAGAAGGATGCGATGGGCAGGGCACGTGGCTAGAATGGGGGAGATATGGCGCTTGGAAGACCTAGGTCGCGGTGGTTGGATAATTTAGGAAGGGACGTGAGAGAGATGGGAGAGGGTAGGGATTGGAGGGTTGTGGCTCAGAATTGGGATACTTGGAGAAGTGTGGTTGCTGCGGCCAAGAACTTTCGAGTGAATTATAAGGTGATTATTTACAAACCGGAAAGCTTCAGGGATTAGAATGAAACTTTGCCAGTGGATTATATTTCTAATTCCAAAGAAACTTTTCTTGTCCAATATTTCTCGGTCGCATCTAGTTTATGAGCTAAAAATTATTAAAGTTTGATAGTTAAAGCTGTTTTATTTATATTAACACTAGCTGCTCAGAGCTCCTTCGTCGCTCTTCACATCTAGACGGGGGCTCCGCCCCCTGTACCCCCGAGTGGTACATAGTATTTGGTTGAAAGTAGTAAAAGGTTTTCATCCATTTTGTTTCAAACAATGTATAACATAAAACATTCATTTCTTATTGTGTGATTATTTAAAATATATTTTAATTTATTTAGTAAATTAATTATATATATTATTATTGAATATGTTATATCTATCTACTCGAAAGTTCTTGGCAGCTACAACCACATTTCTCCAAGTGTCCCCGGTGACCTCATCTTTCTTTGGCCAATAAATGCTGGAAAGAATAATCTGAATCTACTCTCATCTCCCAGGGTCATAGACCATGCGTGGCTCAACGGTACTCGAAAGTTCTTGGCAGCTACAACCACATTTCTCCAAGTGTCCTTATCCTGAGCCTCTGTTCCATCTCTCGTACGTCATTCCCTGATGTACTCATCTTTCTTTGGCCCATAAATGCTGGGGAGAATCCTATTCTCTGAATCCACTCTCATCTCCAAAGATCATAGACCATGTCTAACACTCATATAATACAACAGACAAAATAATTGTTTTATATATTTTAATTTTCATTCCCTTTTATAATAATTTTGATGAGATAAGCCTCTTTACTGCATGATAACAGGCGTTTCCCGATTGCAACTTCGATTTAAATTCTTCTCAAATATTATTATCCTTCGTGATTACATTCAATTTTTCTACATATTCAAATTCTACATTTTGTATGTTAATACTGCTCCTGTTTGTTTCTAAATATATTTATTTATCATTATTAATTTCAAACCTCATCTCTTTTCCTACCTCGATTAATTTTTCCTCGCTATCTGTAATTGCAATTGCCGAATCTCCTGTTATATTTAAGTCGTCTGGGTCACCTAATATTTTACAATTGATTTCCACATCTTACTCTTTCTTTACTACCTTCAAGATAAATTTTAAGATCAAAATTTGAAAAAGTTTATCCGGATCTATTGAGTCATGCGTAGGTTTTACTAAAGTCTACAAATAATTAGTGAACAGAGATATTGAATTCGCGGTTTTTTTAATATCTGTCATAATGAAAATATCTTAATTAATGTTGATCGATTTGGCATGAACCCGCAATGATATCGTCTAATATTTCCTCCGCCTATAGTTATAAGTATTGTATATGTTATAATAGAGTATAATATTTCTTGATCATTTCATTTCGATATTTTAATTTCATTGTTTGATTTTTATTGAATATTTTTAATTATAATAAAATTAGAGAAAATGCAAAGTTAGAGACTTGAGACAATTTATAAAAATTAATTTATAAAAATTAACGGTATAAAAGTATTGATAAAACTAAAGATAAATTAACAATATATACATTCATTAATAGTATTAATTTAAATTAATGGATTTATTTGATTTTTTATTATTAAGTTCATTTATTAATTTTTTTAGATCATAGTTATTTCCCTCCCTTAAAATAAAAGAAGTACCTATTCAAATATGGAAAGAATAAATACAAAATAATTTAAGTTAAATATGATTTAAATATTTTATTATATTAATTAAAATGAGAACTTTTAGAATAAATTATTTAATTGAAATGATATTTGAATATTAGAATTTAAAATAAAAAGTTAAAATTTATAATAATTCTTTGAATGAACAACACGGAGAACTATATATAAACTTTAAATCTCTCTCTCTCCCGCTCACACACACTCTCACCTCTCTCCTCATCCCCTCCACCTCTCATTTCTTAGTTATTTCAATTTCCACAAATTGTCTAATTTTTAAAATATTCACTAATTTACTTTCTATTTTTATTCTTTAATCCTTAAATAATATATTTTCTATTTTATGTTAAAATGTAAATAACTTACATTTTAACATATTAAACTATGACAGCAAAAAAGTAAACGAATTACATACATACATACATACAAACAGTCTCCTTTATATATATAGATCAGGCAGTACAGCGACATTCAATGAAGCAATTTGAGGAATTGAAAAAAAAAATAATAAAAAAAAATAAATAACAGGCTTATCAGGATTTGTAAATACATTTAGATGAATATTGGGAATTAAAAGATAGTAGAATTTTCAGTGAAAAATTATTTATTTGGAGATACAGCTGACTAATTAAGCATGCTTTTTCCTGACTATTGCCGAAATGTTGGTTTTATATCTAAATAAATATTTTTTCACTTAATGAAAATTCCAGAATCTTTTATGTAATTTATACATCTAAATGAAACAAATAATGTTCTATATAATTTATATTTAAATTAGAAAATCACATTAAAAATGATTTTCATTTGTATGGGTTAATAAATGTTTATTTATACTATATTTGAGATTAAAATTCTATTTACAATAATTACATTCAAAAGAATTTTCTACAGAATGATTTAATGCCACTTTTTCCTATTCCCAAAACTGAAGAGACCAATGAAAAGAAAGCGTTTTACCACAATTGATGAGACAAAGTCGGAATCGAAGAACGAACATATGTCCATACCGAAAAACGAATTTCAGAAATGCTTCGACGATTGGAAGAAGCGCTGGCATAAGTGCTCTGAAGGGGACAATTTGGATATTGATGAATAAATAAATACTTTTCGAAATCATTCAAAATTCACCTTTTCTCAAGACCGGCTCTTATTTCGATCTTTCATTCATTCAATATAACCTTATAAAAAAAAGGTAATTTTTTTTACAAATTTGCTCCTGCCTGGGAGACATTTAGAGAATTTCATTTTAGCCCGCGCTTAAAAGTATTTACCCACCCCTGTTCTAAAGGGTTTTCACCAGTTTGAATTAATAAACAAAAGATGTGTTTTTTGCGAATAAATTTATTATAACAATTATTACATTCAATGTAACTTTCAACAAAAGCATTCATCATGCCTAAGAAATATAAGATGAATTAGAAAATACAAACAATAGAAATAAATTTTGGTCAATTGAAATTCATTTGGTAAATCAAAAAAGATGTCAAATATTCTTTAAATCATTTAAAAATCTAGAACTATTTATGTGAATTTTTTGAAAAAAGATAAAAAAACTTTAAAATTAAAGAAAACATGAAAGAGCTCATTTAAGGATGCATTATGATTAAATATATTATAATAATAAAACAAAAAATCATTTTTTTTATTTTTTTTTAATTAGATTCCTAATATAAAAATCGTTTTAAGGGTTTTATTATCATAAATGGTAATAGGATCAAAAGAAGAAAGGAAATGAGAATGAGATAGGTTATTACATTTTTAGAAAAAAAGTAAAATTGATTCAAAATTTAATAGATGTCATTTGTCTACCACTTTCCATCCTATATTGAACTAAGTATTTTTGAATTAAATTAAAATAGTTTATGAAAAAAATAGAGTACAAATTATGAAAATTCATAAATAGATGTAATTTTAATAAATTATAGAAATCACGATTTAAAGAAGGTTATCAAAAAATTTCATTTTATAATTTTTTTAGAGTGGCTTGTCATTTGAATGTATTAATAAATGTTTAATTAAACTACATTTGTGATTAAATTTCTTTTTACAATAATTACATTCAAATGGTTTTTCACCTGTATGAAGTAATAAATGCGTATTTAAGTTAGTTTTGCGATTAAATCTCTTTTTACAATAATTACATTCAAAAGATTTTTCGCCAGTATGAATTAATAAATGTCTATGTAAAGGACCACTCTGAGTAAATTTCTTTAAACAATAATTACATTCAAAGGATTTTTCGCCAGTATGAATTAATAAATGTCTATTTAAAACACCTTTGACAGTATATTTCTTTTTACAATAATTACATTCAAAAGGTTTTTCACCTGTATGAATTAATAAATGTTGATTTAAGGAAGTTTTGCGATTAAAACTCTTTTTACAATAATTACATTCAAAAGGTTTTTCGCCAGTATGAATTAATAAATGTTTATTTAAATATGAGTTGTGATTAAATTTCTTTTTACAATATTTACATTCAAAAGGTTTTTCGCCAGTATGAATTCTTAAGTGTTTATTTAAATCGCTATTGATAGTAAATTTCTTTTTACAATAATTACATTCAAAAGGTTTTTCGCCAGTATGAATTAATATATGTCTATATAAACTAGATTTAAAATTAAATATCTTTTTACAATAATTACACTCAAAAGAATTTTCAACAGAATGATTTAAACCAATTTTTTCTTCTAATTTTTTCTTTTCTGTAACTTTCAATGAAACATTCATTAATTTCATTTGATTTTTAGATAATGAACAGATTTTCTTAGAAATACACTTTTCTAAATGTTTAGATAAAAATTCCTCATTTATGAAATTAGTATGACAATAATCACAGCCGAATAATGGTCCTAAAAGTAAAAATATTGTATATTATATAGTTAATGTATTTTATTTAAATCATAGCAGAAAATCTTACCTATATATATAGGATATTTTACATCTTCAGAATTGATATACATATTGTTTTTTAATTTTGGTAAAAGTTAATATTCTATTTAGAATAAACTTATTTATATATTTTTATTTGCAACTATATGATATTTTAGTTAAATAAAATATTTTAATATAGCAATTAATTAAACTTTTGAACATATATTTGACGTTTAGTTTAGTAATAAACACACACCCACAGACCATAAACGCCATAAACAAGACTTGAAAACACTTGAAAAGCCCGTGTAACGTTTGATACCCTATTTGGCGCCATTTAACAAAATACAGAATCACAGTCCATCTCTAGTCACTACTAGAATATCTACTTGATGGAAAAGCGGGTGGGGGCTTTGTGGATTTTTTAAATTTATTTTTATTTAGTTGGAATAATTAGAATGAAAAAAAAAATTATGGAATTTTCAGTTAAGTGAAAAATTATTTATTTAGAGATAAAACTGACATTTCATCAATATATTTTTGTTTTTGAATATTATTGCTGAAATGTTGGATTTATTTCCAAATAAATATTTCCCTTAACTGAAAATTCCAGAATCTTTTATGTCATTTACTCATTTAAATGAAACAAAAATTGTTCTATTTAATTTATAACAGGGCTTCGAACCGTTATTTTTTTCGTTTCGGTTTTCGTTCCGGTTCTATAAAAAAAAAATATCAGTTCGGTTCCGGTTTTCGTTCTGGCAAAAATAATGGTTTTTTCGGTTTTCGGTTTTCGGTTCAGTTCCGATTAATTAATTTTAAAGACCTTTTATTTGTATTAGAAATTTAGGTCGGGGTATGCCGAGTCTGCCATAAATATATAAAAATATTTCTTGCTACCACCCTAAATCATACTACATGAATTGATACAATATAATATAAATAATAATAATTAATTAAAGGTATAATAATTAGAAGTATATAATATAAGATGTTAATATAATTTATTAAACGAAACAAATAAGTATGAATATTTTTTTACATCCTTCTACTTTCAAACACTCAACAAACGAAACAAATTCGTATATTTAATGTTAAAGTATACAGGATTCTTGGATATATTTACTTACAATTATAACTATAATTATAAAAGATGAAAATTACCTCTAATTATTAAAATATCTTCCAATATATTTTTATTTAAACTACTTCTATTGTCTCGTAAAATAAACTTTAAACCAGAGAAAGCTCTTTCAACACTAACTTGTGTTGCAGTAGCTCCTAAAACCACCATTGCAATTTTGTATAAATGAGGATATGTATTTTTATTTTCCTCCCAATATTCTAAAATAAGTTTTTTACTGTCTAATCTTCGTACTTGGTCAAAGTTATTCAATATTTGTTTAAATTTATTTAATAATTTTATTTATATTTATGAATCATTTTCTTTATATCAATACATAACCCTGTAACAAATGGAATAAATAATTTAAAAAATTAATACTATCATTAAAACAAAATATCAGTATTAAACAAACGATGAAAACATTAAATTCTGTATTGCGACTACGAGACGCTGCCAACACAACCGAAGGGAGAGTATGACTAGGACACTAATTTTTGAAACAAAGTTTGTAGCGACACCATGCAGTGCGAGGCATAACTAATTGAAAAAAATTCGGGCTTGTGTGTTGCCAAAACACCTCATCTGGCAACTCTGGATTGAACACGTACTGAACTGAAATAAACCGATATTATTTTTTTCGGTTCAGCTCCGGTTTTCGTTCCGACAAAAATATCGGTTTTTTTCGGTTTTCGGTTTTCAGTTCAGAGTTCCGGTTCGAAGCCCTGATTTATAATATTTATTTAAAATTTGATTATAATCAAACAAACAGGAAAGCTTAAATTAGAAAAACACATTAAAATCAAAGTGTTTTCACCTGTATGAATTAATAAATGTTGATTTAAGCTATTTTGCGAGCAAATCTCTTTTTACAATAATTACATCCAATAGGTTTTTCACCTGTATGAATTAAATAAGCTTGAGTGTCTCCACTCGACTATCTCGCATTTTGAATTGGATTAAATAACATATATTATATTTAAATAATTAAAAATTATAAATTAAAATTAATAAATAATATTTATTAAACCAGCGCGTTTTGTCTCTTTATCAGGGGCGGACTAAGGCGTAGGCAACCTAGGCACTTGCCTAGGGTCCGCAATTTTTTTTTTTTTTGTAAATAGATGCTAAAGATGTTTTCTCGAAATTGTCTTTTAGATAAAATATGTAAACACTAATCAATCAAGTTTTAAAATTTCAAAAATACTTAATTAAATTAAATTAAATTAATAATAATTTAATAAATTTAAACGTTATATACACTTATAACATTTAACAAAATATAATTTAAAAGCAAGATTAAAACACTTGCTTCCTTGCTTTAAGTGATACAAATTTTCTGATCACTTCATTGTTGACCAGGAGAGTAATGGCTGATGTGTTTGGATGATTTTCAAGTTTTTGTGTATGTTTAATGAATCTTTGAAGAATTACTACCCTAACTGAGGGGACTACAAGATCACTGTGTAAACTTGCGTTTGTAAAGTACCATGCGGCGTTTGCTATACATCTAATTATCTTTGATGGCACTCTTTGAATCTTACTTATACTGGATTCGCTAGCAGTTCTTCATATTTGACATGAATATGACCAAATTGGCATAAACATTGACTTATAAAGTAAAACTTTGGATTTTAAGGCAAGTTTTTTCCTAATAGCCAAAACATTTTTTTATATTTAATATTTAATTTATTTCTTTTTTTTTTATTTGAATTTTCCAGCTAAGTCTTGAGTCGAGGTGCGTCCCAAGATACTTTATAGAGTTACTAAGTTACTATAGGGGATGATTTTAGAATTTAAATAAACTGTTGGACATGACTTTTTTATTAGTGAAGGTGTATTTGTATATATGTATTTCTATTTGTAGGTTCTCATGGTTAGGACAAATTTGTGGAAAGGGATTAAATGTGTTTTCCAGATGTTGGGAAAAGGTTTCGGCTTTATCTAAGTTTGTTCTGGCCCAAGCATTTGTACTGATTTTTAATGGTGATGTAAATTGCTTAGGTCTTTTTAGATATTTTGTTGAGCTCCAAAGTGAGTGCTCATTATTTCCTAGAGGAGATAATTTTGAGAGGTAATCTTGCCAAGTTTCATTTTTATTTTTAATAATCAAATTTTAAGTTCCTTAGAGCAGGGGTGGCCAACTTCTTTATATATAGGATCAACTATTTTTCTTGAATATGTTTCGCGATCACCAAAGAAAATTTTGAAAAAATTTTGTTTAAAAGCTTAGTCCAAAAAACTGTTGACTTTTTTTTAGAGGTAAATTGAAAAAATTTTGGAAAAAAGTACGAAGTGTTTAAAACCTTAGTCCAGGAAACGGTTGAGCTTCTTTTTTTTTAGAGGTAAATTGTAAAGTTTTAAGGGCTATGATCGACCAAAAAACGCTTCGCGATTGACCACAAAGCGTTTGGCGATCGACCGAAAGACGATTCGCGATCGACGTGTGGGCCGTACCTGCCTTAGAGTCCCTATTGAAAATTAATTTGTCCGGTGGATATTGGCTTCTTTGCCATATTTATCTAAGTCTTCTTTTTTCTTTTAGTTTTTCTCTTATCTCGATCGGGTAGTTGATTTGAGTTTCTTGATGGTTTATTTTAGGGGTTGACAACCAATCTGACTCTTGAATATTTTTGTTAAAATATACAATTGCTTTTTCAATATTATCTTCAGTTTTAAGAGGAATTGTAGTATTCAAATTATCTTCAACGTTTGATTTTTTTTTAATAAAATCCAATTTGTTTTTTTATTGCATAATGTGGGACTTCTTTCTTTTTTTATTATCATAGTGCTAATGGAAGCAATCACTGGCGTGTGGTCAGAGCTAAGATACAAACATTCTTCTATATTGGTGTATGAGCTAGATAATCCTTTGGTTACAAAGAAATCTAGCATGACAGGCAGCCTGTTAGGATCCGAGGACCAATAGGTTGGCTTACCAGTAGATAGAATATTATATCCATTTGAAGATATAGTTTTGAGCAGGTTTCTTCCTTTTGGTATTATTATTCGTGATCCGAAAGATGTGTGTTTTGAATTGAAATCTCCGCCAGCTAAAAATTTTGGGCCGAGAGTTTCAAAAGAAGTAGAGAATTGTTCCTTTAAGATGGTATGTCGAGGAGGGCAATAAAGAGCACTTATTACAAGTCGTGTACCATTAATCTCTGTAATTTGAATTGATGTAGCTTGTACGAAGTTCTTTTCATATTTATCCAGTTCTTGATGATATAATGATTTTTTAATGAGAATTGCGGTGCCTCCATTGGCCGTCCCATCAGGTGCAGGGTGGAATAGCAGTTATATCTTGGTATAAAATAAGTTGACATGTGGCCAGGTCCGAACCGACCGACGGTTTGAAGTAAATTAATTTCCAGCTACAGAAACAATTTTAATAATTATAATTATAATAATTTTAATATATTTATTAATGCAATAAAAAACAAATATGGATATAACATAAATATTTTTAATTTTATTTTATTTATAATATATATGAAAGACTATGAATGGCTATATGACGTCATATAATTTTAAATTAAGAAAAAACTAATAAAGATGATTTTTCTCGAGGATAAAACCAATACAAAGTGGAAAGTGCATGATTCGTGGTGATATGTAATCGTCGATCGCTAATACTACCACTTCCGGTTTCCGGATTTGCACCAAAAGTTGATCAATTCATCATCCATAAGTAAATATATCAAATTTCAACAAAATCCGTTGAGCCGTTCAAGCTGTACACATCTATACGGACGGACGGACGGACAGACATCATGCTAAAAATACTTTTCTTTTAAGAAAATGCATGATTCGTGGAGATATGTAAAAATCTCCACATGTGAAATTTGGTGTGAAAACAATACCTCCCTTACTATCGTCGGTCGGTAAAAATAGCTTTTATTTGTGAAATGTGTTTCTGATACTAGTAATATGAAAATTTTTTCTGTGTTAAGAAGATCTCCAATTCATGACGTCTTTGAACTAGTCCGTTAGGATTCCATAAGGCTATTCTGTGTGTATTAGCCATTAGTCTTTAGATATATTACTTATACAGGGAGCGGCAAAATGATCTGACGGTTTTAAAACATGAACATTTATAAAACATGAACATTTATAAAAATAACCAAAGAAATGTTTATAAATAGCAATCTGTAATAAGCAATAAAACACTTTGTATCTCTTAAAACGATTGAGTTATTTACATTTTAAAACCGTAAGGTAAGATTATCTATTGCAGTATGTTTATTAATAAAATTCTTGAACTAAAATAATTTTAAATGATTAAAAGTGACATCAAAATATTCAAAATTAGAAATTCAATTTGTATAGTGATTACAGTGCCACCTTCAATTGACGTTTGTTAGTAAAATAAACGTCAAATATATTTTCAAAAGAATAATTAATACTAATATTAATAAATTTTCTCCGACTAAAATAGCATATAGTTGAAAATAAAAATACCAAAATGGGTATCATATATATAAGTTTATTCTAGCATTTTTTCCAAAAATTAAAAAAATATGGATATTAATTCTCAAGATCTTAAACATCCGATATATATAGGTAAGATTATCTCTAGAATATATATAAATTTACTATAAAAATATTTTTACTTTTAGGACCATTATTCGGCTGTGATTATTGTCATACTAATTTCATAAATCAGAAATTTTTATCTAAACATTTAGAAAAGTGTATTTCTAGGAAAGTCTGTTCATTATTTAAAAATAAAATAAAATTCATCAATGATTCATTGAAAAATATTAAGAAAGTTATAGAAGAGAAAAAATTGAAAGAAAATACTGCTTTAAATGATTCTGTTGAAAAGTTATTTGAATGTAATTCTTGTAAAAAGAAATTTAATCGAAAATATCATTTAGATAGACATTTATTAATTCATACTGGTGATAAACATTTTGAATGCAATTATTGTCAAAAGAAATTTAGTAGAAAATCACATTTAAAGGAACATTTATTAATTCATACAGGTGAAAAACCTTTTCAATGTAATTATTGTAAGAAGAAATTTACTATCAATAGCGATTTAAATAAACATTTAAGAATTCATACTGGTGAAAAACCTTATGAATGTAATTATTGTAATAAGAAATTTACTGAAAATTCTTCTTTAAAAAATCATTTATTAGTCCATACAGGTGAAAAGCCTTTCGAATGTAATTATTGCAAAAAAAAGTTTAATGTTAAATCAAATTTAAAGAGACATTTATTAATTCATATTGGTGAAAAACCTTTTGAATGTAATTATTGTTACAAGAAATTTACTCAGAGATCAGCTCTAAATACACATTTATTAATTCATACAGGAGAAAAATATTTTGAATGCGATTATTGCAAAAAAAAATTTAATCAAAAATCAAATTTAACCATACATCTATTAATTCATACTCACGAAAAACCTTTTGAATGTAATTATTGCAAAAAGAAATTTAATCACAATTCATATTTAAATAAACATTTATTAATTCATACTCGCGAAAAAGATTTTGAATGTAATTATTGTAATGAGATATTTACTAACAAAAAAGATTTAATTAGTCATTTATTAATTCATACAGGTGAAAAACATTTTGAATGTCATTATTGTAAAAGGAAATTTAATGTTAAATCAAATTTAAATAGACATTTATTAATTCATACAGGTGAGAAACCTTTTGAATGTAATTATTGTTACAAGAAATTTTCTCAGAGATCAGCTCTAAATAAACATTTATTAGTCCATACAGGTGAAAAGCCTTATTGATGTAATTTTTCTAAAAATAAATTTAATCGAAAATCACATTTAAACATACATTGATTAATTCATACAGGTGAAAAGATATTTTAAAATTATATTTTTAAAGACATTTCATTCACTCTACATTATCATTTATTAATTTATTTGTGTAAAAATCCTTTATATATGACTTTTAAGAAGTTCTCTTTGAGTTCCTATCATAAATGTCTTAAAATTTTATTTATTATTATTAATTTGTTGTAACTTTTATAAAAACTAAAAAAAAAAAAGCAAAATGTGCAGCATCGTACACGTGGCGGAAGTGAAACTTCTTAGAATCTAGAGAATAAGAGAAATTTTAGTTGAGAGTGTGAGTGAGAGAGAAATAGAGAAAAATAAAGGGATCATTTCGAAAGACATATAACAGTATAAAATTTTCGTAACAAATATTCGCTTTATTATTATTATTATTATCTACTCTATCATCATATCTACATTGCCTGTACTATTGTCGGTTGGTGCTTCAATTGGTAATACTGATATTAATGGCTTGTGATAACTAAAATAAGATATATATGTTCGTGATTCTATATTTTCTATATAACGTGTAAAAACAGCATCTATTGTAGTTCCAGATTTTGTTGTTGATTCCTTGGGATCGTTATTTAGAAGCAGACCAAATGTTTCTCGAAGAAAGTTGATCAACGGCAACGAATCATCAGATCCAAAATTTACATTAAAATCTCCCCCGAGAATTAGAGGGATTTTATCTTCGCCTCGTTCAAGTGCATTAGCACCTGTGTGGCTATAAACCAGTAGTGAACGGTGTATGAAATAAATAATATCGTCTAAATTTTGGTCGTTATTTTTTTTCGGCATAGTGAAATCTGTGGAGTAGAGAAAATCAGTTTTAAATGCAATAATAATTTTAAATTGATTTAGTAGTGTTAAAGTAATGTTGAGATTCGGATAAATAACGTGAATGTTCATCGACGCACATAACTGTATGTGTTGGCGTGTGAATCGCCGACCATGTTCACACACACAATTACATGCGTCGGTATGCGTGCACGCTGTATATTTGACTTGAGAATTTTAATTATTTCACGATATATATATATATATATAAATATCAATTTTTATATATGACTTACATGTATAGCAGCGATAGGTAGAAATATTTATCTATAGCTCAGAAGTAATATGCCTCTCTCACGTACTGATGCGTAAAATGCGTTGTAGTTATCTGTGATGAATCACGATTTTTAATTCATTGACCCAGTAGAGGCTGAGAAATATTATTTTTGATAATATTTTAAATTTGAATATACTTACATATTAACGGATCAAGGATATTATCAATAATTTCACAAAAGTCACTTTCTTAGGTCAATCAGCTTATGCGGCCTTTCTTGTTGATGCCTAATTTAAAGTGGCCTCAACGTACTCGCGCGCATGCGCGTCAACGTACTCGCGCGCATGCGCGTCATGGACTTTATAGCTCTCTTTCTCATTCTCACTCGTTATACCTATATCTTTTTTCTCGCTTGCGTTACGAAATCTCAATTTTTCAATTCACTCTCCATTCTCAACCAAATGTCAGGACGCCGCTAAAGAAGTTTCACTTCAAAAACATTTTTAGTTATTATTCTTTGATAATTAACTATTGGTTGTGTAATTTGAATTAACTAATACTATTATACAATAATTTGATGTTATTTTTTTCTAATTTCTAATTTTCTTTTTCTTTCTAAAAATCTTATTAACTTGCTTTGCATTTTAAACATCTTTCTTTTTATTTTTGTTGCTCAAATTATCAATCATTATTGCATAGTCAATGGTACCTCGAGGAATAAATAATCAATGTTTAATTAATAAAATATTTTTTTAGTATAAAGTAATTTACTTGTACATCTCTTTTAAATAAACATTTATTAATTCATGCACGTTATAAGCAACTTTAAATTAATTATTGTAAAATGAAATGTATTAATAAAATAATATATGACTTTTAACATTTTTTTTCTATTCCTATCATAAATTTGTTGAACATAGGGTCAGAAAAATGACAAATATTAGGAAAGGAAAATAAACATTTCATACTTACCTTTTTCAATTTTTAACATTCTTAATGATTGCTCCTCTTTTTGAACTATGTTTGTATTATAATGTAATAAACCGTTTTTTTCTAAAAGATAAAAAATATTATGTCCTTTCGCCAGGTATAGAATAGAAAACAAGGCAAGATCTTACCTAATTCGAGGACTGAAGTGAGACGAACGGATTGATTAGTGTTGTAAGAAAGTATAGGGGAGCATCAACGAGTCGCTGCTTCTTCTCAACCTGATCTTTGGGGGCAATGTCTCGGTTTGTGATCAGTAGTTTTCCCCATAATTTTAATAAAGATTTTTATTTTACTCACTGATATTTTATACTTTTTGAAACTAGAATCCTTGTCCCCAATACATTCGCTTCAATATCTGCCAGTCGCTTCTGTCTTGTCAGTTTGACCATTTCTGTTTTCTGAGGCACGAGTGTGATTTCTTTCTCATTCATCGACTACCGTCGTATCATCATACTCACATAGAGAATATTCCTCAGGAGTGGCTTTTAACCGACCCCTGCGGTATCATATTACGAGTCTATCCTGGTTGTTCAAGATCTTTCGATTGGAGAAGTAGCTAATAATCAGAGCTATCTGTGAGATATTTCTAACACATAGCTAGCCTATTAAATGCTTCGGAGAAACAGTGTCAAATAAAAGCATGTAAAAACAAAGATTGAACAAAATTCTAAAATTAAAATATTTCAAAAATGCATTAGGCCTGTATTAACGTATAGAGCACAAACCTGGTCTCTTACAAGAAAAAATTTGCAAGATCTTGAAATGACACAAAGATCAATAATCAGGAATATTTTATACTTAAAAATAATAAATAAAGTAAATATAGAAAAACTATAAGAAATTAAAAATAGAAAATATAGACATATATATTAAATGAATGAAATGGAGATGGGCAGGACATATCGCAAGAGCGATAAACCGATAATATGGCTGTAGTGGCCGGTACAAATGGACCCGAGTGGCAAGACAACGAATGGTACGGAAACATTTGAGAGAGGCCTATGCTCTAAGAGGCCTGGTTCGGTCATAAAATTATATAAAAAATTACTAATATGTAAATTTAAAAAATCGTAATTAAAATATGAACCAATATAGGTAATAATAATAAGTACCTGTTTCACCGAGCCTGCGGATTGGTCATTAATAAAAATTATTCCTTATTATCGGGTTTGTCTGCTAATATTAATACCTGGTTCTCCGAGCCACCGTTCAAATGATTTAAAACAGGGATGTCCAACACGCGGGCCGCATTGCGGCCCACTCAAAGTTTTGATGCGGCCTACTATCGACTCATTTTGGAGTTAAATTTTAAAGAATTCACAGTCCGGTAAGCGACCTATAACATCGAGGCTATAAAAAAAAGCAAAATGTGCAGCATCGTACACGTGGCGGAAGTGAAACTTCTTAGAATCTAGAGAATAAGAGAAATTTTAGTTGAGAGTGTGAGTGAGAGAGAAATAGAGAAAAATAAAGGGATCATTTCGAAAGACATATAACAGTATAAAATTTTCGTAACAAATATTCGCTTTATTATTATTATTATTATCTACTCTATCATCATATCTACATTGCCTGTACTATTGTCGGTTGGTGCTTCAATTGGTAATACTGATATTAATGGCTTGTGATAACTAAAATAAGATATATATGTTCGTGATTCTATATTTTCTATATAACGTGTAAAAACAGCATCTATTGTAGTTCCAGATTTTGTTGTTGATTCCTTGGGATCGTTATTTAGAAGCAGACCAAATGTTTCTCGAAGAAAGTTGATCAACGGCAACGAATCATCAGATCCAAAATTTACATTAAAATCTCCCCCGAGAATTAGAGGGATTTTATCTTCGCCTCGTTCAAGTGCATTAGCACCTGTGTGGCTATAAACCAGTAGTGAACGGTGTATGAAATAAATAATATCGTCTAAATTTTGGTCGTTATTTTTTTTCGGCATAGTGAAATCTGTGGAGTAGAGAAAATCAGTTTTAAATGCAATAATAATTTTAAATTGATTTAGTAGTGTTAAAGTAATGTTGAGATTCGGATAAATAACGTGAATGTTCATCGACGCACATAACTGTATGTGTTGGCGTGTGAATCGCCGACCATGTTCACACACACAATTACATGCGTCGGTATGCGTGCACGCTGTATATTTGACTTGAGAATTTTAATTATTTCACGATATATATATATATATATAAATATCAATTTTTATATATGACTTACATGTATAGCAGCGATAGGTAGAAATATTTATCTATAGCTCAGAAGTAATATGCCTCTCTCACGTACTGATGCGTAAAATGCGTTGTAGTTATCTGTGATGAATCACGATTTTTAATTCATTGACCCAGTAGAGGCTGAGAAATATTATTTTTGATAATATTTTAAATTTGAATATACTTACATATTAACGGATCAAGGATATTATCAATAATTTCACAAAAGTCACTTTCTTAGGTCAATCAGCTTATGCGGCCTTTCTTGTTGATGCCTAATTTAAAGTGGCCTCAACGTACTCGCGCGCATGCGCGTCAACGTACTCGCGCGCATGCGCGTCATGGACTTTATAGCTCTCTTTCTCATTCTCACTCGTTATACCTATATCTTTTTTCTCGCTTGCGTTACGAAATCTCAATTTTTCAATTCACTCTCCATTCTCAACCAAATGTCAGGACGCCGCTAAAGAAGTTTCACTTCAAAAACATTTTTAGTTATTATTCTTTGATAATTAACTATTGGTTGTGTAATTTGAATTAACTAATACTATTATACAATAATTTGATGTTATTTTTTTCTAATTTCTAATTTTCTTTTTCTTTCTAAAAATCTTATTAACTTGCTTTGCATTTTAAACATCTTTCTTTTTATTTTTGTTGCTCAAATTATCAATCATTATTGCATAGTCAATGGTACCTCGAGGAATAAATAATCAATGTTTAATTAATAAAATATTTTTTTAGTATAAAGTAATTTACTTGTACATCTCTTTTAAATAAACATTTATTAATTCATGCACGTTATAAGCAACTTTAAATTAATTATTGTAAAATGAAATGTATTAATAAAATAATATATGACTTTTAACATTTTTTTTCTATTCCTATCATAAATTTGTTGAACATAGGGTCAGAAAAATGACAAATATTAGGAAAGGAAAATAAACATTTCATACTTACCTTTTTCAATTTTTAACATTCTTAATGATTGCTCCTCTTTTTGAACTATGTTTGTATTATAATGTAATAAACCGTTTTTTTCTAAAAGATAAAAAATATTATGTCCTTTCGCCAGGTATAGAATAGAAAACAAGGCAAGATCTTACCTAATTCGAGGACTGAAGTGAGACGAACGGATTGATTAGTGTTGTAAGAAAGTATAGGGGAGCATCAACGAGTCGCTGCTTCTTCTCAACCTGATCTTTGGGGGCAATGTCTCGGTTTGTGATCAGTAGTTTTCCCCATAATTTTAATAAAGATTTTTATTTTACTCACTGATATTTTATACTTTTTGAAACTAGAATCCTTGTCCCCAATACATTCGCTTCAATATCTGCCAGTCGCTTCTGTCTTGTCAGTTTGACCATTTCTGTTTTCTGAGGCACGAGTGTGATTTCTTTCTCATTCATCGACTACCGTCGTATCATCATACTCACATAGAGAATATTCCTCAGGAGTGGCTTTTAACCGACCCCTGCGGTATCATATTACGAGTCTATCCTGGTTGTTCAAGATCTTTCGATTGGAGAAGTAGCTAATAATCAGAGCTATCTGTGAGATATTTCTAACACATAGCTAGCCTATTAAATGCTTCGGAGAAACAGTGTCAAATAAAAGCATGTAAAAACAAAGATTGAACAAAATTCTAAAATTAAAATATTTCAAAAATGCATTAGGCCTGTATTAACGTATAGAGCACAAACCTGGTCTCTTACAAGAAAAAATTTGCAAGATCTTGAAATGACACAAAGATCAATAATCAGGAATATTTTATACTTAAAAATAATAAATAAAGTAAATATAGAAAAACTATAAGAAATTAAAAATAGAAAATATAGACATATATATTAAATGAATGAAATGGAGATGGGCAGGACATATCGCAAGAGCGATAAACCGATAATATGGCTGTAGTGGCCGGTACAAATGGACCCGAGTGGCAAGACAACGAATGGTACGGAAACATTTGAGAGAGGCCTATGCTCTAAGAGGCCTGGTTCGGTCATAAAATTATATAAAAAATTACTAATATGTAAATTTAAAAAATCGTAATTAAAATATGAACCAATATAGGTAATAATAATAAGTACCTGTTTCACCGAGCCTGCGGATTGGTCATTAATAAAAATTATTCCTTATTATCGGGTTTGTCTGCTAATATTAATACCTGGTTCTCCGAGCCACCGTTCAAATGATTTAAAACAGGGATGTCCAACACGCGGGCCGCATTGCGGCCCACTCAAAGTTTTGATGCGGCCTACTATCGACTCATTTTGGAGTTAAATTTTAAAGAATTCACAGTCCGGTAAGCGACCTATAACATCGAGGCTATAAAAAAAAGCAAAATGTGCAGCATCGTACACGTGGCGGAAGTGAAACTTCTTAGAATCTAGAGAATAAGAGAAATTTTAGTTGAGAGTGTGAGTGAGAGAGAAATAGAGAAAAATAAAGGGATCATTTCGAAAGACATATAACAGTATAAAATTTTCGTAACAAATATTCGCTTTATTATTATTATTATTATCTACTCTATCATCATATCTACATTGCCTGTACTATTGTCGGTTGGTGCTTCAATTGGTAATACTGATATTAATGGCTTGTGATAACTAAAATAAGATATATATGTTCGTGATTCTATATTTTCTATATAACGTGTAAAAACAGCATCTATTGTAGTTCCAGATTTTGTTGTTGATTCCTTGGGATCGTTATTTAGAAGCAGACCAAATGTTTCTCGAAGAAAGTTGATCAACGGCAACGAATCATCAGATCCAAAATTTACATTAAAATCTCCCCCGAGAATTAGAGGGATTTTATCTTCGCCTCGTTCAAGTGCATTAGCACCTGTGTGGCTATAAACCAGTAGTGAACGGTGTATGAAATAAATAATATCGTCTAAATTTTGGTCGTTATTTTTTTTCGGCATAGTGAAATCTGTGGAGTAGAGAAAAGCAGTTTTAAATGCAATAATAATTTTAAATTGATTTAGTAATGTTAAAGTAATGTTGAGATTCGGATAAATAACGTGAATGGTCATCGACGCACATAACTGTATGTGTTGGCGTGTGAATCGCCGACCATGTTCACACACACAATTACATGCGTCGGTATGCGTGCACGCTGTATATTTGACTTGAGAATTTTAATTATTTCACGATATATATATATATATATATAAATATCAATTTTTATATATGACTTACATGTATAGCAGCGATAGGTAGAAATATTTATCGATAGCTCAAAAGTAATATGCCTCTCTCACGTACTGATGCGTAGGTAAAGGTTTACATCCGTGGCTCCGAGATAGAAATGATTGTCCCTAAGAGGGCGTAACCAACGACCACGCTTGGCTTTAGGTCAAGACAACTCAAGAGATGGCGGGGCCTTCACCATTGTGTTTGCTTTGCTCAAGTAGATATCGCAATTAAATACAATTTGAATTTAAATATATATTAATTTCAAAATTTGCCTAAACATTTATAAAAATAAATATACATATGAAATACGTTTAATATTAAAAATAAATAAATATACATATGAAATTTGTTATTTTTTAATATTAAAATATATTTAATTTGAGATTAATTATATAAAAAATTTTAAAAAATTCAAAAAAACTTAGCTATAATATTTGACATATGATAAGGTTAATTACAATTTTTTAATAGACATCCTTAATAAATAGAAAAATAATAATTTTTAAATAATATTAATAATATTTAATTATAATCTAATCAAAGAAAATAAAAGTTTGAATCTATTTGATAGTTGATCTTTTTACATATAATTAATCTCAAATTAAATATTTTTTAATATTAAAAAAAAATAACAAATTTCATATGTATATTTATTTTTATAAATGTTTAGGCAAATTTTGAAATTAATATATATTTAAATTCAAATTGTATTTAATTGCGATATCTACTGGACAAGGTGGAGATCTCGCCCTCTTTTGATCATAAGTCATACTAATTTTTAATTCTTTGACCCAGTAGAGGCTGAGAAATATTATTCCGCGTCAACGTACTCGCGCGCATGCGCGCCATGGACTTTGGACCTAGCGAGTGGGTATTAGAACGAAAGATCGCACAAAAGGGAGACGCAGATAGCCTCTTTCTCAAGAACGAAAGACGGCACAAAAGGGAGACGCAGATAGCCTCTTTCTCAAGAACGAAAGACCGCACAAAAGGGAGACGCAGATAGAGGCTATCTCATTCCCACTCGTTATATCTATATCTTTTTTCTCTCTTGCGTTACGAAATTTCAATTTTTCAATTCACTCTCCATTCTCAACCAAATGTCAGGACGCCGCTAAAGAAGTTTCGTTTCAAAAAGGCTGCAACATTCAAAAACAAAAAACCACCTCTATCCCCAAAAATCTCCATAAGTTTTGAGACATTCACTAGCTAGGCTTAACATATTCTGGTAATTTTGCGATGTGGCCCATTAAATTAAAAGGTTGGACATCCCTGATTTAAAAGAACATAAATTAAAAAAATTAGTTATAAAACATACACCCCTTAAAACGTACATATTAACGCACTGAAAAACAGAAAAGCATAGCGCCTGTTGATATAAAATAAGATATATTTTCGTAATTTGATTTATTTGTATTTATAATATTTTGTATCTACGGAAGCGCTGTCTGACGCAGTTGATGACGTCATTTAGATTTCCTATTTTAAATTTAGACAACATATTTTTCTTTTTTTTGCCTTTTCTTATACCTTCTAATTACCCACCATTCCAGCGGGTAAGGTAAAGACATAATTGGCATAGCCGGTTTCAGATTTTTGTAACGAAATACAAGATACCAATTTCTCACGGGTTTGTGTATCAAGATATAAGACACCAATTACGTATTTCAAATACATTGAAAATACCAATTACAAACAAATTAAAATTCTTTTTGGTGAGGTATTCTGGAACCCTAAATAAATTTAGTTAGAAAAGTGGCAACTAAACTTATTTTGGAGAATACCTTTGGAAAATCGAAATCAATAAAATTAATCATGATATTAAAAAACATTTATTTATAAAAATGTGTAAAGGTTATTCATGAGGGAATTTTGTAAATAATACGATAATACCACATACTAATATTTTATTGTAAATTTATAATAAAAAATACAAATAAATAAATATAATGATAAAATAAATAATAGACTAAGTGAAAGCAAACAAAGAAAATTTTACATATAAACATATTAAGTATTATATACTTTGTAATTATGATTTCCTTTCAAAAAAACCAAGTTTTCAAAATTTTTGTCGAATAATCTGCATCTTGATGGAGAATGAATGAACCCCGCAAATGAAAACAATCTTTCAACCGGGGAAGAATTAATTTAATTAATATTCATTTAAAATGATTATCTTATTAAAAAATACACTTTACTTAAAATTGCACTAAAAAGTAAAAAATAAAATCACTTTAAAGTGTGTGCGCTCAAATTATAATAACACCGTAAAACATTTGCTTCCATTTGGTGTTATTATAATTTGAGCTCACACACTTTAAAGTGATTTTATTTTTTACTTTTTAGTGCAATTTTAAGTAAAGTGTATTTTTTAAAAAGATTTCTTTTTACTTAAATTTATTTTATACTTTTTAGTCGTATTCAGCGCTTCTAGAACTGCTATCGCCATCTATGATTGAAATAGTGAACTATTCCATATTCCGCATATGAAAGTTTAGTTAATTAATTACCACTAATAGATAAATAATTCAGTGGATTTTTCAATTGATTCGTGTATTATTAGCAGGAGCAAGCGCGTATGCAAAATTTCAAGTTGATTGAATAACGGGAAGTTGTTGAAATATCGATTATAAAATGCCCCGGACAAACAAACATCCGGACAGAGTGAGTTAAGTAAAAGTGTATAAAAATTATAAAATAGGGTTATAGACAAGTGTATGGATTAATAAATGTTTATTTAAATTTGTTTTTCGATTAAATTTTTTACGGCAATAATTACAAACAAAAGGTTTTTCACCAGTATGAATTAATAAATGTCTATTTAAATGTGATTTTTGAGTAAATTTCTTTTTACAAAAATTACATTCAAAACGCTTTTCACCTGTATGGACTAATAAATGTTTTTTTAAACCAGATTTTTCATTAAATTTCTTTTTACAATAATTACATTCGAAAGGCTTTTCACCAGTGTGAACTAATAAATGTCTAATTAAAACTGTTTTTTGATTAAATTTCTTTTCACAATAATCACATTGAAAAGGTTTTTCACCAGTATGATTTAATAAATGTGTATTTAAAGATCGTTTTCGATTAAATTTTATTTTACAATAATTACATTCAAATGGTTTTTCACCTGTATAAATTAATATATGTCTATTTAAAGTACTTTTTTGTGTAAATTTTTTATTACAATAATTACATATAAAAGGTTTTTCGCCTGTATGAATTAATAAATGTGTATTTAAAGTTTGTTTTAAGTTAAATTTCTTTTTACAATAATTACACTCAAATGACTTTTCAACAGAATGATGTAAGCCAATATTTTCTAGTATTTTTTTCTCTTCTGTAACTTTCTTAATATTTTTCAATGAATCATTGATGAATTTTATTTTATTTTTAAATAATGAACAGACTTTCCTAGAAATACACTTTTCTAAATGTTTAGATAAAAATTTCTGATTTATGAAATTAGTATGACAATAATCACAGCCGAATAATGGTCCTAAAAGTAAAAATAGTTTTATAGTAAATTTATATATATTCTAGAGGTTAATCCTTTAAAATTAAGTTAGTTCAACTATTTTATTCAAAAAACATAGTAGATAATCTTACCTATATATATCGGATGTTTAAGATCTTGAGAATTAAGGTAATGGCACCTATAGATGACATGGCACCTATAGATGATACTTTTGAATTTAAACTAAAAAAATAAGCAAATTTTAAAACATACGCGGAAATTTTTTTTTTTTAAATGATAGTTATGCTTTTCCACCACCTGAGATATCCTACAACAATACAATAAGTCGCCCTATTTTTTTGCTTTTAACTTGAAAAGCAGACCGAATCGTCAACAATTGATTTTTTCAACAAATCTTAAAGATAACCTTAAGGGAAGAAATGTTCTTAATTAGTATTTTATATGTTTATATTCATATTTATCAAGAATTTAACAACTACATTATAAAATAGACTTAATATAGATATAAATCATTTCAATTTAAACACCTAATTTTTAAAAGTATCTTTTTTATCAACGGTGTTATCTATAGGTGCCCCTAAAAATTGTTTTTCCTATAGATGACAGCAATGTCAGCTATAAGTAGGTTTTTAAAAAAATTGTCTATTATATTAATAGCTGTAAAGAGGAGATAATTTTATATAATTCCACCAAGTTGCATGTCTGAATTGATATAGGAACCTAAAGGTGACGCTGTGTTTCTCATTGTCAGAAAATTTTTTTCTGTTCCAGAACTTCATACACTATTTTTTTGAAATTTTTTTTAAATTACTCTGTTCTCAATGTATAATTAAAAATGCATAATTAAAAAAAGATTTGTTTAAAATCAATTTTTTATTTTATTATAATAATCAGCTAAAAATAAAATCAATCACAATAAATATATCTAATGTATCATTATATGAAACCTGATTTTTTATTATAACTAAAGTTAAAGCAGCAACAAGGTGTTGGAAAGATGTTTTACTTTGTAAATAAATAAGTTGAAGATAAAGAGATCAAGCGAAGTGAAAAAAAGTAGATGTCATCTTTGGGTTCCATAATTGTCATCATTAGGTTCCACCAAAATTTTTGGTGTCATCTATAGGTTCCATTTGATTACTTTGAAAAAAAATTATATTTCCTATTAAACTCATATAAAAGTTTAAAATATTTATCCTGGTGATAAAAGGTAAGATAAGCTTTATAATAACCAAAAGATTTTTTTTGTGATACGTATAGTTTCGGTTTTATAAAAGAAAATAGCGACAAGAGCGCTTAAAATGTCATCTATTGGTGCCATTACCTTAACATCCATATTTTTTTTATTTTTAGGAAGAGTAAATATGTTATTTAGAATAAACTTATAAGATGCCCATTTTGATAGTGTTTGCAACAATATGCTATTTTTGTTAAATAAAATATTTTTATATTAGTATTAATTAAACTTTTGAAAATATATTTGACGTTTTAGTTTAGTAATGAAGCAAAATTGAAGGTGGCATTCTAATCACAAGCAAAATTGAATTGAATAAAATCTAATTTTGAATATTTTGGTGTCATTTTTATTGACATTTACATTCTATTTTCATTGTGCATATTTTCTATTGGAAATCATTTATTATAAAAATGAAAAAAAAAAATTAATGACAATATATACGATAAACAAATGATAAATAACTACAATTTTCAGATATTTATTAAAAACACAAAAATACTTTATTAAAAGTCATATATAAAAGCCTTTCACATTAATAATGACTCTAAATGATATATTCGATTAAATTTATTTTTATAATAATTACATTCAATTGATTCCTCACTTGAATGAGAAATCATTATTTTCATTTTAATTTTGCTCTTCTGAAACCAGCTTAATATTTCTAAATTAATCAGTGATGAATTTTATTTTATTTTTAAAAAATCTGGACTGTCTCCACTCGACTATCTTGCAAATTTATTTTGGATTAATTAACATATATTATATTTAAATTAAACTATAAATTGAAATTAATAAATAATATTTATTAAAAAAAGCGCGTGTTTGACTCTTTGATGACGGCACCACGTCAAGTACTGGCGCGTGATTTGAAGTCCTAAAAAATGCATTCCGGTACTTTCAGCGATTCAATCAAGCTGAAATTTTATATATAACAGTTTGATACAATTTTTAATTATGTGAAAAACTATCAAACATATATCTTTATTTTTACGGTCTGTTTAGAGGAAAAAAATGAAAGCGTTGTAGGTATTGGTCCTTCTCCGAAAACTACGAATTGTGAATAATGCCTATGTGCCAAATTACATTATTCTAGCTTAAACCGTCTACACACATACACAGAGAGAGAGAGAGACATTTTTCTCAACCTTAGTGAAAATGACACAGGGACCTTCAAAACGTATAAAAACACGACATCGAAAATTTTCGTGATCGCAACACTATCTGGCGAGATAGTAAAAATGAACAGAATTACTTTGAAATACACTAATGGAGCTGAAAGGATCTAGTTGATAGACCTCTGTGTGATTAAACCTCCTCCTATATTAATCCCTAATGTATCCAATTATAACCTAATGATCAATAGCCTCAGGTCGCATCCAATGGTTTCACATGTAACCTCAGTACTTAATCAAAATAAATCCTAAATCTCCAACCAACTTCACCTCCATATAAAAATAAATTTCTATACATATCAACCTAAAAATGAACGACTCTTGAGACTCTATATTATCTTGGTTTTTATTTTTAGTTTAATTACTCAATAATTAATTACTACTATATTTTAAGAGAAAAATTTTGGGACAATGAATTTAAAATTAATACTTTGTATACTACCACTTCCGGTTTCCGGCAGGTTTCCGGATATAAACCAAAAGTTGATGAATTCTTGTTAAATAAAAATACCAAATTTTATCAAAATCCGTTGTGCCGTACATGTCTATACGGATATATAGACGGACACACGGACGGACAGGCATTAAGATAAAAAGATTTTTTCTGTTAACAAAATGCATGATATGTAAAAATCTCCACATGTGAAATTTGGTGTCAAAACAATACCTCCCTTACTATCGTTGGTCAGTAAAAAGATCTCTCTGCGGTCCCGAATGGTTACACATTCAAAACTATTTTCACATGTAAGAATTAATATATGTTCATTTAAATGTGATTTTTGAGTGAATTTTACAAAAATTACATTCAAAAGGCTTTTCACCTTTATTTAGGGATGAAAAAATAGTATGGAGGTATCGATACCACATATAGGTCGTGAAATATCGATACTTACTCGTATCGGTCGATTTTTTGTAGAATTTCAGGTAAATAATAACAGCAAAAAGTACTTGTATTCAATTTATTGAAATATACATATATAAAAAGTTTTTCTAAATGTTTTTTGTAATCGCAAATTTTTCATAAATAAAAATATTAAATTTAATTTTAGTTTAATTAGTTTTAAATATGCATATTATTTCCCAACTTCTTTACAAACTCGAAATGACAGTTCCATATGAAAGAGAAATAAAATGAAAGACCAGAATGAATTAATAAATGTTTATTTAAATGGTTTTATGAGTATAAATTTATTTTTAAAAAATTACATTCAAAAGGTTTTTCATCTGTATGGACTAATAAATATTTTAAATCAGATTTTGCATTAAATTTATTTTTACAATTACATTAATTATAGTATATCCTAATAACTAATAACAATTAATAACTAAAAAAGTGTTCAATAAATTACTAATAATAAATTAAATTTTAAGACATTTAAAATAAGATTACAAAAGAAAATCATACAAAATTATATATAAAGGCAATTCAGCTGTATAAATTAATATATAATTATGTTTTATTTTTATAAATATAATTTTAAAATAGGGTTTAGCCAGGTGTATGGATTAATAAATGTTTTTTAAAATTAGATTTTTCAATAAATTTCTTAAAACAATAATTGCATTCAAAAGGTTTTTCACCTGTATGAATTAATATATGTCTATATAAAGTACTTTTAACAGTAAATTTCTTAAAACAATAATTACATTCAAAAGGTTTTTCACCTGTATGTATTAATAAATGTTTATTTAAAACATATTTTCTACTAAATTTCTTTTTACAATAATTACATTCAAAAGAATTTTCAATTGTGTGAATTAATAAATGTTTTTTAAAAGAACATTTATCATAAAATTTCTTGGTACAATTATTGCAATTAAAAGGTTTTTCACCTGTATGAATTAATAAATGTTTATTTAAATGTGATTTTTGAATGAATTTATTTTTACAAAAATTACATTCAAAATGTTTTTCACCTGTATGTATTAATAAATGTTTTTTTAAAACATAATTTTCTTTATATTTCTTTTTACAAAAATTACATTCAAAAGGTTTTTCACCAGTATGAATTTTTAAATGTTTATTTAAATGGCTCTTATGAGTAAATCTCTTATTACAAAAATTACATTCAAAAGGTTTTTCACCTGTATGAATTAATAAATGTTCCTTTAAATGTGATTTTCTTCTAAATTTCTTTTGACAATAATTACATTCAAATATTTTATCACCAGTATGAATTAATAAATGTCTTCTTAAATTATATTTTCGTTTAAATTTCTTTTGACAATAATTACATTCAAATGCCTTCTCATCTGAATGAGTTAAACTAGTATTTTCTTTCAATTTTTTCTCTTTAGTAACTTTCTTAATATTTTTCAATGAATCATTAATGAATTTTATTTGATTTTTAAATAATGAACAAATTTTCTTAGAAATACACTTTTCTAAATGTTTAGATAAAAATTCCTCATTTATGAAATTAGTATGACAATAATCACAACCGAATAATGGTCCTAAAAGCAAAAATATTTTTATAGTAAATTTATATATATTCTAGAGGTTAATCCTTCTTTAGTTCAAGTATTTTATTAAAGATTTTACCTATATATATAGGATGTTTTACATCTTGAGAATTGATATCCATATTATTTTTATTTTTGGGAAGAGTCAATATTTTATTTAGAATAAACTTATTTATAAGAAACCCATTTCGATACTGTTATTAGCAACTATATATATGCTATTTTTGTTAAATAAAATATTTTTAATTAATTAAACTTTTGAAAATATATTTGACGTTTATTTTAGTAAGAAACGTCTATTGATGGTGGCACTGTAATCACCAACCAAATAGTCTTTCTAATTTTGAATATTTTTTTGCCACTTTTAATCATTGAAAATTATTTCAGTACAAAAATTTTATTAACAAAACATAAGTGGAGTTATACTCTTTCCTATATATATATGTATATATATAACATCTTCAGAATAAATATTTTTTTATTTTTTAAAAGTATAACTTGTTCTATACTCTCTATAGAATAAACTTATATAAGATTTAGAAAATTATATAAAAATAAAATGACGGTTTGAAGGCAAAGCAGGTTATTAGATTTTTAGAACAAAAAAGAAAATGAATACAAATTTTTAAGAAAAGAATAATTGAAGTTTTATAAAATGAAATTCAACATCATGCTGATATTTAAATGTAATTCTTGAATCGTACACGTTGTGGCGACCCGGATGCTCGCCAACACAAAGGAACCCAGCAAAGAGAAAGTTTCCCTCCACCGGAAAACAAGTGGCCCTGAAGGGCCAGATGGAGAGGCAGTCACGACTCGACCACCGACGCGAGCGAACACACAACTTCCACCATCTCCTAAACGAGTCCTCCCCCGTTTCTACTGTATCTATTTTTTGTTCAATAAATTATTATTAATATCAAACCGACCCCTTTCTCATTGCCACTTCATACACCCACACTGGTGACCCCGACGCAGAAATAAACGAAACTATGATGAACAACTCCACGATGCCGCGGTTCAACCCGGAGAAACCGCTGATCTACTTCGCTCGTCTCGAAGCCCTTTTCGAGGGCCATAAAGTGGTGTGCGAGAAGGCAAAGTTTGGGATCGTCGTAGCCGGCCTCGAGGACGCTTTCGTGGAAGAAGTCGAGGATATCATCCTCAAGCCACCTACTGAACATCCATATGGGCAGCTTAAGGAGGCGCTGATCGAGAGATTTGCCACCCCGGAAGCGAACAAATTCGATCGATTCTTCGCCGCCGAGGATATCGGGGACCGTAAACCGTCCACACTCCTACGTCATCTCCGACGACTCGATACGGGAGCCTCCGAAGAGATGCTCAGACACGCGTGGACAAAGCGCCTTCCCACGGCGATACAGGTCCAGACGGCGATCTGGAAGGAAGCCCCCCTGGATGAGGTGGCCCGCCTCGCCGACAGGATACATGAAACGCTGCCACCTTGCCCAGCGGTTCATAGCACATCGCGGAACGCCACCAACACTACCGCGAACCCGGTGCCCGTCGGAGACGCTTCCAACGCCCCATCCGATGTCGCAGTCATCTCCCGGCCCATCACACTCGCACTCACCAGCGCCATCGAGAACGCGGTCGCCGATCTGATGGGAAAAAGAGCGCATTCGGCGAGGGCACCGAGCCCCACACCAAGACGCCACCGGAACAAGCCAGCCGACGACGATATTTGCTGGTACCATCGCCAATATGGAGCCCGGGCGAGAAGGTGCAGACCACCCTGCACCATGTCGGGAAACGCCCCAGGCAACTAGTAGTGGCGGAGACTAGTCGCCCCAATCAGCCGAGCCGTCTTTTCGTCTTCGACCGGACGTCGCGACACCGCTTCCTCGTTGACACAGGATCAGACGTCTGCGTGTTTCCGAGGAAGCCCATGCCAGAGCGCCGAGGCCGCATCGACTACGACCTCACCGCCGCCAACGGCACGACCATCTCCACATATGGTTGGGCCAGCTTCAAACTCGACTTGGGCCTGGGTCGTCATCTCCCATGGCGATTCATCATCGCGGACGTCGACACACCCATCATCGGCGTCGATTTCCTGGCTTTCCACGACTTGCTCGTCGACTGCCAGCGTCAGCGTCTCCTCGACCCGTCCACCTCGACGTCGTGCCCCGGGTCAAGGCACAAGGGTGAGATCGCCAGCGTTAAGGTGACGAGCGCATCTAACACGCACCCGGCCCTCCTCGAGTTCCCCGAGCTGACGCGTCCGATGGGTTTCCCTCGACGGGTGAAGCACAACACGCGGCACCACATCAGGACAACCGAAGGCCCGCCAGTCGCCTGCAGACCCCGGAGGCTAGCTCCCGATCGACTCAGGATCGCCAAAAAAGAATTCGACGCGATGCTCCAGGACGGGACCGCGAGGCCATCCGAGAGCCCCTGGTCTTCGGCCCTCCACCTCGCTCCCAAGAAAGACGGTTGGAGACCAACGGGAGACTATAGAGCTCTCAACGCCCGCACCATCCCGGACAGCTACCCCGTCAAGCACATCCTCGATTACGCCCACCAGCTCGCAGGATGCAACATCTTCTCGACCATCGACCTGGTGAAGGCGTACAACCAGATCCCCGTCAACCCCAAGGACATCCCGAAAACGGCGATAACAACGCCTTTCGGAATGCTCGAATTCCCATTCATGTCCTTCGGTCTCAGGAACGCGGCGCAGACGTTCCAACGATTTATTGACGAAGCACTGCGCGACCTCCCGTTCGCGTTTGCCTACATCGATGACATCTTGGTGGCCTCGACTTCAGCGACGGAACACGAAGAGCATCTCCGTAAGCTCTTCAGGCGACTCACCGACTACGGGATCCTCATAAATCCCTCCAAATGCGTCTTCGCCGCCCGAGAAGTCACCTTCCTGGGGTACCGCATTTCCGCAGAGGGATCCTGTCCGCTGCCGGACCGAATCGCCGACCTGCAGCAGTGCCAGCCACCAAGCAACATCAGACAACTGCGACGGTTCCTCGGAATGGTGAATTTCTACAGGCGTTTCCTGCCACGCGCCGCCGAAACGCAGGCGCCCCTTCATGCATTGCTCGCCGGCACGAACGTCAAAGGAAGCCAGCCCATAGAGTGGAACGAGGAACTGGCACACGCCTTCGAGAACCTAAAGGAACACCTGGGAGAGGCGACTTTACTGGCACACCCAAACGCGGCAGCCCGACTCGCGCTGATGACCGACGCCTCGGCAACCTCCATGGGTGCCGCCCTCCAGCAGCACATCGACGGATCCTGGCAACCATTAGCTTTCTTTTCGAAGAAACTGAGCTCTGCCCAGATCAAATACAGCGCTTATGATCGCGAACTGCTGGCCATCTATGAGGCGATCAGACATTTCCGCCACATGATCGAGGGCCGGAATTTCACGGTGTACACCGACCATAAGCCGCTATCATTTGCTTTCGCCCTCAAACGGGAGCAATGTGCACCCCGCCAATTCAACCACCTCAACTTCATCGGGCAATTTACAACGGACATTCAGTACATCTCGGGCCGCGACAACGTAGTCGCCGACACACTTTCCCGGGTGGACGCCATCGTCGCCCCCGTGGATCTCAAGGAGCTCGCCCGCCTACAATCGAACGACGAACAACTCACCGGCCTGCAAATGCGCGGCTCTACCCTCCGACTCATAGAGACTACTGCACCCGGCTCCGACGTTACCCTCATTTGCGACACCTCAACGGGTTGCCCGCGGCCCTTCGTACCGGCCAAACTACGACGACAGGTCTTCAACGCTCTCCACCAGCTCAATCTTCGTGCACCCGGCATTAAAGGATTCGTCCCACGTCTTCCTCCGTCGGGACGGGGTGAAAGGGGCACTACAGCACCCATACACAGGCCCCTACCAGGTAACGGAGAGGAAAGAGAAGACCGTCACAATCCTCATAGGCGGAACGAACGTCACGGTTTCGATGGATAGGGTGAAACCGGCATTCCTCCTCGCCGACATCGACGAGCCGGCCGGAGCGTCTTTTCCGAGCCCCGATGGGACGGGCATTATACCTAACCCGTCGATGGAGAACACTACACCATGCACGCCGACGACGAACGGGGGGGCGACCCCCGCTCCGATTGCAGCGGCGACAACCGACAGGGCGATTCTCCCACGGGTTACCGGAACTGCGACTCGATCCGGGCGAATTCCATGTACACCGAGCACGCCGACGTCGAGCGGGGGGTCGACCCCTACACCGTGCACGCCGACGTCGAGCGGGGGGTCGACCCCCACACCGTGCACACCGACGTCGAGCGGGGGGTCAACTCCCACACCGATTGCAACGTCGACGACCAGCAGGGCGAGTCCTCCTCAAGCCACTAGAGCGGCGACGCGATCCGGACGAATTCCGCGTACACCGATTAGGCTTCGGGATTACGCCACATAATCCCGCTCTTCGAGAGATTAGGGGGGTGGTGTGGCGACCCGGATGCTCGCCAACACAAAGGAACCCAGCAAAGAGAAAGTTTCCCTCCACCGGAAAACAAGTGGCCCTGAAGGGCCAGATGGAGAGGCAGTCACGACTCGACCACCGACGCGAGCGAACACACAACTTCCACCATCTCCTAAACGAGTCCTCCCCCGTTTCTACTGTATCTATTTTTTGTTCAATAAATTATTATTAATATCAAACCGACCCCTTTCTCATTGCCACTTCATACACCCACAACGTCTTCAGCAAATCACTCTTATATGTAATTTCTTATGACATTCTTTATTTATTCTTAAATGTATATAATGAGTTATATAACATTTTCTTTACAATTCAAAATTCATACATTAACATTTTCTTTCATGCTTAGAACATTTACAATCATTTTATACAATTAATCGTGGTCTATAGGTTACCGTCAGTACTTCTGTGTAATTATTTTCTTCTCTGAAGAAACAAAACCAAATCCACCTCACAAATCCCATTCACTCACACTTTTAATATTTTTTCACTAAAATATTATTTAATATTTATTAATATTATTTATTATTATTGAGGACCCCATTTTAATCAGATTATGCAATGATATAACATTTAATAAAAAAAAACCTCTGACTTTTGTACGTCCTACGCTAGGACAACGCCAATCAAGTTGGTTATATCAATTAGGTGTCTTATGATCAGTAGAACGGGTTCTATCAACCTTTACCTTGATTTTCTTGATGGGAGGCGCTATCAAGTAGTTATTTCTCAATGATGATCCCGTAGGCTGGGTTGACTCCGTCCCATAGACCCCAGCTAGAGAGATTCCCTTGCCAGACCCGGGACTTGAACCCGGGACCACGAGAATGTGAGTCAGCGATGGTTTTTTTTAAATGTGTTTATAATATATATATAATATATATATATATATATATATATTAGCCAGAGAAAAAGATACATAATTTTACAATATATAAATGTAAATCCCTAAGCACAGTTGGATTAATTGATGCTATTAACAGAGAGTTAATAGAAGTAAGAATAAAAAACATATTTAACAGAATGTTATGATCATGTTTATTACTTATAAATTATTTATTAATTATTTTTTATTTTACTTATTCTATTTATATAACTATATTAAAAAGAAATTATTTACAATAAAAAACAAATACGTTTCTATCATATTAAATGAAAGAAACGGGATAATTTTTTTTTTAATTATATACAAATTTTAGGAAACTGGCTTTGGAGAAAAAAACCTAAAAATAACATTACAAGAGGGAAAAGAAGAAAGATTTATCTATTTACAGAAAACACAAGAAGATGAAGGGTAGGACAGAAGAAAAGGAAAGATTGAGAGAATTAATAATTATTACAATATCATACATTTTAGTATACATTATTAAATTCTTATATTATAAATAAAATATATAATAATTAAAAGACCTAATTAAAATTAATTTTCAATCCACCAGAATTTTTTTTTTTGGATATTCTCACTCTTATGTCTTTTAGAGATTGTCATATTGAAACGCCAGAATCTGTATGGATCTTTTCCATCTAGAAAGGGATCGTAAGTTATTCTTCTGTCAGTACTTTTCTTAAATATATGATAAATAATTGGAATTTTGTTTGTGTCCTGGATGTAGCCATTTGCGTCCAAATAGGGGAATGCTTCAGGTGAGATAAAGCCTGAAATGAGGGTTCGCCTAAAGTACATATCGTTAGGGCAGTGGCGCAACCAGGGGGGGGGGGTTTTGGGGGTTAAAACCCCCCCCAGGAGAGAAAAAAAATAATAATTGCTGTATATTCAGTGGCGCAACCAGGGGGGGTTTTGGGGGTTAAAACCCCCAGGAGAGAAAAAAAAAATAATTGCTGTATATTATGTTTTCAAATAGAAAAGAAAAAAAATTCTTAAAATATAACTTAGTGTATAATAAAAAAGTTTTTTTTTATTAATACATGTGGAAATTGATACCGAGGTCAAGGGATGTTTCGAGCTCCTCACTCCACTTCCTTATCCCTGGTTGTAAAATTTAACAGAGGGATAGCGGAAACGCAGGCCCTCACCCCCACAGGGCCTTTGGTGACGTCCAGGAGAAAGTCTCCCCCCTTCTCCACCACAACGGGTAGGGCATTTGTAAATAAACCATTTTATAGAAATTCGCAAACAAGAAGTTGCTCTATCGAGAACATTTACCCTAGACACCAATTCAACCCCTTCCACATTGCTACATACATTAATTGCTAATTTCATAAAGATTATGAAGCGAAGACTAATTTCAGATTTTTTTCAAAATAAGAAAAACAAGAAAGGTAAGATTTAAAATTTTTTTTTAAATTAGTGAATTAATTCTTAAATACTTTTCCATTTAAGAATTAGATAGTGAAGCTGGACCTTCAGAAACAACAGATTGTGTTAATAGCAATAGCGAAGAAGACAATAAAGAAATAGTTGATTTCACAACTGAAAAGGTTAATTTTTTTTATTTGTTTATATATATTAACCCATTTGTAGAGCCAGCGTTCCCAAATGGGAACATTTATTTTTATACACCAAAAACCCTTTCAAAAATATTTTTTTCTATATTTATCTACATGATATCTGGTCACCAATCGGTTAAAATCGAATTTCATTTTTTCACGTAGCCAGGGAAAAGGCAGGGGGGGGGATTCGGGAGCTTCAGTTCCCACACATAAAATCTATTTTTTTCTAAATTTTCTTAAGTTTAATTTTTTCAAATTATCCTACCACTACGGGCGGACGAAAAGCTTTCGACATCTTAAAGTAGTTTATTATAAATAACTCCTTTATTATTAAGTTTAGGTAAAAATGAATATAATGAAACTTTTAGTAAATGCGATTTCCTATAAATTTAATACGATAGTATGATAATTCTCATAAAAATCGGAATTTATAAAGAAATTCAATAAAATGTGTTTTGACACCTCTTTAAACTAGCATTACTTATGGTCCCATCTTGTCCAAAAACAATCCAATCCCCGCCCATCATTCCAAAAAAAAACATCTAAATATCAAATCCCAAGATAATATCTCATTTCGTTTAGACTTAATTTTGGTAACGAACGGCCGGCCGGATCAAAATTTTTTTTTGCAAGTTTGGATTCAGAACCGTCTGAAAAGTGGAAATCTCGAAGAATCTCGAAGCAAAAATTTTCCGATCATCGTAAAAGCTATCCTTATTTCATGAGGAAAGCTAAAATGGTTTACTTATAGCTGGAAAAAAATATTTTCTTTCTAAAACTGTGAATACGAGTAAATAAAATACAAAATTTGCCAGATTTTGTAAAATCAGTATTTCATTTACAAAACTTTTTTAAATATTTAATATAAAAAAAAAAATCTTAATGAAAATTTGTCTTTGAGTGAGCCCGGGGGGGGGGGGGGGGGGGCATAGGAAGGTGGAGCGGCTAGTCAAAACCCCCCCCCAGGAGCAAATTCTGGTTGCGCCACTGCGTTAGGGTATAAAGCCCCGTAGATTAAGCTATTTTCTCAAATGTTGATTATTTTACTAAAGTAGTTGCGGATTAATTTAATTATAAATATGTCAATTTTGTTTAAGTTAGAAAAATTATATATTATTTCATTACTAAAATATTTTTTGTAATCTGATTCGGGGGATCTGTATTTACCCAGACATGCTCTTGCAACTCCTTTCAAATTTTCTTATTGATTCCATTACTGAGGCTGTTTGATTGATCCAAATGCATATGTAATTATTGGCCGAATAAATAAACTATAACATATAATTTTTAAATTTGGGTCTAGATGAGGACAGAAGAATAACTTTTTTAATCCCATAAAAGCTGATCTAGCTTTATCTAATTGGTTTTTGACATGTTTATTAAATAGAAGACGTTCGTCTATGTAAACTCCTAAGTATCTGACTAAGCTTTTATGTGGAATATTTTGTTCGTTAATTTTAATGTGAAATTTTTTCCAGTTTAATTTTGTATTTTAAAAACATTTAGTAATTTGGGGCCTAAATAGAATAGTTTCACATTTATTGATATTAATTTTGAGTTTCCAAGAATGATAAAATGAAAAGATTTTGCCTACTAAAGTTTCAAGATCATTTTGTAGTTGTTTAGACTTTGTGCCCGACAGATAAATCGTCTGCGAAAGCAATTCCATATTTACCTTTTGTTTCGTTCAGGCCATATGCAGTAAGAATATCGCTAATAAAAATGTTGAATAAAACTGGCGAATTTACCCTTCCCTGTTGTAAACCATTTGTGACTTGGCATTGAATAGATGACACAGTGTCATTGTCAAATGTATCTAAAGATATTCATTCGATTCCTTGTTTTGTCAATTTCATATTATTATAACACTTTTGAAAAATGAATAATATTTCTAATACCTATATAAACAGAATAAAATCTTCGTGAAATTAATAATATAATCATAATTAGTTTTCTGATGTTTTCTAAGATATTTTTATTATATGTCTATTAAATGCGTATTATAACTTATTATAATCATGGTTCTATATAGGATGTAAAATAATTTTAGTATTTTAATATTACAGAAATAAGATAATATTTTTAAAAATCTATACACTTTTTTAATCCCATTAATATTATTTATTTATTTATATCTTATTTTTTTATTTCCTGTATATAATATAAATATCTAATCTTAATTATTTTTTTCTTTATCGAGGCGAGAGTGATAGACATCAATTCAAGTCTACGAGCAGTTCTTCGAGTTTAATCTGCGAGAAATATCAACCCTTTATTAACTCCGAGGCCAGTATTTATTATTAATTTTATTTTTATTTCAAATTAAATTTATTGATTATAAACTAATAAGTTATTTTTCTTCTTCTATTTCATGTTTCAATCTTCGTTCCTGCTACTGAATGTTGATTTGAATTCTTGATTATCTTCTCCATCCTTCATGACGATGAAATTATTTCAATACAGCTCTCCAAATGTAAGTAATAATCGTTATTTATTTAGCATGGCGATCTTTAAAATAGAAAATGTAAATATAATATTTAAAGTAAAGTTTAATATAATATAGAAAATATAATTAAATTACAATGGTTTTTTTGCTTTTGATAATATTCATTAGGAGATTAAAGAGAAATATATTAAATTATAGGGCAGAATTTACTGAGATTAGGGAATTTCAGAGTACATCTTTCAAGAAGAAGCATTGATAAAGGAGGCAGAAGAGACAGGTATTTCTAGAATTAGTAGGTTTCGATGCGTTATACTGGGAGGGTGGCTATTTTTTGATATATATATATATCTATATATAGTTGTTAGGAATTTTCAGGTGGTTGCCTCCTACATCCATGCATGTTCTCATCATACTAATTCATAGATTAGATTAGAATTAATAAATAAATAAAATGTGGGTGGATAAAACAAATGCCATGCTATTATTTAAGGGATGGATTGCATGAATTGCACTCCAGGTCTGAATTGTGCCATTTTGTATTACTGAGAGTGTATTTGAGGTGGATTGGATCAACGGGAATTCGGGAAGGTAATTCAGCACAGTTCCGAAATGGGATTAGCCTGAACAGGAACAAATTGTTGGTTACCTTTTGAGCGTAGGGCTTTTTCGATTAGCATGGGCCTTCCATCCATATTGATGGAGGCTATGCACTCCCTTGCTAGCTAGGTTTTATTTCAGGTTGCCCCGAATGTCGCGATTTCATTTCGAAATCCAAAAAATCAAAGGCACTCTCAGCTGATTCAAAGAGACTACATAACAAACGCCTTATTTTTTTATCTTTTTTTTTAAGGCAAACTTTCTTTATTATTACTTTTTCTAAATTTCGGAAGGCGAGGCTTGGAAGGGCTAATTTATGGGGAAAGGAGGAGGCCCTATTAAATATTCAATTGTTTTTTTTAATTAATAATAAAAAAATAATTGAATATCCCGGTTATTTTCTTTAACTTTTTATTTTCATTTTGAAATATACAATTTCATAATTTAAACTTTGATATATTTTAAATATTTTACTATATAGGTAGAATTAATTATTATTATAATTTCTCAATTTAAAATTAAAATGCAAACATCACAAAAAAAAATCATATATTGTAAAAATATAACTTTTTTCATTATTATTTCTTTTTAACTTACCAAATATAAAAATATTTTATTTTTTTTATTATGGAAATTATTTCATATGAATATAAATATATTGTAATCGAATATATCTATACTCAATAATAATTTAATATTAATAAATTTTCTTATCATTGTACTGATAAATCATATTTGGAAAGAAATAAAATATTGTTAAGCTTATTTAAAAAATTAACTTAATGTATAATTTTTGTTAATTATAAACATGTAGTACAACTTATTTTAAATAAATAAATAAAATTAGATCTAAAATTTTTTTTAATTTTGATAGATCAAATATTCTTATTCTTTAGCTGACTTACAAATCCCATACGATCATTTTGCTTATTCTTATGTGTATTCTGTCCCAGTGTCCCCGCAACAATTCTCCGGGAGATAAAAATGTCTCGGTTTACATAAATATCATCCGTGAATAAACACAATATTATCCAATTTTTACCGACCGACGATAGTAAGGGATGTATTGTTTTCACACCAAATTTCACATGTGGAGATATGTAAAAATCTCCACGAATCATGCATTTTGTATTGGTTTTATCCTCGGGAAAAATCATCTTTATTAGTTTTTTCTTAATTTTAAATTATATAGCGTCACAGCCAGCTAGTACTTAGATATTATAAATATAATAAAATTAAAAATATTTATGTTATATCCCATCTGTTTTTTATTGCATTAATAGATACATTTAAATTATTTGAAATTGTTTCTGTAGCTGGAAATTAATTTACTTCAAACCGTCGGTCGGATCGGACCTTATTTTGTTTTTTAAGAGTTTAATTTAATTTATTTGTGATTTGTAATTTCTCTCATCCTATGTTTAACAAATTATTTTTTAATTAAATTAAAAAACGTTTATGACAGGAATACAAAAAGAAATTCTTAAGTCATATATAGGTACTTATAATATTTATAAATTAATAAATCATTATTTAAAAAAATTTATCATTACGTTTCATTTTACAATAAATATTTTAAAGTAGCTTATAACATGCATGAATTAATAAATGTTTTTTTAAAAAAATGGTTTTATACTATAAATTTCTTGTTAAAAAACAAAATATTTTATTAATAAAACCTTGATTATTTATTCCACGAGGTACCGTTGACTAAGCAATAAAATGTATAATTTGGGAAACAAAAATAAATTAATACAAAAATTTTAAGAAAATTATAATTAATAAGTTTATAAAAATAATTACAGTGTCATATTGATAATAGTATTTTTTAATATAATGTACATAATATAGAGTTTAGTAACAAAGAAATGAATAACTGGATTCTTTTTAATTTTTAAACCCGTCTTCAACATATATTACTTATAACATAAATTTTAAGATATTTATGATAAGAACACAAAAATATATTATTAAAATTCATAAGTCTTTTCACCTGCATGTATAAATTAATTAAAGATTATGTAGAATATATTTAGAATTAATTTTCTTTTTATAAATGTAATTTTAATATAACGTTTCACTCGTATGAATTAATAAATGTTCATCTAAATTTGATTTTAGATTAAATTTTTTTTTACAATAAATACATTCAAAAGGTTTGTCACCTGTATGAATTAATAAATGTTTATTTAAAACATATTTTCTACTAAATTTTTTTTTACAATAATTACATTCAAAAGGTTTTTCACCAGTATGTATTAATAAATGTCTAATTAAATCTGAATTTTTATTAAATTTTTTATTACAATAATTACATTCAAAAGGTTTTTCACCTGTATGAATTAATGAATGTATGTTCATAACATATTTTCTACTAAATTTCTTTTTACAATAATTACATTCAAAAGGTTTTTCACCAGTATGAATTAATAAATGTGTATTTAAAGCTGTTTTGTGATTAAATTTCTTTTTACAATAATTACATTCAAGAGGTTTTTCACCAGTATGAATTAAAAAATGTTTTTTTAGGGCAGATTTATCATTAAATTTCTTGGGGCAAAAATTACATACAAAAGGTTTTTCACCTGTATGAATTAATAAATGTCTATCTAAATGATATTTTCGATTAAATTTCTTTTTACAATAATTACATTCAATTGATTTTTCACTTGAATGATTCAAATCATTATTTTCTTTTAATTTTTTGTCCTTTGTGACTTTCTTAATATTTTTGAATGAATCTTTGTTGAATTTTATTTTGTTCTTCATTAATGAACATATTTTCTTAAAAATACACTTTTCTAAATGTTTAGATAAAAATGTCTCATTTATAAAATTAGTATGACAATAACGACACCCAAATAATGGTCCTAAAAATCAAATTTATTATTTTTATTTTTAGGAGGTCAATTATTTAAAATTAATTAGTTCAAGAATTTTATTAAAAATCACAGCATAGAAACTTACCTATATATATAGGATAATTAACATTTTGAGAATTAATATCCATATTTATTTTTATGCTTCCAAAAAGTCAATATGCTATTTAGAATGAATTATTTAATTAGATGGCTATTTTGATACTTTTACTTACAAATATATCCTAGTTTTGTTCAGTTTTGTTAAATAAAATAATTGTAAATTACACAGATATAAATTAGTCGTTGCAAATATATTTGACGTTTAGCACAGACCAGCACAGACCATCCGTTTAGTTTAGTAAAGAAGCAGAATTGAAGGTGTCACTGTAATCTCCAGCCAAATTGGTCTTCTAATTTTAAATATATTGAATAGTTGGCTTTTGTAATAAATTATCATTTATACCCCAGGAAAAATCATCTGTTAGTTTTTTCTTAATTTAAAATAGGAATTTTAATAATAAAAAAATGGCACAGGAGAGCGATTCCTTAAATGCAAAATATTATAAATAAAATAAAATTAAAAATATTTATTCTAATAATATTTTGTAATCAAATTATGAAATATATATTATGTTATATCCACAGGCCATACTTTTATGCCTTTTGGTGCATTAATACGTACGGCTTTATGTTTTATTACTATTTTTTTTAAATTTATCTTTTTTTAAATTATTTGAAATTGTTTTATATATTTTGTCGTTTATTTATTTTAAATAATAATCTTAATCTTAAATATATTCATAGTTCATAAAAGAATATTTTTTTTTAAAGTACCGAGGCTATATATATAGTCAAAAATACTATAAACAATATGCAGTTAAATATAAATGATAATCGTGTATAATTTTTTTAAAGTACCGAGCCGCGACCCGGTGAACCAGGTACTTATTGAATTTATACAGCTAGATGAAAATAGTAATGTTCTAAGTAATAGATAATATATAATACATAATATATAATATTTATTTCAAAATTAATAAAAATTATAAATTTATATGTGAAATAGATTGAAAAATTAATTACTTTTTATTAATTAAACTAAAAGAGATCATAAAAAAAGTTTCATATAAAAGTTGTTTAGAATCATTCAAAGAACCCCTCAAGGTAAGTTTCAACCACCCACCTTGTTGGACCAGTCTCGTAAACAATTACCTCGAATTTTTATGCACGATGTAATGTATGTCGAGGGGATATCTGTGAAGCCGCGTCCACACTATGTCGATCGACACCGATCGATAAAATCGCTCGATACCTTCGACTGTGTCAACTCGTCTAAATTGCCTCAGTACATGTGGACGAGTCGACCGACAACCATCATAAATTTTTATATATATGAGTGATGATGAAGATGCTGGAGCAGCGGCTTTTGCTGCAATTCTTATTAAAGATCCTAATCGTCGCCCGCGGAGATTTTGGGTACGGCCTAGCCTCGTTCGAGGCAGAAAAAGGTATAGTACGGAGGAATTTATGCGAGATTTATTGCTGGATGAGGGTGACGAATTAAATCTAGAATATAGATGTGACGCGGGCTTTAAAAACTTTTTTAGAATGAAAAGTTCCGATTTTGAAAATCTTTTGAAAATGATTGCGCCTAACATAATTAAAAAAGACACACCATTCAGAAAAGCAATTCCATGCGCTTTTTGGCAACTGGCGATTCATACACTTCATTGAGCTACCTGTTGAAGATATCAAAACAAGCAATCTCCATCATTGTCCCAGAAGTTTGTCATGCCCTGGTAGAAGCACTTAAGGATTATGTCAAGGTAAGAAAGTTAACTACACATTCTAGTAAATGCAATACTTTATTTTCATATTTTGTTTATTCAATTTAAATTACAGCTTACAAAATTTGCTCATAGTATAAAATTGGAAAAAGTATGTAACATTTGAAAATATAAATGTGTAAATTATTAATTGCATGTAAAATTAAATACGTTTAATAAAATTCTTGGATCTCGTTTTCGTTAAGTTCAGGTTGTCCTCCCAAGTTATTCGAAATATTGTCAGACCGAACAGATGATGGGGACTGAGAGGCAGAAAAGGATGAAGATGAATATTGTGAATTTAACGTAGGAGATTGTGTTAATGGGTAGGGCGGTAACTGAGGTTGATAATTTTCATTTGTAGATGGGAAGATATTGGGATATGTTTGTTGATGTGTGTTGGCATTGTACGAGTAACCTGCCATGCCCATCTCTGCCTCGAATAATGTTTTATTAATTATTTGTTGGGCTTCAAACCTTGTGCTTGAGGTGAAGTAATTTTCCTCAGTTTAATGGCTACCTGTTCTCCAAATGAATCGTACTCATCTTTTTCTTTCTTCTTTGACTGAATAGATCTCAATAAGTTAACCGCTTCAGTCATGATCGGTGCACTGCCAGCAAGTTGATCTTACTTTGCGCTTTTTAATTGGTGTTTTTGGGGAGGTAAATGCGTCTTCAGGCGGTGGTGTACTTGCATTTTCATTGTTGTCTTTCGAATTTGATGTCTATGACTGTTCGACGCTTTCTTCATTATCATTTTCTTTCTGTTGTTCCTCAAATTCTGGCTCTTGTGATCCCTAGAAAACACAATTATACAAACACAATTCAATATTTTTTGACAATATTAATTTGAGTTGATGAAAAAAAACGAATTATTATTGAATCTACTCAGACAGTTTAGGTTTCTTTACAGATGCCGCAAAATGCAGAGGAATGGGAAGGTGTTGCAAAATGTTTTAATGAGAAGTGGAACTTCCCAAACTGTGTGGGAGCCATTGATGGGAAACACATAAGCATTCAAGCGCCAGTCCATTCTGGCACAGAATTTTTCAATTACAAAGGGTTTTTTAGCATTATATTGCTTGCTGTAGTTGATGCAAATTATAATTTCATATACGCAAACGTTGGTTGCCAGGGAAGAATTTCAGATAGTGGCGTTTTCAATGCTACGTTTTTTAAAAAATGTTTAGAGGACAACATGATGCACCTTCCCCTGCCACGCCCTTTATCCCAATCAAGGTTTACGATGCCAAACGTCTTTGTAGGAGATGAAGCTTTTAAACTTACATGTAATGTTATGAAGCCATTCTCGGGATTGCATAATAAAAGAACTAAACAAAGAATATTCAACTACCGACTAAGTAGGTCTCGAAGAGTTTCCGAAAATGCATTTGGCATAATGTCTTCCAGTTTTCGAGTATTCAGAAAACCATTATTGTTGGAACCAGAGAAAGCAACAAAAGTGACATTGGCTGCAGTTTATTTGCATAACTACTTGAGGAAAAGCGAATCGAGAAACGTTTACAGCTCAGTTGGGATGTTGGATAGGGAATCATCTGAGAGTGGAGAAGTATTTCCAGACCTGTGGAGGCGTGATCCAGCCACTTGCCAGATAAGCAAGCTGCCTGCCATCCCAAGGAGAAGTTCTATTGAAGCTCAGAAAATTAGGGATAAGTTTGCAGACTACTTTGTTTCTCCGCAAGGGGAACTACACTTCCAGTATGATAAATAGTTCGACATATTTTTGTAATTTTGATTAATAAATTAGTGATAAATGAAAATATAGATCTCAAATTAGCCTACCTCTCCTATCCTGAGTGTTCCTGGGTTTGTTCCTATCTGCCAAGAACATCAAAGCTTTGTAGGCAAACCACTTGCTTGTATAGGCGTCATCAGCGCCAGTCCCGGTCTTCCTCGACTCGCTCTCTTTCTTTTTCTCCCTTGCAAATTGGCTTTGCAAATTTCTAATTTTCTTTTCCACCTCCACTTTTTCAATGCCAAATGACACCGCAATGTCCACCAAACCATCATGCCGTTTGTTTCTGTTTTTATAGTTAACATCACTCCAATTCATTTTCAATAAAAATGTAAGCACTTGAACAACAGTATAGCAGTATTCTATTTTTTAAAACGGCAGTGACAAGATCGACTCGTCCACACTGGTGCCTTCGACTCGACACCGCTCAACAATGTCTAGCGACACGTCCAGACTTGTTCGACATTGTCGATCGGTGTCGATCGACATAGTGTGGACCAGTGTGGACGCGGCTTGACACACAACTGGGGACGTGGGGAACTCGGGGATGATTTTACAAGACCAAGGAAATCCTCTTTTAAATTAAGCTCTGCAGCAGTGCGATCTTTTGAGCGTCTGCAGAGTTAAAAATTGGGTGCCTGCAGCGCCATCTCTTATTTTCGTCAGAAAAACTAAACAAGGATTCAGCTGGGCGGTAAGAGTGATATGGGGTTACTGAACTAAACGTCAAATAAATTTTCAAAATACTATTAAAATATTTCATTTAACTAAAATAGCATATACTTGGATATGAAATTATAAAAATTAGAATCTTATGAAATAAGTTTTTATTCTAAATAGCATATTGATTAAAAAAAAAAAAAAATAATCAAAAATGGATATTTATTCCCAAGATGTAAAATATCCTATATATATAGGTAAGTTTCTCTGCTGTGATTTTTAATAAAATTCTTGAACTAATTAATTTTAAATAATTAACCTCTTAAAAATAAAAATAATAAATTGGATTTTTAGGACCATTATTTGGGTGTCGTTATTGTCATACTAATTTTATAAATGAGATATTTTTATCTAAACATTTAGAAAAGTGTATTTTTAAGAAAATATGTTCATTATTTAAGAACAAAATAAAATTAAATAAAGATTGTCTGCAAAATATTAAGAAGGTTACAGAGGAGGAAAAATTAGAAGAAAATGAAGATTTGAATCATTCAAGTGAAAAACCTTTTCAATGTCATTATTGTAAAAAGATATTAAGTAGAAGATCTGCTTTAATTAGGCATTTATTAATTCACACAAGAGAAAAGCCTTTTGAATGTAATTATTGTAATTATAGATTTAATCAAAAAACAGCTCTAAATTCACATGTATTAATTCATACAGGTGAAAAACCTTTTGAATGTAATTATTGTAAAAAAAAATTCAATCGAAAAACTGCATTAACTAGGCATTTATTAATTCATACAGGTGAAAAACCTTTTGAATGTAATTATTGTAATAATAAATTTAATCAAAAAACAGCTCTAAATACACATTTATTAATTCATACAGGTGAAAAACCTTTTGAATGTCATTGTTGTGAAAAAAAATTTAATCGAAAAACGGCATTAACTCGACATTTATTTATTCATACAGGTGAAAAACCCTTTGAATGTAAACATTGTAAAAAGAAATTTATTGAGAGAACAGCTTTAAATACACATTTATTAATTCATACATGTGAACAACCTTTTGAATGTACTTTTTGTAAAAAGAAATTCATACACAAAACAGCTTTAAATCAACATGTATTAATTCATACAGGTGACAAACCTTTTCAATGTGCTTATTGTAAAAAGAAATTTAGTAGAAAATCTGCTTTAAATAGACATTTATTAATTCATACAGGTGAACAACCTTTTGAATGTAATTTTTGTTCAAAGAAATTTAATCAAAAAACAGCTTTAAATACACATGTATTAATTCATACTGGTGAAAAACCTTTTGAATGTGATTATTGTAAAGAAAAATTTTCTTTAAAATCTGACATAAATAGACATATACTATTTCATATAGGAGATAAAGCCTTTGAATGTAATTTTTGTAAAAAGAAATTTTATCAAAGATCTGCTTTAAATAGACATTTATTAATTCATACTGGTGAAAAACCCTTTGAATGTAATTATTGTAAAATGAAATTTGGTAGAAAAGCTGATATGAATATACATTTATTAATTCATGCAGGTAAAAAGACATTTGAATGTAATTATTGTAAAAAAAAATTTAGTAGAAAATCAAATTTAAATAGACATTTATTAATTCATACAGGGGAAATGCATTTTGAATGTAATTATTGTAAAAAAAAATTTAATGATAAATCAAATTTAAATAAACATTTATTAATTCATAGAAGTGAATCGATGTTAGATTGATATTTATAAAAAGAAAATTAATACTTTATATACCTTACAAAATTTATTATTAATTTATACAAATGAAATGCCTTTATATATGAATTTTAGTAATTTATTTTAGCCTTCTCATCATAAATGTTTTAAAATTTAAATAATTTTCTGAACATTTATTTAAAAATAAAAAAAGAACACATTTTAATTATTAATTTTAATTAACTATAAATTCTGTAAATTACATTAAGTCAATTAATATGATTATTTTCAATAAGTACCTGTAATTATTTTTATAAACTTTTTATTATAATTTTCTTAAAATTGTATTATTTTTCTAAAATTTTAATAAACCGTTTTGCATTCGCACTCTTTAATATTTTTAATTTTATTATTCTTACATAAATATACGATCTAATAGATTGGGGAATAAGTTCGTTCGTTATTTTTTCAAAGATCTTTTTTTAAGTAATTTGTTTGTTATTCGGCAAAGTGTTTGTATTCATTAGAAAGTGCTTTTTCTGTTCTGCAAAACTGGAGGCACAATGAAGCCGAGATTCAAGCAAGATTTCCACCCGAAAAAGATCATGATCTGTGTATGGTGGGACTGGGAAGTCATAATATACTGGGAAATGTTTGTAAATAACGCAACGGTCAATAAGGAGCTCTACATCGTCCAACTACTCCGCGTGAATGAGGCTATTGGACTGAACAGACTCGATCGACAAGGCCAAGATATCTTGTTACACGACAACGCCAGACCCCATGTCACATAAGTCGTCAAAGGCTCGAACTGGAGGTTCTTTAACTTCAGACCATCCGCCAACCGATTATCACTTTTTCCGCTCCATGTCGAATCAAATGAGGGGTGTTACCTTCGACGGCGAAGAGGTCTTCAAAAACTGTCTCTACAACTTCTTCGATACGAACCCAGGTGATTTTTGGCGTAATAGCATCAAAAAATGGTCGAGAGGTGGTAGGAGGTGGTGAACAGTAAGGGCAAATACGTAATTGATTAATTTATGGTTATAATTATTGTTTTTTTTAAATAAAGCTCTTTGAAAAAAAACGAACGAACTTATTCCCCAACCCAATATTAAGATATTACGAATAAAATAATTTTTCAGTTATTAGAACCGCTGTATCATGGAAATGGAAATACTTATGAAAAGAGTGTAAATATATTTTTTGTAGAGAATCGGATGATCTACAATTTTTGCTGTAAAACTCACCGTTTAGCTGAAAAACGCGAAAAACCTATTTTGCAAACTTTCTCCATCAATAAAATTTTTTGCAAAAGGGGGATTGATGGGGACTTTTCACAATTTATTTATAATTTTATTCTGAACATTCATACAAATTATTAGCTCTATGGAAATATTTGTAAGCTTACTTCTATTTTAAGGAATAATTTGACTGGACTAAGTATAAATGTTAATTTAATACAAAAGCCAACTATTCAACATATTTAAAATTAGAAGACCAATTTGGCTGGAGTTTACAGTGCCACCTTCAATTCTGTCTCATTACTGAACTAAACCTCAAATTAATTTTCAAAATACTAATTAATTGCTATATTAAAATATTTCATTTAACTAAAATAGCATATACTTGGATATAAAATTATAAAAATTAGAAATAAGTTTATTCTAAATAGCATATTGATTTTTAAAAAAAAAAAAAATCAAAAATGGATATTTATTCTCAAGATGTAAAATATCCTATATATATAGGTAAGTTTCTCTGCTGTGATTTTTAATAAAATTCTTGAACTAATTAATTTTAAATAATTGACCTCTTAAAAATAAAAATAATAAATTTGATTTTTAGGACCATTATTTGGGTGTCGTTATTGTCATACTAATTTTATAAATGAGATATTTTTATCTAAACATTTAGAAAAGTGTATTTTTAAGAAAATATGTTCATTATTGAAGAACAAAATGAAATTAAACAAAGATTCATTCAAAAATATTAAGAAAGTCACAAAGGACAAAAAATTAAAAGAAAATAATGATTTGAATCATTCAAGTGAAAAATCAATTGAATGTAATTATTGTAAAAAGAAATTTAATCGAAAATATCATTTAGATAGACATTTATTAATTCATACAGATGAAAAACCTTTTGTATGTAATTTTTGCCCCAAGAAATTTAATGATAAATCTGCCCTAAAACAACATGTATTAATTCATACTGGTGAAAAACCTCTTGAATGTAATTATTGTAAAAAGAAATTTTATCAAAAATCTGCTTTAAATAGACATTTATTAATTCATACAGGTGAAAAACCCTTTGAATGTAATTATTGTAAAAAAAAATTTAATGATAAATCAAATTTAAATAAACATTTATTAATTCATAGAAGTGAATCGATATGTTAGATTGATATTTATAAAAAGACAATACTTTATATACTCTACAAAATTTATTATTAATTTATACAAATGAAAAGCCTTTATATATGAATTTTATTAATTTATTTTAGTCTTTTCATCATAAATGTTTTAAAATTTAAATTGTGAATAATTTCCTCAACATTTATTTAAAAATAAAAAAAGAACACATTTTAATTAACTATAAATTCTGTAAATTACTTTAAGTAATATGATTATTTGTCAATTAGTAGCTATAATTAAATTATTAAAGCTTTGGTGGCTGTTTTTATTTATAAAGGAATTTTGTAACTAAAACCACATATTGATATTTTTTATTGTAAATTTATTCAAAAAAATACAAAAAATACACATCGTTTCGATTTCTACTTCTGTAATCGTTATCAAGCGACTGCACTGTCTGAGCGTCCAGTGCCCACAGTAGCAATCGAAAGGTTGTGTATTTTTTGTATTTTTTTAAATAAATTTACAATAAAAAATATCAATATGTGGTTTTATTTACAAAATTTCCTTATAATTAGCTATAATTATTTTTATAAACTTTTAATTATAATTTTCTTAAAATATTGTATTATTTTTCTAAAAATTTAATAAACCGGTTTGCATTCGCACTTTTTAATTTTATTATTCTTACATAAATATACGATCTATTAATATAAGAGTTACATTATATTATATAATATTGGTGCGGTCAACTGGTGACACTTTTCATTTCTTATCATTTTAAATTTCATTTGAAAATTGCTTACTTATGAGTTAAATGTTACCAATTAGCGTATTTATAAAATAAATGAAATTTTACAAAATTTTCTCCTTTCATTAATCGAACATGTACAAACAATAACCAAACATCAAACTTATCATTAAGCAATGTTGTATAATAAAGAAATACTGGAAATTTATATATACCAAGAGATCATTAGTTGATTTAGTTTTATGAATAAGTGGTTTTAATCCCGAAAAAAGAATTAATATTGAAGAACCTAAGACTTACGATAAAGAAGATGAATTTTTTGAAATCTTGTATTATTAAATATATATAACTTGTGTATTAAATTTGATCAAAATTTTGCTATCAGAAAAGAAATCTTAAATCATTTAACATTAATGAATATGTGATTATTAATGTTATATCTTATAATAGATTTGAATTAAAAAATGAAAATGAAAATGAAATTATAGTTTCTATCAATATGATAAAATATTACAAAAAATAAATCATAAAATGATTAAAAATTTATTTAATTATTAATTTTGTACTTTTGTGTATTTTGTTTTTTCGGTCCCTATCCAGTTTTTGCGTATATATATATATATAAAAGTTTTTGTTGTTCCACTTTGATTAGAATTTAATAATTGCATACCTCTAGAATCCAAAAGTGACTAGAATTTTTCATGTCTGTCTGTCAGTCCGGAAATTGTGACCTTATAGACTCAAAATTGTCTGAACCGATTTCTATGAAATTACATCACAATATTCTTACATACCTCTATTTTATTCAATAACTGCAGAAATTAATTTTTAAAAATTTATATGTACATGTCATTCAGAGGTATGCTCTACGGAACGCAGCAACCACACTTCTCCAAGTATCCCTATTCTGAGCCATAATCTTCTAATCGCTACCCTCTCTCCACTCGACTATCTCGCAATTTGAATTGAATTAAATCGCATATATTATATTTAAATTAAATTAAATTAAATTAATTATAAATTAAAATTAATAAATAATATTTATTAAACCAGAGCATGTTTGGCTCTTTGTTGATGGCACCACGTGATTTGCAATGTTAAAAAATTAATTCCGGTACTTTCAGCGATTCAATCAAGCTGAAATGGTGAATAAGTATAGCAGTTTTATACAATTTTTAATCATGTGAAAAACTATCAAACATATATCTTTATCAAAACGTGGTAGGTAATGACCCTCTTCCTTAGAAAAGTGGTTTACAATCAACTTTTGGAAGAGGAAGAGGGTCATTCATTAGCTAAGGTAATCTGCAACACATGTAGTGAGAAATGAACTTGATAATCTTAATTTTGAACTTGACCTTCACCTGAATGAATTAATAAATGTTTATTTAAATTTGATTTTTGATTAAAATCCTTTTTACAATAATCGTATTTAAATAGTTTTTCATCTGAATGATTTAAATAAGTTTTTTCGTATCATACTTCTCTGTAACATACTTAATATTTTTCAAAGTATTTTGGTTAAATTTTATGTGATTTTTGGATAATGAACATATCTTTTGTTTAACAGATGAATTGCTTTATTAAATTAAGACATTTATAATAGGAATTCAAAAAAAATAAGAATGTAGTCATATATAGGTATTTATTATGTTTATAAATTAATAAATCATAATTTTAAGTACATTTCATTTAGTCATAATGATTTTACAGTGGCTTTTCAGATGTATGAATTAATAAATGACCAATTAAATTTGATTTTTGATAAAATTTCAATTTACAATAATTGCATTTAAGAAGTTTGTCGTTTGTTACCACTATGAATTAATAAATGTTGATTTATGATATATGAATTAATAAATGACCAATTAAATTTGATTTTTGATTAAAATCCATTTTACAATAATCGTATTTAAATGGTTTTTCATCTGAATGATTTAAATAAGTTTTTTCGTATCATACTTCTCTGTAACATACTTAATATTTTTCAAAGTATTTTGGTTAAATTTTATGTGATTTTTGGATAATGAACATATCTTTTGTTTAACAGATGAATTGCTTTATTAAATTAAGACATTTATAATAGGAATTCAAAAAAATAAGAATGTAGTCATATATAGGTATTTATTATGTTTATAAATTAATAAATCATAATTTTAAGTACATTTCATTTAGTCATAATGATTTTACAGTGGCTTTTCAGATGTATGAATTAATAAATGACCAATTAAATTTGATTTTTGATAAAATTTCAATTTACAATAATTGCATTTAAGAAGTTTGTCGTTTGTTACCACTATGAATTAATAAATGACCAATTAAATTTGATTTTTGATAAAATTTCATTTTACAATAATTGCATTTAAGAAGTTTGTCGTTTGTCACCACTATGAATTAATAAATGTTGATTTAATGAAGTTTTGTGAGTAAATTTCTTTTTACAATAATAACATTCAAAAGGTTTTTCACCAGTATGAAGTAATAAATGCGTTTTTAAATGATATTTTAGAGTAAATTTTTTTTTACAGTAAATACATTCAAAAGGCTTTACACCAGTATGAATTAATAAATGTTTATTTAAATTTGATTTTCCATTAAATTTCTTTTTGCAATGGTTACATTCAAAAGGTTTTTCACCTGTATGAATTAATAAATGTCTATCTAAATGAAATTTTCGATTAAATTTCTTTTTACAATAATTACATTCAAAAGGTTTTTCACCTGTATGAATTAATAAATGTTTTTTTAAGGCAGATTTATCATTAAATCTCTTTTTACAAAAATTGCATTCATAAGGTTTTTCACCTGTATGAATCAATAAATGTCTATTTAAAGAAGAATTTATATTAAATTTCTTTTTACAATAATTACATTCAAATAACTTTTCTCTTGTATGATTTAAACCAGTGTTTTTTTGCAATTTTTTGTCCTCTGTAATTTTCTTACTTTTTTGCAATGAATTATGATTGAATTTTATTTGATTTTTTAATAATGAACATATTTTCTTAGTAATACACTTTTTTAAATGTTTAGATAAAAAATCCTCATTTATAAAATTAGTATGACAATAATAACAGCCAACTAATGGTCCTAAAAATAAAATTTATTATAATTATTTGAATAAAGTTTAATCATTTAATATTAGTTAGTTCTAGAATTTTATTAAAAAATAACATAGTAGATAATCTTACCTATATATATAGGATGTTTCACATCTTGAGAATAAATATCCATTTTTTATGTTGCCTTTAAAAAAGTTAATCAAGTTATTAGAATAAATTTAGATAATAATTTCAATACTTTTATTTGTAAATATATCTTATTTTATAATCTTGAAGAATTATTTATAAAAGATTTTTGATGTATTGTAATTAACCATGAATTGAAGGTGGCACTCTAACATTCTGAAAGCCGCTTTTTTTAAATAAAACTTTCCTCTCTTAATTCTTTTAACATTTAACATTTAACATATAATAATAATAATAATAATAGTTTCAAATTTTATTAAAATAATATAGTTTCTAATGTTATCTATATAAGTTACGATTTCGCAAAACCCCAGTTTCCTCTTGCAAAACCACCTGAAATGCAACACCACCATTAAAGCCTATACTGAGTTGATCCCTGTGTTGGACACAAATCTAGCCCATATCATATGTGAATCAGAAAAATAATTTCACTCATTTTTGATAATATTAATTCAGCAAACCCGATAAATGTATTTCTTATAAATAAGTAGGTTACGCCAAAAAATACAAGAACTTAGTTTATATCTAGATTCAAAACTAATAAATAATTGGGATGATTTAAAATCCTTCAGAATCGTCATGTTGATAAGAGAGACGTTTGTCTGCTCATAATCAACATATATTAAATTAAACACAGAAAGTTTACCTTTTTTTTTATAAATTTTACCTTTTTTTAAGAGCCATATTGAATTGAATTATAAGATAGTATAATGTATAATGTAAGTAAATAGGCTTGAGATCCAGTATCGCAGAGCCCCATTTTCATTCCATGTACACCAAATTTTTTTATTCGCTGGCGTAGACCCCTTGTAGGTTGCCATAGTCCCCTATGGAGGTCGATATAGAGCACTTTGGGAACCACTGATTTAGATTCTTTATTTTTTTCAAAATATATATTTTCTAAATAGGGAATTATCTATCCTGTTTATTATTTAAATAGAATATAAATATGTTTTGTCAATGAATCAATCAAAGGAGTATTTGAAGTATTTATTACACTATTACTTGTTTTAAAATTGTAAACTCCCGTCATCAGTGGTGTCGGGCCGGGGGGCACAAGGGGGGGGGGGCACGTGCCCCCCTCAAACATTGTGCAAAAAATAAATTTAAAAGTGATTAGTTTTATAACTGAGAACCCAAAAATAAAAAAAAAACATCTTTAAATTACGTATATGTATAGTCTAAACGTTATGAATAAATAAATAATTTATTTTGTCAAAATTCGGGGGAGACCTTCTGACCCCTCTTGCCCCCTGCCCCCCAACATAATAGATCACGATACGCCACTGCCCGTCATTATACAAAGAGAAGCAAAACACAACTATTAATTTTAAAAAGACATCCCAACCAAGGTAAGATTTAACTCTCACCATTTATATTCTTTTGTTATTATAGATATTTACGCTAAATTTATAATTATATCACACTTGTCAAACAATTCATAATTTAAAATTGAATCACCTCACCCTTACGTTTTTTCAAAATATTCCTAATAATTTCAATAATGAATATAATGCATTTTATAGAACTCTTTACTGATATATTACTTATATGCATATATTTATTCATTGTATAATTTTTTTATTACCAATTTGGGAATAAAATTAAGTTTTAAAATTCTATCGATTGGATTTAAAAAATATATTCAAAAACACCATTAATTATAATTAATATTTGTGTTTTTATTTTATTAATATGATTTTTACCGACCGACGATAGTAAGGGAGGTATTGTTTTCACACCAAATTTCACATGTGGAGATTTTTACATATCTCCACGAATCATACATTTTCTTAACAGAAAAAAGTATTTTTAGCATGATGTCTGTCCGTCCGTCCGTCCGTCCTTCTGTCCGTCTGTCCGTCCGTATAGATGTGTACAGCCTGAACGGCTGAACGGATTTTGAAGAAATTTGGTATATTTACTTAATGCATCTGCAAATATTTTTAATTTTATTTTATTTATAATATATATGTAAGACCAGGCTGTGACGTCATGAATGGCTGGATGACGTCATATAATTTTAAATCAAGAAAAAACTAATAAATATGATTTTCCCGTGGATAAAACCAATAAAAAGTGCATGATTCGTGGTGATATATAAAAAAATCTCCTCATGTGAAATTTGGTGTGAAAATAACCCTTCCCTTCCTACCGTCGATCGCTAATACTACCACTTCCGGTTTCCGGATATACACCAAAAGTTGATCAATTCATCCCACTGATGCATTAAGTAAATATACCAAATTTCATCAAAATCCGTTCAGCCGTTCAGGCTGTACACATCTATACGGACGGACAGACGGACAGACATCATGCTAAAAATACTTTTTACCGACCGACGATAGTAAGGGAGGTATTGTTTTCACACCAAATTTCACATGTGGAGATTTTTACATATCTCCACGAATCATGCATTTTCTTAACAGAAAAAAGTATTTTTAGCATGATGTCAGTCCGTCCGTCTGTCAGTCTGTCCGTCCGTATAGATGTGTACAGCCTGAACGGCTTAACGGATTTTGATGAAATTTGGTATATTTACTTAATGCATCAGTGGGATGAATTGATCAACTTTTGGTGCAAATCCGGAAACCGGAAGTGGTAGTATTAGCGATCGACGATAAGAAGGGAAGGGTTATTTTCGCACCAAATTTCACATAAGGAGATTTTTTTACATATCACCACGAATGTATTGGTTTTATCCTCGGGAAAAATCATCTTCATTATGTATTTCTTAATTTAAAATTATATGACGTCACCCAGCCCTTCATGACGTCACAGCCTCGGGTAACGCCGGCAACGCCGGCTACTTCAGCTATATATTTATAAATAAAATAAAATTAAAAATATTTATGTTCTATCCATATCTGTTTTTTATTACATTAATAGATATATTAAAATTATTTGAAATTGTTTCTGTAGCTGGAAATCAATTTATTTCAAACCGTCGGTCGGTTCGGACCTGGCCACAGGTCAACTTATTTCTGTTAAGAAAATGCATGATTCGTGGAGATATGTAAAAATCTCGACATGTGAAATTTGGTGTGAAAACAATACCTCCCTTACTATCGCCGGCGGGCGTTCAAACTCTGAACTAATGACAGGTACTAAGCCCGTGTAAATTAGGCTTTAAGTTCAGCACAGTTCTGCAGCATGGTGTGATTAGGACATTTAAGGGATGTATAATTCCATAGTTTTTAAGATATTTTTTTGATTTGTTTTCCTTTAAAATATTTGAAATTTTTTCATTTATTTTTTTAATTATTAGTTAATATTTATTTTATTAATTAGTTATACTTTTTAATTATGTTTTTTTCTCTAAAATATATTTTAAATTTTTTAATTTGTTTTGTCGTTTAATTTTTTGTTAATTCTTATAAATTTTTATTAGTTAAATTTATATGTTTTTTTATCTATTTTTGTGTTTATTTTCTAATTTATATTTATTTATTCATTGTTCTTTTATTAATTAATTTTTAGATAGTTTTATAATTTTTAATATTTTTTCACTCAAATATTATTTAATATTTATTAAAATTATTTATTATTATTGAGGACCCCAAGTTCCATTTATTTTAATCAGATTGATGCAATGATTTAACATTTAATTATTGGAATAAATAATTTTAGAATTATATATCAATATTTTTTAACTGGTCGAGCGATATATATATCTATATATATATAAAACATTTCCATTATTTTTTTTAACTTACTAAAAATAAGAATATTTTACTTTTTTCTAAAATATCATAAATATTTCATATGATTGTAAATATATATTTATTTATTTAAGCCTTTTTATTATACATTTTTAATATTTACATATAATATAAAATAAAAAATAACTTATTTATCAGACCCGTTTAGGACATCTCTCCCATTTCTTTTCTTCTGGCTTCTCCACTCGTTTTCCGCTATCTTCTTAATATCATCGAGCCATCTCTTGTGTTGTCTTTCTTATTTTCTTTTTCCCTCGATAGGCCGCCATTTCCGTCACTAGCCATGCCCATCTTTCGTCGTTTAGCCTTCCTATGTGACCTGCCTATTTCCATTTTAATTTCCTTATTTCTCTTGTTATGTTTTGTAATTCTGTTTTTTGTATAAATATATATATATATTCAATCTTAATTCAATCTTTTTTTTAATATTTAGGATGCTCCTTAACATCGCCCTTTGAGTCGTCTTATTAGTAATTTTTTTAGTAATCGGCCATATTTGATCTCCATCTATTAAAGTCGGTATTAAACATTTTTATAAAATTTTTATTTTGGGAATTAGGAATTTTGTATTTTACGTGTTGGCACATTAAATTATGTTCAATTCTGCAATTAGGTGAATTTCTTTTTTGTTTTAATTTATTTCTTAATAAGGTTTTTAGTTTAGTTTATAACTGTTTCTGGATTCATTTAGTATTGATTTCGTTGTATTGTTTTTGAGTGTTTGTATAATTAGGGAAATCTATCATTTTTAGTTAATTATCTATAATGTTAATTGTTGAGTTATCAATTTTTAGGAAATTTAAGATAAGTTTGTCTTCCATTCTGAACGTGGTCTTTTTTTATAGAATGTATGGATATTTCTATATACAAAAGTCGATGGATAGTGTTATTATAACTATCTCGTAGGAGATAGTATTGCGATCACGAAAATTTTCGATGTTGAGATTTTGATGTTTTTATACGTTTTGAAGGTTCCTGAATAATTTTCACTAAGGTTGAGAAAAATGTCTCTCTCTCTCTCTCTGTGTGTGTGTGTATGTATGTAACCAAGATTACGCAAAAACGGTTTGACCTAGAATGATGAAATTTGGTACATGGGCATTATTCAAAATTCATAGTTTTCTATCAACTTTTGAGAAATGTATCTCAACCGGAAGAGGGTCATTACCTACAACGTTTTGATTTTTTTTCTTCTAAAGTGACCGTAAAAATAAAGATATATGTTTGATAATTTTTCACATGATTAATAATTGTATAAAACTGCTATATCTAGAATTTTAGCTTGATTTATTTGCTGAAAGTACCAGAATTAATTTTTTAACACTGCAAATTTCACGCGCCAACACGTGACGTGGTGCCATCAACAAAGAGCCAGACATGCGCTGGTTTAATAAATATTATTTATTAATTTTAATTTATAATTGAATTAATTTAATTTAATTTAAATTAATATATGTTATTTAATCCAATTCAAATTTGCGAGATAGTCGAGTGGAGTCACTCCAGCTTTTTTTTAAGTTATTTTCTTGGCAGAAATTAATTCATTTTTGTCCTCTGCCGTTTTTGATTCCATAATTGAACGAACCCATAACTCTTTCTTCGTTTTTCTCTCTAGCATTGAAATCCCTCATAATGATTAATTTAAGTGAGTTTTTCATTATTGTATCGTTGAGTAAATTGTAAAATTCCTCACGGGTTTCTTCATTTGCGTCTTTAGTGGGTGCATATACCTGTATTATATTTAAGGAGTGTTTCTTTCCACATTTAATTTTAATCGTCCGTCCGTCCGTCCGTATAGATGTGTACAGCCTGAACGGCTGAACGGATTTTGATGAAATTTGGTATATTTACTTAATGCATCAGTGGGATGAATTAATCAACTTTTGGTGCAAATCCGGAAACCTTCTGAAATGCGCTTTTCAGTATAGCCAAAAAAAAATTAGTAAAGATAAAATTGAAAAGTGAATTAAAAAGAAAGATGAAAGACTGAATATTTTATAATTAGAGGGTAATATTTGTATAAATTACTAAATCATAAATGAAATACATTTATTAGTAAATTTCATTTTACATTAATTATTTTGAAATAATTTTTCAACTGTAAGAATTAAAAGTTAAATAAATTTAATTTTTGAAAAAATTACTTTTTACAATTCATTTCAAAATACATATCATTTGTATATATTAATAAATTAGGCTTTATGATATTCTAATAAATTTATTTTTATAGTAATTACATTCAGAGTTATTCACATGTATGAATTAATAAATGTTGATTTAAAGTAATTTTGTAAGTAAATTTTTTTTTACAATAATTACATTCAAAAGGCTTTTCACCTGTATGAATTAATAAATGTTGATTTAAAGTAGTTTTGTGAGTAAATTTCTTTCTGCAATAATCACATTCAAAATGTTTTTCACCTGTATGAATTAATAAATGTCTATTTAAAGTTTGTTTTAGATTAAATTTCTTTTTACAATAATTACATTCAAAAGGCTTTTCCCCAGTATGAATTAATAAATGTCTTTTTAAATCTGATTTTTTGTTAAATTTGTTTTTACAATAATTGCATTCAAAAGGCTTTATTCCTGTATGAATTAATAAATGTGTGTTTAAATCTGATTTTTTATTAAATTTATATTTACAATAATAACATTCAAAAGGTTTTAATCCTGTATGAATTAATAAATGATTATTTAAATTTGGTTTTTGATTAAATTTCTTTTTACAATAATTGCATTCAAAAGGTTTTTCACCAGTATGTATTAATAAATGTCTATTTAAATGTGATTTTAGATTAAATTTCTTTTTACAATAATTACAATCAAAAGGTTTTTCACCAGTATGAATTAACAAATGATTATTTAAATTTGATTTTCGATTAAATTTTTTTTTACAATAATTACATTCAAAATGTTTTTCACCTGTATGAACTATTAAATGTCTATTTAAATGACATTTTAGATTAAATTGCTTTTTACAAAAATTACATTCAAAAGATTTGTCACATGAATCAATTAAATCAGTTTTTTCTTTTGATTTATAATTGTCTGTTACTTTCTTATTATTTTTCAAAGTACCTTTGTTGAATTTTATGTTATTTTTAGATAATGAACAGATTTTCGAAAAAATGCACTTTTTTAAATGTTTAGATAAAAATTCTTCATTTATAAAATTAGTATGACAATAATCACAGCAAACTAATGGTCCTAAAAAGAAAATGCTTCATTATTTTTAAGAGGCTAATTATTAAAAATTAGTTAATTTATTAATTAAGTTAATTTTATTAAAAAAGAAAATATTAGGTAATCATACCTATATATATGTGATGTTTAATATCTTGAGAATAAATATCCATTTTTTTTTTGAAAAAGTCAATAATTAAAATAAACTTTAAGAATATTTAGAAAATTTTTTTGATGATTAGTAATGAACCAGAATTGTAGATGGCACTGTAAAAGCTTAAAAATCCGCTTTGTTATAAAGTACCACTTTCTCTTTTCAACAATTACTCATAAATTTAACACTTTTGATAAGAATATAAAAATAAATTTTTATTCAAATATAAAGAAAGGCATTTCTCCTATATAATTTAATAAATCGTTATGTACTTCATTTAGTATTAAATTTATTTATAATTTTCAAATAAAGTACTGATATAACTGGTATGAATTTACATCATAAATGTTTATCTAAATTTGACTTAAATGATTTAAATCATTATTTTCTTCTAATATTTTTTAGTTAATCTTGAATGAATTTTACTTGGATTTCAAATAATAAAATAATGATTTACAGCGGCTCCAAATATAAAGTATATATAATTGATTAAAATTAAATATTATTATGTACCCCTAGGTATATCCCTAATAGTCTGATTAAAAAGGACTTCGGAATAGATTCAATGAATACTGAAATAAAAAACTTAGAATTTGAAAAATTTTGCGGCCATTGTTATTTGCTTTTCCATTCTATTTTCTTTTATACTTATGCATTTTATCTATTGTAGAGTAAGTAATATAAAATAAAAAATTTAGGATAATTTCTACTAAAGTACACAACGAAAAAAAATTAGTTTAGTTACTTTTTGATAAATTATATTATAAAAATGTATTCTATTTATATATATGATAGATACACAATATTAAGATTTCAAAAAATAAAATAATAAATAAATAAATAATAAACAATTTTTTTTTAATATTATATACTTATCGTCTGTATAAATTTATAAATTATTATTTAAAGTAAATTTATTATTTCTTTTCATCTTAAAATAATTATTTTACTGTCCCTTGTTAGCTGAATGAATTATTAAATGTTTATTTAAATTTGATTTTTGATTGAATTTCTTTTTACAATAATTACATTCAAAAGGTTTTTCCCCAGTATGTATTAATAAATGACTATTTAAATTTGGTTTTTGATGAAATTTCATTTTACAATAATTACATTCATAAGGCTTTTCCCCAGTATGTATTAATAAATGATTGTTTAAATTTGTTTTTTGATTAAATTTCATCTTACAATAGTTACATTCAAAAGGCTTTTCACCTTTATGAATTAATAAATGTCTATTTAAATGAGATTTTAGACTAAATTTCTTTTTACAAAAATTACACTCCAATGACTTTTCACCTGTATGAATTAATATATGTGTTGTTAAATTTGTTTTTCGATTAAATTTCTTTTTACAATAATCACATTCAAAAGGCAATTCTCCTGTATGAATTGATAAATGTCTATTTAAATTTGACTTTTGATGAAATTTCTTTTTACAATATTTGCATTCAAAAGCCTTTTCCCCAGTATGAAATAATAAATGTGTATTCAATTCAGATTTTCTACTAAATTTCTTTTTACAATAATCACATTCAAAGGGTTTTTCACCTGTATGAATTAATAAATGTGAATTTAAATCTGCTTTTTGATGAAATTTCGTTTTACAATAATTACATTCAAAAGGTTTTACTCCTTTATGAATTAATAAATGTCTAATTAAAGCAGATTTTCTACTTAATATCTTCTTACAATGTTGGCATTGAAAAGGGTTTACACATGAACGATTTAAATCATTATTTTCTTCCAATTTTTTGTCTTCTGTAACTTTCTTAATGTTTTTCAATGATTTTTTTTTTAATTTTATTTTGTTTTTCAATAATGAAAATATTTTCATAGAAATACACTTTTTTAAATGTTTAGATAAAAATTCTTCATTTATAAAATTAGTATGACAATAATCACAGCCAACTAATGGTCCTAAAAGTAAAGATATTTATATGATAAATTTATATATATTCAAGAGTTTAATTATTTAATATTAGTTAAATTTTATTTAAATAAAACATATTAGACAATCTTACCTATATATATAGGATGTTTAACATCTAGAGAAAAAATATCCATATTTTCTTTTTTTGAAAATTCAGTATAATAATTAAAATAAATTTATTTATTTCGATACTAATTTTGGTTCTTTTATTATATATTATATGCTATTTTTGTTAAATAACATAAACGTGGTGACCACATAGGATGACTGGCGTTACACTGGGTTACACGGATGGTGCACGGATGGTCTGTGGATGACACTGGATGACACTTAAATGTGCCAAGCACAGACCATCATTGAAACCGTGTTTGCTTTCATTCTAGTATTGAAAGATCGCGCTGCAGGCGCATGCCAATTTAAATTTTGCTTAGATAAACCATATACTCGTTGATACTCGTGTATATATATATTGATATATATATAAAGAGCAATGATTAGATCGCGCTGTCAAAACTCATATCGTTATGGCATTCTGGGGAGCCTCTATGACGTCTGGTAATATTGACTACTGTATTCTGTTGAGAGGGGGGGGGAACTAAAAAGAAGGAGGTGAAGGGTGTTGGCTCAGATGGAGGCTTGGATGGAGGTGGAGTAGGATAGTCGGCTGGAAGAATGTGGTTGCTGCGATCAAGAATTTTCGAGTTTCCTAGGGCCAAGTAGATATATTGATAAGTTTCTTTTAAGGTAGGAGAAAATCTATAGTGTATAAAAATGAATAAAAGAAAATTAACAATATTGAAAATTTATATTTAAGTTTATATATATATTTAAAACGTTATAAAATTAGTTTTAGTTTTATAAAGTGTTTTATGTCTGTATCCTTATACAAATATATGCACTATTGTATCCTATTATAATATATACCTTTACATAAACAAAAAGAAAATCACCGGTTGCCCCCTATATATCTATATAATATAGACTTTCGAGGGGAGAAAAGGGGATAAAGCCTCAAGTAACTTGAAAACTATTTCCTGGTTATAATAAATATCATGAAGGAAGAATGTTGAAAAAAATTAAAAAGAAACATCAAGTAATTCATATTATATTAAAGAAATGAGAAAAATTGGAAGAAAATTTGAATAAATATCAAAACAAAATATATAAGTGATAGAGAAAATTGATTAGCAATTCAAGCATAGACTTTTTATCAGCCTTATTGAAAAATTATTTTATTCTTTTTAGTGCACAATAAAATCGTTTTGATTTATAAAATTTTTTGATATTTTAATTATTCTTTTTGTTATTTAATTTCTCAACATTTTCTTTTATTTCAAAAAAGACTAAAATCTGAACATAATGAACTCACATAATTTTCCAATTCGTAATCTTTGTTTAGTTTTTAAACTTCTAGCATTGAATGTTTGTATTAATTATTTAATTGATTTAAATCTATTTTTTTATTTTTATAAAGTTATCTGTATTATTATATTATAAAAATTAATTGAACACTTTCTGTTTTTGGATTCCCTCGTTAGAGTTTGTCATTTTTTCATCAATCTGAGTTTTAATAAATATATATTAAAATTGTTAATGATAATATAATAAAGGGTCTAGAAAAACCCGTATAATAATTATTTGTTTTGCTGTTTTGGCGAATTATGCAAAACAAACAAAACCAATAATTTAATTTTTTAACATATTTATTAATTTATTAATTTAGGGCGTTAAGGTTTAAACCATCTAGGGAGTAACCAGCAGCAGGCAAAAACATAATAGTACAATATCAATTTGTTGGTGTCTTTAACATTTTGCCTGCCACTTGATTACTGTTAAGTTAAATATATGAATATTATAATAATTGATACAACAATTAAACCAGGGCTTCGAACCCGAACTGAACCGAAAAAAACCGGTATTTTTGTCGGAACGAAAACCGGAGCTGAACCGAAAAAAATAATATCGGTTTATTTCAGTTCAGTACTTGTTCAATCCAGAGTTGCCAGAAGAGGTGTTTTGGCAACACACAAGCCTGAATTTTTTTCAATTAGTTATGCCTCGCACTGCATGGTGTCGCTACAAACTTTGTTTCAAAAATTAGTGTCCTAGTCATACTCTCCACAGAGCATCCGTATCAGAGAAGATCACTCAATGCTATTTTTTTCTCACCCTTAGTGCTGGCAGGTGCTGGCAAGGATGGCAGACTGGTTGGACATGTGTGAGCGTTTTTACCGACCGGCGAGAGAGGCATTTTTAAATTTTTTTTGTATGAATATTGGGAATTTAAAAATTATTTATTGAGATATAAAATTAGCATTACAGAAATCAAATATGCTTTTTTCAAATATCCAAATAAATAATTTAAATTAACAGAAAACTTCACCTACTTTTATGTAATTTACATAAATAAAATAAACGAATAATGTTCTTGTTAATATTTTATATGTATGGATTAAAAATTTTCAATGCCAATATTTGAAACGAGAGAAACACATACGAATTGTTCTTAGTGAGAAGGAAATTTATAAATAAATAATCATTTCTATTTCCAAAAAGATACTATTTAAAAAGATCACAAGAAATCCATAAATCATTGATTAACTAAGAATAATTAATCCAACGCATTTTTAATCATCTAAGTTTATCAAAAAACTGAATTACGAACATTTGGGTAAATTTATAAATGAAAAAAATGTGGGATGTCTCCGGTCGGCTATCATGCAAATTCCGATTGGATAAATTAACACATATATATTGTATTTAAATGAAATTATAAATTAAAATTAATAAATAGTATTTATTAAACCAGCGCGAGTTTGGCTCTTTGTTGAGGGCATCTGGTCACATGCTGGCGCGTGATTGTTAGTCAACGTGCTAAAAAATTAATTCCGGTACTTTTAGCGATTCAACCAAGCTGAAATTCTATATATATAGCAGTTTTATGCAATTTTTAAACATGTGTGAAAAACTATAAAAGATATACTGAGAGGAGTACGTGAATATATTTGATTTAATAGTGCTTATTGTGAATTTCTATATTGCTGTGATATTAACATATTATATTAACTTTGTTATTTGATTTGTTACAATGTAATTTTAATTATTTATCAAACAATTTATAATAAATTTTTCAATTTTATTTGTGTTAAATGTTAAATAAAATTTATATTTATATTTATGCTGGGTTTGTTTCGAATATTATGTGCGCGGATACTCTATGTACGGATGGTATGTCGAGTTTGATATTCAAATAATTGCAGGGAATTCGGAAGGCCTGTGGGAGGGGGTGATCTTTGGTCATTTTTATTTGCGGTGCCATCTATTGGACGCCTGAAGAGTCGACTTTTTTCATGTAACGCCATCTGGTGTTCGAGTTACACCGGTCCCATTGAGCCGATACCCCCCTGATACTCTCCCTTCGGTTGTGTTGGCAGCGTCTCGTAGTCGCAATACAGAATTTAATGTTTTCATCGTTTGTTTAGTACTGATATTTTGTTTTAATGATAGTATTAATTTTTTAAATTATTTATTCCATTTGTTACAGGGTTATGTATTGATATAAAGAAAATGATTCATAAATATAAATAAAATTATTAAATAAATTTAAACAAATATTGAATAACTTTGACCAAGTACGAAGATTAGACAGTAAAAAACTTATTTTAGAATATTGGGAGGAAAATAAAAATACATATCCTCATTTATACAAAATTGCAATGGTGGTTTTAGGAGCTACTGCAACACAAGTTAGTGTTGAAAGAGCTTTCTCTGGTTTAAAGTTTATTTTACGAGACAATAGAAGTGGTTTAAATAAAAATATATTGGAAGATATTTTAATAATTAGAGGTAATTTTCATCTTTTATAATTATAGTTATAATTGTAAGTAAATATATCCAAGAATCCTGTATACTTTAACATTAAATATACGAATTTGTTTCGTTTGTTGAGTGTTTGTGAAAGTAGAAGGAAAACCGGAACCGAACTGATATTTTTTTTTATTGAACCGGAACGAAAACCGAAACGAAAAAAATAACGGTTCGAAGCCCTGAATTAAACGATTATTTGAGACCTTGGAATAGACATGTATTATTTGAATTATTCTTTAAATATTTAAAGTTAAAAAATTTATTAAGTTGTTTATTTCCAGGAGAAATAATTTGAATATTAGGATTAGGAATGATCCATTTATGATAACTTTGGTACTCTATCTGTATGGTTCTACGGAACTCGAATGTTTTTGGCCGCAGCAATCACATTTTTCCAAAAGTGCCTATCCTTAGCTACACCCACACAACTCCTATTTCCTCCCATTCTCTTATGTTCATTCCTACATTGTTGGGCTCCGAGGAGTAACATTATCAAGTGACACACTAACAAAATCATTAAACTAAATTAAAAAATATAGTGACAAAAAACAATGAGAAAAAGTTGGAAAAATCATTAATTTGGTAAACTAATCTCAAAATATTTTTTTAAAAATGATTATTATTATTATATCATGTTAAATAAGTTTATTCTAAATAGTTTGAATGTTTCAAATAAAAAAATAAAATTACAAAAAACATTAATATTTATTCTCAAGGTATTAAACATCACAAGTAGAGTTATATCTACTATGTAATTTTAATAAAATATATTCTTGAACTAACTATTATTATATATTATGTGATACCAGCTGGTCAAAGCGCCTTCGGCGCTCTTCATACCTGGACGGGTGCTCCGCCCCCTGTACCCCCGAGTGGTACATAGTATTTGGTGGTTGAAAGTAGTAAAAGGTTTTCATCCATTTTGTTTCAATCAGTATATTACATAAAACATTCATTTCTTTTTGTGTTCTTATTTAAAATATATTTTAATTTAATCAGTAAATTAATTATATATATTATTATTGTATATGTTATATCTATCTATTTATATGGCTCAAAGATACTCGAAAGTTCTTGGCCACATTTCTCCAAATGTCCCTATCCTGAGCCCTTGTCCCATCTCTCTTACGTCCCTTCCTATGCGTCCATGGTCTTGATTCCCTTTGATAATAATTTTGATGAGATAAGCCTCTTTACTGAATGATAACAGGCGTTTCCCGATTGATAGCTCGATTTAAATTCTTCTCAAATATTATTATCCTTCGTGATTACATTCAATTTTTCTACATATTCAAATTTTACATTTTGTATATTAAGATTTTGTATGTTAATACTGTTCCTCTTTGTCACTATATATTTTTTCTTATCACTATTAATTTCAAACCTCCATTAATTTTTCCTCGCTATCTGTAATTGCAATTGCCGAATCTCTTATAATATTTAAAACGTCTGCTTAGCCTAACTTTTCAATTTTTTTGTTTAATTGCATTTCGAGTGATTTTTTTCCTCTTCTTCTTCGTTGTCGATAACTTCCTAGCGGAAGTGTCGTGGCCCTAATAACTCCACAGGAGTCATAGGGTGTTCATGGGAAAATTTGACCGAAGTGGTTTCCCCTTGCCTTCTTCGGTGGGGCAGCCGATGTTAAATTGAATTAAATTTTTATATTTATTATTAATTAATTTATTTATTAATTAAATAAATATATAATCTTGAGTTCTATGCTGGGATTCGAACTCAGGCTTCCTGTGTAGAAATCTAGTACTCTACCCACTCAGCCATGCTGCCCCTTTTTTTTTTTTTTCCAATTTGTGTAATCACATACTCACAACATGCAACATATAATTGGCCGTGGGAAAAACAGGGGGATTGCAAATGAATTCCGCAGCACTCGAGTGTCTGGCCCTGAGCTTGGAACATGGTCAAATCGGCGGTCAAAGTTGAAAATTCCCCATATATTAAACTACTGTAATTAGTTATTATAATGTAAAATTATAAAGAAAAAATGTTTAGATATTATTGTAGACATTTTCATTCTGTAAATTAAATAATATTAAAATATATTAAAAGTAAGAACACAAAAACAAATAAATGTTTTATCTAATATACTGATTCAATAGTTAATATATAATATTAAAAATATATTTACGGATTCTTCTATAATAAATTGATGATGTCATTTAATTCTCCTACTATATATCGAATCGAATATAAAGATAAATCTTCTTTTAAACATTGTGTGAAACAATTTCAAATAATTTAAATGTATATCTATTAATGAAATAAAATCAAATATGAATATAATATAAATATTTTTAATTTTATTTTAAGAATAGATATCTCACAGGCGGGGCTGTGACGTCACATATATACATTTAAATTAAAAAAAAAATAATAAAGATGTATTTTTCAGAGATATGATCAATAAAATTTAAATCTCTGGTGTGAATTTCAAAAAAATCGTTAGAGCGGTTTTTGAGAATCCATTTACAAACAAACAATTTTTACTCGTATAAGAAGATAAGATAAGATATATTAAATGTTCAATGAATTGAAAGAGTAGGGATTTATTAAAAAAAGCGGTTTTTAAACTATTACCTACAGTGCCACCTTCAATTGTAGTTAATTATTAAACATCAAAAATAATTACTAGATACAGATGATACAGATGGTCTGTGCCAGTGGCGCAACCAGGGGGGGGTTTTGGGGGTTAAAAACCCACCAGGAGAGAAAAAAAATAATAATTGCTGTATATTCAGTGGCGCAACCAGGGGGGGTTTTGGGGGTTAAAACCCCCAGGAGAGAAAAACAAAATAATTGCTGTATATTATGTTTTCAAATAGAAAAGAAAAAAAATTCTTAAAATATAACTTAGTGTATAATAAAAAAGTTTTTTTTTATTAATACATGTGGAAATTGATACCGAGGTCAAGGGATGTTTCGAGCTCCTCACTCCACTTCCTTATCCCTGGTTGTAAAATTTAACAGAGGGATAGCGGAAACGCAGGCCCTCACCCCCACAGGGCCTTTGGTGACGTCCAGGAGAAAGTCTCCCCCATTCTCCACCACAACGGGTAGGGCATTTGTAAATAAACCATTTTATAGAAATTCGCAAACAAGAAGTTGCTCTATCGAGAACATTTACCCTAGACACCAATTCAACCCCTTCCACATTGCTACATACATTAATTGCTAATTTCATAAAGATTATGAAGCGAAGACTAATTTCAGATTTTTTTCAAAATAAGAAAAACAAGAAAGGTAAGATTTAAATTTTTTTTTTAAATTAGTGAATTAATTCTTAAATACTTTTCCATTTAAGAATTAGATAGTGAAGCTGGACCTTCAGAAACAACAGATTGTGTTAATAGCAATAGCGAAGAAGACAATAAAGAAATAGTTGATTTCACAACTGAAAAGGTTAATTTTTTTTATTTGTTTATATATATTAACCCATTTGTAGAGCCAGCGTTCCCAAATGGGAACATTTATTTTTATACACCAAAAACCCTTTCAAAAATATTTTTTTCTATATTTATCTACATGATATCTGGTCACCAATGGGTTAAAATCAAATTTCATTTTTTCACGTAGCCAGGGAAGAGGCAGGGGGGGATTCGGGAGCTTCAGTTCCCACACATAAAATCTTTTTTTTTCTAAATTTTCTTAAGTTTAATTTTTTCAAATTATCCTACCACTACGGGCGGACGAAAAGCTTTCGACATCTTAAAGTAGTTTATTATAAATAACTCCTTTATTATTAAGTTTAGGTAAAAATGAATTTAATGAAACTTTTAGTAAATGCGATTTCCTATAAATTTAATATGATATGATAATTCTCATAAAAATCGGAATTTATAAAGAAATTCAATAAAATGTGTTTTGACACCTCTTTAAACTAGCATTACTTATGGTCCCATCTTGTCCAAAAACAATCCAATCCCCGCCCATCATTCCAAAAAAAACATCTAAATATCAAATCCCAAGATAATATCTCATTTCGTTTAGACTTAATTTTGGTAACGAACGGCCGGCCGGATCAAAATTTTTTTTTGCAAGTTTGGATTCAGAACCGTCTGAAAAGTGGAAATCTCGAAGAATCTCGGAGCAAAAATTTTCCGATCATCGTAAAAGCTATCCTTATTTCATGAGGAAAGCTAAAATGGTTTACTTATAGCTGGAAAAAAATAATTTCTTTCTAAAACTGTGAATACGAGTAAATAAAATACAAAATTTGCCAGATTTTGTAAAATCATTGTTTCATTTACAAAACTTTTTTAAATATTTAATATAAAAAAAAAAATCTTAATGAAAATTTGTCTTTGAGTGAGCCCGGGGGGGGGGGGGGCATAGGAAGGTGGAGCGGCTAGTCAAAACCCCCCCCAGGAGCAAATTCTGGTTGCGCCACTGGTCTGTGCTAGATAGATATAGAAGGATAAATTAAAACATATTATTTAACAAAAATAGCATATATTTGCAAACAAATGTATTCGATTTATTATCAAATTTTCTTCTAATTACTTCATTAACTTTTTTAAAATAAAAATTAAAAATGGATCAAGATGTCAAACATCCTATATATATATATGGGTAAAATTATCTGCTATGTTTTTTTAAAATTCATGATCTATCGAAGATAATATAATATAATTCTAATGAAAATAATTATAATAATTTTTTTTAGGACCATTAATTAGTTGGAGTCATTATTGTCATACTAATTTTATAAATGAGCAATTTTTATCTAAGCATTTAAAAAAGTGTATTTCTAAGAAAATATGTTCATTTTTAAAAAAAATCAAATAAAATTCAATCATTCATTGAAAAAAAAGTAAGAAAATTACAGAGGACAAAAAATTGCAAGAAAACACTGCTTTAAATAATTAAAGTGAAAAGCCTTTTGAATGTAATTATTGTAAAAAGAAATTTAATCGAAAATCTCATTTTGATAGACATTTATTAATTCATACAGGTGAAAAAGCTTTTGCATGTAATTATTGCAAAATGAAATTTATTGAAAAATCAATTTTAAATCAATAGGATCTAACTAAATATATATATATATATTGTACTGATATTTTCAATTCAGTCCCTAATTTTAAGTATTTCTGTATTTTATATTTAAGTTTTATTAATGCCAATATCTCTATCCCTTTCTTTTTATGTGTTTAAATATAATATAATTTATTAGTTGTAAGAATTTGAAATTTGATCTCACTTAGAGATATAATTACTTAATTTATAAAATAAATTATTTAATTAAAATATAACTTTGTAAATAAAATTAGAAAGAGACGGAAGAACTCCCTGTCTGTGTGTGTTTATGTGATGGTGTGAGTGAATTGATCCGAGTGTTGAATTTGTTTATAGATATTGTTGAAAAGATTATTCTTTATCGAGACACCAGAGAGAATAGACGTGTTCTATTTTGCACAATCAACTTTTATAGAATGTTTGCGTTGCTAAATGCTTTTTAACTCTCATTCGTTTCCAAACAAAATATTTAAATATTGGAATTGATCTCAACCCGTGAAGACACAAGACAACCTGGTTCTTTCGATCCTCACAAAATCTACTCATCTGGACCTCTTGGAAATCATCACGACATCATATGTCAGCCGCCATTTCCACACCACGACACGGATAAGACTTTATTTCATTCCTTTTGTTTTATTATAATTTAAGTTCTTGTTGCTAATTGATATTATTTCTATTACCATTTGTAAAACTAATTAATATGATTCATTGCTTAAAATAACAAAGATTCTTAAAAGAAAATTTTCTAACGTTATTTTTTTTACATTAATAAAATTTATAAAAGTTCACATCTAATAAGCTAATCACTCTCTTCCATTGTACAACTCTTTCTCTATTTCACGCTGGAATCACTGTTATCTGAGTGCTACATCTTTATCTGGACCACAAATTGAAATTACCTCCTTTATTCACAACCCTCGTCGAATTAGAAGGACGCCATATTTTTCCCCTCACTTCTCCTACCTTCATTATCTTTTAAAACCTCATTAGTAATTTAAATCATAATTACTAATTGATTTCAATATAAAAAATTAATTAATGTATTTATTAATTTATTAAAATCAAAATTAATTAAATTCTAATTAATTCTAAATTTATTAATTTAATTTAAATAAAAAAATTATTTATATTAATTTTTTTTTTAATTGATTCTTTACCCACCTTTTTTTTTACAAACATCACACCCCTCATTCTTTCCCCTTCCCCTTTCCCCCCTATAAACCCAAGAAAACCATTACAATATATATATATATAATCGTATATTGGAGGCTTAGAATATATCTAATATATATAAATAAAATATATAATAAATTAATATATATATATATATTATACAATAATAAAATTATACTTACTATATAAACCATATCTGCTGATGTCTGCTAGCTAAATTGTGGTCTGTGTTCTGGTCTGTGATTATGCACATGGTATGATCATCAGCATCATCATAAGGATCATAAATTAAATTTAAAAACAAAACAATACTTCTCTTCGTTCCATCGGGCGATAAATATTTAAAAAAAAATGTCATTTGTCGACACCAACGCCATCTAATAAAATCTCTTGTAAATACAAATAAGGTATCTCGAGGTCTCATCTGCTGCACGACCATTGATCTGCTGTCACCCCCCTCCGCCCCCTCCTGGTCTGTGGTCTGTGCTGTGAATAGGGACATCGAAGGCCAACCTCCCGACACGCAATGCTAAATTCGTGAAACAGCGTTTAGCGCTGCTTCTAAAAAGTGGCCCCTATATGAACTATGATGTAAAAAAACCGGCCTGGCACCATTTTTAAATTCCATTTTGAATCATCTGAATGAGAGCGGGAGGAATGAAAAAATTATGAAATTTTTCAGTTGAGTGAAAAATTATTTATTTAGAGCTAAAACTGACATTTCAGAAATAAATTTTTTTTTTTCAGAAAATTGCTGAAATGTTGGTCTTATCCCCAAATAAATAATTTTTCACTTAACTGAAAAATTTCATAATTTGCATGTCTAGAAGAAAAGAATAATGTTGTATGTGACATATTTATTTGAAAATAGATTATTACAAAAAATCATTAACAATAATGATGTGTATCTCATTTGTAAACAAATCTTTTATACATATTTTTCTTTAAACATATTATATTAAATTTCTCACTTAAATAAAAATTACACAATTTTTCAATTATATAATTATATAAATTGCACATCTAAAATGAAAAGAATAATGTTCTATGTAACCTATTTATTTAATAAATAGATTATTATTGTGACATGTTTTTAAACAAAATTAAAAAAAATTTATAAAATTTATACAACTGAGGTGTATATTCCTCTGTTTTCCCAACCTTGGATATTCCATTATTAAATATCACAAAACCTACCATCTTGATTTATATATATTCAAGGGTTAATTAATTTCTTCTTTTCAGGTGTGTGGAAATCATAATCATTAAAATGAAGTTTGCATACACGATATTTTAGCAGACAATTCTTATGAATACAATCTAAAAACTGCAAAATCAAAAATTTATTTATATGTACATATATTATATAACTTTATCAATATCAATAATAGTAAAATTATATTAATTATACTTACTTTATTATTATTCATATTGATCGCAATTGGAGGGTGTCGGATCAGTCAGATAATATAATATTTACAATTGTTTCAAATTGTTTAGGTTAGAGAATCAGATGTTTACATGTTTACGACACTTCACAATATTTAAAATGATTCAAATGGATTTCATGAATTTAAAAATGAGCCTGGCGCGGCATCTGTTGGTTGTTTTATGAAAAACTTACGGATTTAAATTAGTGCCAGCAGCGCCTCTTGTGGCCCCTATGTCCTTAACATGTTTTCAAAAGCTCTGGGCCTGTGTCGGGGGGTTGTCGAAGGCTAAGTATCGATTCTTAGTATTGGCCAACCCCCCTACACGTAGATGGCCGACTTAGAAAATGTGTTACGCATTTAAGAGATACCAGAGGCGCTGCTGGCAATAATTCAAATCCGAAAGTTGTTCAGAAAACAACCAACAGATGCCGGACCAGGCTCATTTTTAAATTCATGAAATCCATTTGAATCATTTTAAATATTGTGAAAGTGTCGTAAACATCTGATCTGATCATCAAGCGTCTAACAACTTAAACAATTTAAAACAATTGTAAATATTATTTTATCTGACTGATCCGACGCCCTCCAATTGCGATCAATATGTTTAATAATAAAGTAAGTATAATTAATATAATTTTACTATTATTGATGATTTTTTTTTTCACTTTTTTTTAATTTTTTATATTTTTTCAGCACCACGTGTTAATACTACAGGTGATTTTGGAATGACCTCAGACGAGCCAAATATTTTTGAATCCAGTTCTGGGAGATGTACGTATTATATTTATAATGTTTTAAACTCAATTCAATTTTCTTAATCTATATTATGTATCTATATGCTTTGTGTAATTTTTTCTTTTAAAATTTAATACTGTTGTTTACTAAAAAAATATTAATAATAAAAGAAAATAATTTTATTAATTTTTTTTAATATTTTTTTTTAGCAACATTGATATGTAAGAAGGATATATCTTCGAGTGAAATCATCACCATTTTCGTGAAATATATTTCACCATCCTCCAAGTAAATCAACGTCCTTGGCCTCAAGATAGCCTGTGAGAACCTCTTAGTCTCTCTTAGCCTGTGAGAGATTATCACAAATTTTGTTTAAAAACATGTCACAATAATAATCTATTTATTAAATAAATAGGTTACATAGAACATTATTCTTTTCATTTTAGATGAGCAATTTATATAATTCTATAATTGAAAAATTGTGTAATTTTTATTTAAGTGAGAAATTTAATATAATATGTTTAAAGAAAAATATGTATAAAAGATTTGTTTACAAATGAGATACACAACATTATTCTTAATGATATTTTGTAATAATCTATTTTCAAATAAATATGTCACATACAACATTATTCTTTTCTTCTAGACATGCAAATTATGAAATTTTTCAGTTAAGTGAAAAATTATTTATTTGGGGATAAGACCAACATTTCAGCAATTTTCTGAAAAAAAAAAAATTATTTCTGAAATGTCAGTTTTACCTCTAAATAAATAATTTTTCACTTAACTGAAAAATTTCATAATTTTTTCATTCCTCCCGCGCTCCTCTCATTCAAATAATTCAAAATGGATTTTAAAAATGGTGCCAGGTGCCAGGCCGGTTTTTTTATCTCAATTAGTTCATTTAAGAGACGCTTTGAAGCAGCAGCGCTAAACGCTGCTTCAAAAAAATAACATTGCGTGTCCCCCCTCTGGTATTGGCTAGGTGTCGAAAAGGGTAGTATCGATTCTTCAATAGTATCGGACTCCAAAGTATCGGTATCGGAAAAAAAGCATAGTCCAGAAAACGTTTGACCTTTCTCTTTTAGAACCTAATTGAAAAAATTTTGAGAAAAACTACGCTGCTAGGTGCGCTGAGTACTATTTGATACTTTTTTCGAGACCACAGGCACGTGGGTATCGATGCTGTACTAGTATCAAAGTTAAAGTATCGAGTACAAGAATCGATGGTATCGGAAGCAAAGTATCGATCCTCCGATAGTATCGAAGTATCGTTAGTGTCCCTAGCTCACCCTAGCTGTGGATTGTGTCCAAGCCAGGCCCTGGACACGGACCCCCCTCTCGTGAAAACATGTTACGCACTTGGGGGCAACCAGAGGCGCTGCTGGTACTAATTTAAATCCGAAAGTTGTTCATAAAACAACCAACAGATGCCGCACCAGGCTCATTTTTAAATTCATGAAATCCATTTGAATCATTTTAAATATTGTGAAGTGTCGTAAACATGTAAACATCTGATTGTCTAACCTAAACAATTTGAAACAATTGTAAATATTATATTATCTGACTGATCCGACACCCTCCAATTGCGATCAATATGAATAATAATAAAGTAAGTATAATTAATATAATTTTAATATTATTGATGATTATTTTTCATTATAAAGTTATATAATATATGTACATATAAATAGATTTTTGATTTTGCAGTTTTTAGATTGTATTCATAAGAATTGTGTTACAAATTCTCTACCTGGAGAAGAACGAGGACACTTGTTCTGGTTGCCAACGAGTATAATAATAATAATAATAAGTCTAATAGTCTGCTAAAATATCATGTATGCAAACTTCATTTTAATGATTATGATTTCTACACACCTGAAAAGAAGAAATTAATTCGTGGAAGGATACCCTTGAATATAAATCAAGATGGTAGGTTTTGTGATATTTAATAATGGAATATCCAAGGTTGGGAAAACAGAGGAATATATACCTCAGTTGTATAAATTTTATAAATTTTTTTTAATTTTGTTTAAAAACATGTCACAATAATAATCTATTTATTAAATAAATAGGTTACATAGAACATTATTCTTTTCATTTTAGATGTGCAATTTATATAAATATATAATTGAAAAATTGTGTAATTTTTATTTAAGTGAGAAATTTAATATAATATGTTTAAAGAAAAATATGTTTAAAAGATTTGTTTACAAATGAGATACACATCATTATTGTTAATGATATTTTGTAATAATCTATTTTCAAATAAATATGTCACATACAACATTATTCTTTTCTTCTAGACATGCAAATTATGAAATTTTTCAGTTAAGTGATAAATTATTTATTTGGGGATAAGACCAAAATTTCAGCAATTTTCTGAAAAAAAAAAATTTATTTCTGAAATGTCAGTTTTAGCTCTAAATAAATAATTTTTCTTTCAACTGAAAAATTTCATAATTTTTTCATTCATCCCGCTCCTCTCATTCAAATGATTCAAAATGGATTTTAAAAATGGTGCCAGGCCGGTTTTTTTACATCAATTAGTTCATTTTGGGGGCACTTTATAGCAGCGCCCAACGCCGTTTCAAGAATTTGACATTAAGTGTGTCCTCCTGGTCCAAGCCTCAAGCCTGATAACGATCGTCTGTCATTAAATATTTTATTTAATAAAAATAAAATATATTATATTTGGAAATAAAAGTATTGAAGTTTTTCTAATTACTTAGAAAAATAAAAAAAATGGATTTTTATTCTCAAGATGTTAAATATGCTATATATATAGGTAAGATTATCTAATATGTTTTATTTAATAAAAAATATTCTAATTTCTTGATTGACACTGATACCCATTGACTTTTTTAAAAAAAAAATGATTTTTATTCTCAAGATGTTAAACATTCTATATATATAGGTAAGATTATCAATAATAAAATGTTTTATTTAATAAGATTATTAAACTAAATAATTTGAAATGATTAAACTCTTTAATATATATAAATTTAATATATAAATATCTTTACTTTTAGGACCATTAGTTGGCTGTGATTATTGCCATACTAATTTTATAAATAATGAATTTTTATCTAAACATTTAAAACATTGTATTTCTAAGAAAATCTGTTCATTATTGAAAAACAAAATAAAATTCAACAAAGATTCATTGAAAAATAATAAGGAAGTTACAGAGAACAAAAACTTGGAAGAAAATAATGATCCGAATCATTCAATTGAAAAACCTTTTGAATGTAATTATTGTAAAAAAAAATTTATTCAAAAATCAGGTTTAAATAGACATTTATTAATTCATACAGGTGAAAAACCTTTTGAATGCAATTATTGTAAAAAAAAATTTACTCTAAAATCTCATTTAAAAGCTCATTTATTAATTCATACGGGTGAAAAACATTTTGAATGTAATTATTGTAAAAAGAAATTTACTCACAAAACTACTTTAAATATTCATTTATTAATTCATACTGGTGAAAAACCTTTTGAATGTATTTATTGTAAAAAGAACTTTGTTCAAAAATCACATTTAAATGCACATTTATTAATTCATACAGGTGAAAAACCTTTTGAATGTACTTACTGTAAAAAGAAATTTAATCAAAAATTTACTTTGACACAACATTTATTAATTCATACAGGGGAAAAGGCATTTGAATGTATTTATTGTAAAAAGAAATTTAGTCGAAAATATAATTTAAATAAACATTTAAAGATTCATGCTGTTAAAGATATTTGAATGTAAATTATTGTACAAATAAATTTAATCGAAAACAAAATTTAAATATACATTTAATACAGCTGCAACCTTATTTTAAAATTATTTTTATAAATATTAAATTTAATGCTAAATGTACCCTACATAAACATTTATTCACACACACACACTTTTCCAGGAGAAAAACATATATAAGTCCTTTGAAAATTAGTTTTTATATTCTTATTCTAAATGTCTTTCAATTAATTTTTAGAATTATGTTGTTTCAGTTCGATAATTTTTATTTAATAAATATAAAATATATTTTCTTGATATTTTAATTCATTTTCGATAAAACAAACATTGTAACAACTCCCCCGTCTTGATTTATTCAATATGTTCATACATCTGGCTTTCCTGCCCTTCATATCTGACATTTCATCAGTCAAGGAAGGTTTTTAAGTTTTGAAGAAGTTTTATATGTAATAGTAACTCTATACAAGTTAGATAATAAATTAATTGCGCCTGTTCGGAAATCGATTTATTTTATAAACAAGAAAACAAAAAAATAATTTTTCCCCCGCGTTCCACTCCCAATTCACCACTGTTGCATTTCTAATGTTTTTGCAGGAGGAAATTGGAGTTTTGGAAAATATAGGTAAGATTAGCAACTATGTTACTTTAATAAAATTTGAAACTAACAGTACTGGTATCATTTAGTCCTTCCCTCAACGGATTGGAAAAATAAATACCAGTGCGTACCTTAGATTATCCTGATTGATTTTTGATATGAAATATTTTTTGGAAATTTCGTGTTTACTGGAGAAAAATTAATATAATTTGCATATAAATTGGGGGTGGGGGCCATGTTTTGACAGTTATAGTTTGACTTATGATCACAATAGCTTTGAGAATGTTAGAGTGCCACCTTTATTTCATGGTTAATTACTATACATCAAAAATCTTTTATAAATACTTCTTGAAGATTATATTAAAATCACAGACCATCCGTATCAGACTTGAACACTCAAAGTTAATTTCTGAAACTGCGTTTTGCGCTATCTATTGAAATTAAGAATAAAAATTTTAAAAAAAGGGGGAGGGGCAGGTGGCACGTTTTTTAAATTTATTTTTATTTAGAAGGAATATTGGGAATTGAAAATTGTAGAATTTTCAGTTAAGTGAAAAATCATTTATTTTGAGATCAAACTGACTTAATCTTATCTTAATTTTTGAAGCTTTGTTTTTAGCTTGCGACTTGGGTTTTTCCCATTCATCCTGCATTGCCACATCTGTCGCATGTATTTCCTGGGCATCTGCAGCGCCATCTTATGAAATTTAGAATGCAGTCCTGAGCAGGGCCCCTAACACTAAACTCTATTGTTCTCGATGAAACAAATTTTTTGAAACCACCTGCAGGCGCAGGCAGTGGGTAATTGGAAAAAAAAATCGGACTTGTGTGTGTTGGCACAAGTGGGAAATTAAAGGGTACCAATTTATTGCTTAGTATTACAATAATACGCACAGTACACATTCCCAGTATATTATTCAAAAGTCCAGTAGTGAAAAAATTGCAGATAATAAAACTAAAGTCAGTAAAAAATCCAAATGCCCAGGAAAAAACACTTTTTCCCAATTAAAAATTATCAAATAAAATCTGAAACCGTTCAGTAAAAAGAAATGTTTATGTGAGGTTGTAAATAGTTTGGTGGAAATTTTTAAATAATTTTGATATCAAAAATATTGTATTAAATATAATATATAAAATATCAATTATATAATATAATAATAATAATATAATACTCTGATAAAAATGAAAACCTTTAATTTATAAATTGGCTATACTCACAATACATATTGCCTTGTACATATCGGTAAAAATGCTATGCTAATTTCACATTTTTTTTAGAACCACTGAAAATGTTTGTGAGCCGAAATATTTTCTTGTATCAATATTCCAAAATTCAATTCAATTATAAATCTGCATAAAATGTCGAATTGGCAGTCGTGGGACTGGCCGACAGAAGTGAAAACTTGTGCGTAAGAAATTTGAAAGCAGACGGAATGCGCACCAGCTTCACGAGAAAAATGAAATTTATATACGTATATATATATATATATATAAAATTCATAATTATTTTTTTCAGCAAACTGATTATTATTACAAAAATATTAAAAATACGATGTGTATGAATATATATATATATGTCTGTCTGTCTGTCTGTCTGTGTGTGTGTCTGTCAAATACTCAAAAACTACCCGTCCGATTGCGATGAAACTTTCAGGGATTGTTGTGGGCGTCCCAGGGAAGGTTTTAGTGTAGTTAAATTCAAAATTAATTTATCCAAAATTAATTTAAATAGTAATATTTTGGTAAAAGTCTATTTATGGTTACCATGGTTACATTGAAAAATTTACAATAAATAAATAAAAATAATTGGAAATCTTTTCAACTTATTATTTTGATAAATTTTATTAATATTTTAAATTTTTTTTAAACTGCCAAAAATAACATACCCATAATAATAGTTGTAATAAAAATAAAAATATAAATCACAATGTAAGTAAAATATTGAATCGTTTTATTTATATTGTTTCAATTATTGTTTGAATATTTATTAAATTTATATATAGATTAATTTACATGTTTAAATGTATATTTAATAAATTTATTTATTGATTCTTAATATTAATAATTCCAATTACTTTCTTGAAATTTTTTTTTATTTAAAAGCATATTCAGCATATCTCGCAAATTTGAATTGGATTAAATAACATATATTAATTTAAATTAAATTAAATTAATTCAATTATAAATTAAAATTAATAAATAATATTTATTAAACCAGTGAAAGTTTGGCTCTTTTTTGATGGCACCACGTCACGTGTTGGCGCGTGAGATTTCCAGTGTTAAAAAATTAATTCTGGTACTTTCAGCAATTCAATTTTCGATGTTGAGATTTTGATGTTTTTGATGTTATAAATAATATTTATTAAATTATAATTAATTAATTAATTCTGGTACTTTCAGCGATTCTATCAAGCTGAAATTCTATATATAGCAGTTTTATACAATTATTAATCATGTGAAAAATTATCAAACATATATCTTTACTTTTACGGTCACACACACACACACACACACACACACACACACACACACACATATTTAAAAATTAATTTATTAAAATATATATTATGTAATATATTATATATAGTATATAATTTAATATATATATATATATATATATATTCAGAAATTAATTTTAAATTATATAAATATATTAGAAATTAATTTAATATAATTTAACACATAATAATATATTAAAATATTTTATTTTATATATACATAATTTAGTAATACTGATTATTAATGTAAATATAAATAATAATATTTAATATGGCAAATATGTAAAATTTTGTAAAGAATGTATCAGAAGTTTAGTGTCTAACATTCTGGCGTATTGCGCATGCGTATATCGGTCGGTCGGTCGGAGGGGTCGTTTTGGAACGGTCGGTCGGACGGGTCGTTTTGGAACGGTCGGGTCGTTTTGGAATCTCACGCGAAATCTATATTTTTTCCCCATCCCGCAAAAGTGCTCAACGCCGCTAAAGAAGTTTTCACTTCAAAAAGTAAATAATAACAAATTCATTATATTTTCTTGAGCGATATAATACCAGATATAAATATATATTTAATTTATATATTTAAATAATTTTTTTAAAAAATGTAAATTAAAAAAAAAAATTAAAATAATACCTATATTTAAATAGAATGGAGGAATTAATCAATATTATAATACAGAAAATTTACTGTACATTCAGTCATTTATACGGTGAATCAGTCATATTTACACTGAGCATCAAATACTGAACGATTTTATTTATTTTACTATGCATGAATTACAGAGCAATTTAAAATATTTTATTGTGGGGAAAAAATAATAAAATAGTTGCCAATTAGAATTTTTTACTTAGCAAAAATGTATTAAAATAAAGAGCAATTAGTTTATTGCAAAAATTAAATTCAATATATGACAAAACAATGTGTGAAAAAGATATTATTACTAGTGTTTACTCATAACATAATTTGTAAATAGCATTTTATAATTTTAATTTATTTTCAAATAAATCTTATATATTATATAGAACATTATTCGTTTATTTTAGATATGTAAATGACATAAAAGATTACAGGATTTCCAACTAAGCGAAAAATTATTTATTAGGGTATAAAACTTATACATTTTTTAAAAAAGCATAATTGATTGCTTAAATGTTAGTTTTATTTCTGAAAAAATAATTTTTCACTTAACTGGAAATTCTATAATATTTAAATTCCCAATAAAAAAAAACAAAAAAAACACGCATACATACACATAAGCCCGATTTTTCGCATGGTGGCGCCAAAAACATTGTTACAACAAAGACCAAACACATACACTCACACAAGCCCGATTTTTTTTTTCCAATTATCCACTGCCTGCGCCTGCAGGTGGCGCCAAAAACTTTGTTTCATCAACAATAGAGATTAGATGGTCTGTGGTCATGTGCACAGACTATCTCTAAGAGGCACTCACTCCAGGTTGTTTCATATCCAAATAAATAATTTTTCATTTAACAGAAAATTTTCTACAATCTTTTTATCTAATTTACATATCTAAAAGAAACCAATAATGTTTTATGTAATATACAATATTTATTTAAAAATTAATTAAAATTATAAAATTCTATTTACAAATTATATGATGGTCTCACTATTAAAAATATCTGCAATTGCTGCATTCGGATGTCGAATTTGTATGATCGAGGGGTAGATCAGGGTAGATAGTCTGTGACGAGGGGATGACACAAAACTGGGGGAAGATATATTCATAGGCTCTGGACTTTACCTTTTAAATTATGCTTGCGCTGCAGCAGTGCGATCATTTTGAGCGCCTGAAGAGCTAATATTAGACGCCTGCAGCGCCATTTCTGATTGTTTACAATGAAAAGAACAAAAAATTGGGCTTCATAAACGTCATAGCAGTGACATGGACTTGGTTCTGGGGGTTGATTAAAATGTTGTATTTAGCAAAAATAACATATATTTACAAATAAAAGTATTGAAATTATTATCTAAATTATTCTAATCAATTCATTAACTTTTTTAAAAGGCAACATAAAAAATGGATATTTATTCTCAAGATGTGAAACATCCTATATATATAGGTAAGATTATCTACTATGTTATTTTTTAATAAAATTCTAGAACTAACTAATATTAAATGATTAAACTTTATTCAAATAATTATAATAAATTTTATTTTTAGGACCATTAGTTGGCTGTTATTATTGTCATACTAATTTTATAAATGAGGATTTTTTATCTAAACATTTAAAAAAGTGTATTACTAAGAAAATATGTTCATTTTTAAAAAATCAAATAAAATTCAATCATAATTCATTGAAAAAAAGTAAGAAAATTACAGAGGACAAAAAATTGCAAGAAAACACTGGTTTAAATCCAAGAGAAAATTTATTTGAATGTAATTATTGTAAAAAGAAATTTAATATAAATTCTTCTTTAAATAGACATTTATTGATTCATACAGGTGAAAAACCTTATGAATGCAATTATTGTAAAAAGAGATTTAATGATAAATCTGCTTTAAAAAAACATTTATTAATTCATACAGGTGAAAAACCTTTTGAATGTAATTATTGTAAAAAGAAATTTACTCTAAAAAGTCATTTAAAAAGACATTTTATATTACATACAGGGGAAAAGCCGTTTGAATGTAATTATTGTAAAAAGAAATTTAATATAAATTCTTCTTTAAATAGACATTTATTGATTCATACAGGTGAAAAACCTTATGAATGCAATTATTGTAAAAAGAGATTTAATGATAAATCTGTCTTAAAAAAACATTTATTAATTCATACAGGTGAAAAACCTTTTGAATGTAATTATTGTAAAAAGAAATTTAATCGAAAAACAAATTTAAATCAACATTTATTAATTCATACTGATGAAAAACATTTTGAATGTAATTATTGTAAAAAGAAATTTAATGATAAATCTGCTTTAAAAAAACATTTATTAATTCATACTGGTGAAAAACATTTTGAATGCTATTATTGTAAAAAAAAATTTACTCTAAAGTCTCATTTAAAATCGCATATATTAATTCATACGGGTGAAAAACCTTTTGAATGTAATTATTGTAAAAAGAAATTTACACACAAAACTACGTTAAATCAACATTTATTAATTCATACTGGTGACAAACGTTTTAAATGCAATTATTGTAAAATGAAATTTTATCAAATATCAAATTTAAATAGTCATTTATTAATTCATACATCTGAGAAGCCACTGTAAAATCATTATAGCTAAATGAAATGTACTTAAAATTATGATTTATAAATTTATAAACATGAAAAATACATAAATATGACTTCATTTTTTTTTAATTCCTATTAAAAATGTTTTGAATTTAATAAAGCAATTAATCTGTTAAACAAAAGATAAGAAATTAGTACACAAATGAAATAATTAAAACGTTAATAAAATTTATTTTTTTTCTAACTCAAAATGTAATAACCTCTGATTATATACTTTCCATTCTTGTTTTGATCCTAGTCTTTAAACATACTAAGCATTTAGTATTACTTAAATTTTTTTATTGTTATTCCTAATTGTTATATTTCTGCCTATTCTTTTCCATTATTAATTTTTGTTTTTAATAAAAGCTTTTTAAAAGAATAATGATTTTTATGAATTTTAAATATCTTCTATTTTCTACCTGTGATTAATACTGTCAAAGACTGACCAAAAATTCACAAAAGCGAAATATAATTTTTACTCTTTAATTCTAAGATCGTTTGGGGTTATTCTGTAAAAGGAGTAGAGAACATCCATAAAATATGCAAAAGCATAAGCATATTAATACCAGCAACAATGGTGGTAAAATATTTAAATTTCAAATAGGAATGTCAATCAGCTGTGGATGTTATGGTATTACAATGCCACCTTCAGTTTCGTTTCATTACTAAACATCAAAAATCTTTTTCTAATTCTTATTAATCTATATATTAAAATATTTTATTAATAAAAAATAGCATATATATGCATATGAAAATAATTAGTATCTAGTTAAATAAGTTTATTCTAATTTATTTATAATTTATTTACTTTAAAAAAAATAATAATGGATATTTATTATCAAGATGTCAAACATCCTAAATATATTAGTAGGATTGTGGGCATTGTTTATTTTTAATTATATTAATAAATTAATTAATTTTAAACCATTAACTAATTGAAAATATAGTTTTTAAATATAACGAAACCACCATTTATTTTAAGGGGTTTTATCTCGATGTGATTATTGTACCAATTTTATAAATCAGGAATTTTTATCTAAGCATTTAGAAAAGTGTATTTTTCAGAAAATATGTTCATTATCTAAAAATCATATAAAATTTAACCAAAATACATTGAAAAATATTAAGTATCTTACAGAGAAAAAATTGCAAGAAAAAATTGATTTAAATCATTTAGTTGAAAAACATTTTATATGTGATTATTGTAAAAATGATTTTAATCAAAAATCAAATTTAAATAATTTTAAATTTAATTCATTCAGGCGAAAAACCATTTGAATGTGATTTTTGTAAAAATAAATTTAATCAAAAATCTTCTTTAATTAGACATTTATTTATTCATAAAGGAAAAAAACCTTTTGAATGTAATTATTGTAATAACAAATTTAATCGAATATATCATTTAGATAGGCATTTATTAATTCATATAGGTGAAAAACCATTTGAATGTAATTATTGTAAAAAAAATTTAATGGAAAATCAAATTTAAATAAACATTTATTAATTCATACATGTAACAAACCTTTTTAATGTTATTATTATAAAATTAAATTTTATTTTCTTTAAATAATTATTAAAATTCAGTGAGATTATTTTATATATGATTTTTAAGAATTTATTCTTGTATTTTCATCAATGATCACTTATTTTTTAAGATTATCTCTTATTCTTGTGTTAAATATTAATTTCAAAATAATTTATTTAGAAACACCTGTATTAAGAATAATGGTTTTCCCGTTGAACCAGGGATTATAGGTTTTATTGAACAAATATAGAATTAATTAATTTAAGTTTAATTGATTTTGATTATTCTTAATGTGTATATACATATGAGACCACAGGGGAAAAACTTGGTAACTCACAATTTCATAATTTTTCAGGAGAGCGATTTTAAGTTTTTCAAGTCATAAACCGGTCTTATAATACATAATGATATACTATTTTTATATATTTTTTACTATGTCATATATCTGTACATGTATTTTTATAAAACAAAAACGTGTCTATAAAGTTTGTAAATAAAATTAAATATATATAGTTCTTAACCAAGTTCTTCCACTGAATGGAATATTTTCAAATGCTCATATCTCTGGAGTTGTCAAATTATTCCCCAGGATGATTTTACTATCATAAAATACCCTATTTAGTGTATCCTATGACAACAAAATCAGAAACAAACAAAAATTGGAGTTACCAAGTTTTTCCCCTGTGGTCTTCATATTTTCTTTTATAAATTATGACATAATATTTACATATTATTTAATATTTAAATAAATTTTTATTGTACGAGTGTAGGTCAATAAGTCCATGACCTTTTGAATTTTAAATGAACACTGCTCCTGTCAGCAGCCAAATATCGGCTGACCCCTGTTGAAATTTGAACCAGCTAGGTCTTTTAGTTTTTGTTTGACATAATAGCAGACTACATCATGATTTGAGAAGAAAATTGAAAAAAGTTTCCATGAAAATCCACAAATTCACCCTATTCTCTGGATTTGGCCACGAGTGACTATTTCTTGTTTCCAAACCTGAAGAAATGACTCAGCGGAAAGACTCCAACGTTGAAATGATCTCACAAACAAATGTATTTTGATGTCCTTCACAAATCTTATTTTTCGGAAGAGATAAAAAATTGGAGTAATCATGGACAAACTGTATAGACCTCAATGTGGACTAGGTTGAAAAATAAAATAAATTTTTACCTGTGTTTCATTCAAAAAGTCAGGGACTTATTGACCTGCCCTCGTACTATATATTTTTTTACCGACCGACGATAGTAAGGGAGGTATTGTTTTCACACCAAATTTCACATGTGGAGATTTTTACATATCTCCACGAATCATGCATTTTCTTAACAGAAAAAAGTATTTTTAGCATGATGTCTGTCCGTCCGTCCGCCTGTCCGTCCGTATAGATGTGTACAGCCTGAACGGCTCAACGGATTTTGATGAAATTTGGTATATTTACTTAATGCATCAGTAGGATGAATTGATCAATTTTTGGTGCAAATCCGGAAACCGGAAGTGGTAGTATTAGCGATCGACGATAGGAAGGGAAGGGTTATTTTCACACCAATTTCACATGAGGAGATTTATTACATATCATCACGAATCATTCACTTTGCATTGGTTTTATACTCGAGAAAAATCATCTTTATTAGTTTTTTCTTAATTAAAATTATATGACGTCATCCAGCCATTCATGACATCACACCCTGGTCTTACATATATATTATAAATATAATAAAATTAAAAATATTGATGTTATATCCATATCTGTTTTTTATTACATTAATAGATATATTAAAATTATTTGAAATTGTTTCTGTAGCTGGAAATTAATTTATTTCAAACCGTCGGTCGATTCGGACCTGGCCACAGGTCAACTTATTTAAAAAGTTGTTATATCAGCATTCTAAAAATTTTAATTAATATTTATTCTTTGTTATCATTGGCGCCAATTTCGGTTCGAGAATTCATTATTTTTGATGATGAGAAGAGAAAAGTTGGTTCAGAAAAAAGAGAATTGTAAAAAACTTATAAACTCGAGAAAAGTGAATCTTTCATGAATGATACAAAGTTTGTTTACACGTTTAGTACAGTTTTTAGAGTGCAGATGACGCTTACCTGAGCAAAGTTATAGTACCTGTCCCCTTACTTTTACGACAGACCGTGTATATATGGCACAGGACACTAATGAGTAAATGAATGAGAACTCACGCCCTATCATTAGAGATGGTCTAACTGACATGACGGAAACGATTAGCTTTTGTTGGGGTGGATATACTGTACTACTGTACATACACAGACACCAAAAAGTAATAAATTATCGCAATATCCACCATTAACAAGGATCATGTCTAGAATAGATGGTTGTAAAATCATCTTGCTATAATCGATGGTGACATCCACTATACAGTATTTCGCACCTGTATCGATCGTGTCAATGAAAAATATAAAAACCAAATCAACTAGGCTCATTTGCCAGATCTAAAGAACAATATTAGAAGACGCAGTAGAGGTAAACAAGGTTATTACATTTTGAGATAGAAAAAAAGGATAATTGATTCAAAACTTTTAAAGAATTATCATTAAAATCTAATTAAAAATTACATGTTGCATATAATTTTTAATTTTTAAGGGGGGAGCCTGTAGGTCAAAAAAGTTGAGTACGACAGCTCTGGATAAACGGTCCATTTGGATCACCTTTATTCTTACACTTACTTGTACTCAGGGGCGGATTTAGACCTAGGTGGTAAATTTGCTAAATTTTTTCAATATTGTTCTAAAAAAAAAAAAAAAAAAGTAAAATGATTTTGCGATCACGATTTTTCAGGCTCGAGGTATCACCAAGTTTGCCCACCTCTGTTATATATCATTTCAAAAAAGTGCGCGATTGAAAAAGGTTGCCCCGACCCCTGCTCTATGCAATAATCTTTATTAAATACAATGTACTACTTTTCAATAATATAATATATAATATATTTTTTTAATGAAAAATAAAATAAATAATAGATTTTTATGTTTTGTTTTTTTTTTCATCTGGGTGGGGGGCCCGGAATTCTGTCCTTGCCTAGGGCCCGAAAATTCCTTAGTCCGACACTGCTTGTACTCATTAATTATTAGATAATAATTAGAGAACCTTTCATCGAAAAAAGATGAGTTTTCAAATTACACTTTCTATCAAGATAATTTATTCCCTCCAATTAGTATATTAAAGCCACCACCTAATAAAATATTTAATCTCCATTAAACAATCATCACAAACGTTATATTCAACTAGCCTTTTAACCTCTTCATTCTCACATGGACTAAAATATATTCAATAACCAAAAACGTGTAAAATTCACTACTACGAATTTCGACAATGATTGGTCACTTTGATCTTATAAAAAATATTTTTCTTTAAAATTATTCTTTAACTAACAGTTAATAAAATAAAAAATTAAAGCAAATATAAACAACGATATTGATATGTTACAATTACAATTGATATATAAGTAATAACAGGCTTCCGAAGAGTCAGGTAGATTTATGCAGGAATAATATACACAGTCCAGTCACATTAATGTGACCATCTGTCAAAAGCCTGAATAACCACCTTTCGCAGAGCGGACTGCTGCGAGAAGTGCAGGAAGAGAGTCACTTAGGTTCCTGGAGGTGTTCACTGGGATGTTCATTTGGTGGTCAGTTGCTCAACGGTAGCCCGTCTATCTGCCCGAACGCATCTCCGCAACCGTCGATCACCTTTGCCACGTCGCTGATTTGGACAGTCCCATTTTGCCATACACGGTACACTTTTACCACGGCGGCACGCGAACAGTTCACAAACTCAGTCGTTTCGAAAATGCTTCCTCCCTTGGTCCGAAAACCAATGATCATGCCCTTTTGGACGTCGGATAAATCGCTTCGTTTCTGCATTAGCCAACGATTGAAATGTTTTCCGAAGCCCTCACACACCCTTTATATAGGCTCAACTGCACTCAACTCAATATTTTGTAATTGGTTATTTAACTCTGACGTGGAAAGTTCGTGGTGGTCACATTAATGTGACTGGACTGTGTATTTGGACTAATTGAAGTTCCACTAGTACACACCTGTTGTACGGAGAAATACAAAATTATTTTTTAATAATTTTTTTTTTTCAATAGAAATAAATTAAAATTTCGCAATCCACAATTAATTTATATTTTATGATATAAATTTGTGGAACTGTATATCTATCTATTAACCAAAACCGGCAAATTGTACATTTTGAATGTGGCCACCTCAGATTATTTTAAAGATATAAACCTAAATTATGTATATTAGTATATTTCAAACATTTTTTACATGAGACATATCTATGTTCAAAATATTTGTAGTCGTGCAACACATAATATGTTAAAAGAAAATGTTATTGAATAAAGAATAAGTTGACCTGTGGCCAGGTCCGAACCGACCGACGGTTTGAAATAAATTAAATAGCAGCTACAGAAACAATTTCAAATAATTTTAATATATCTATTAATGTAATAAAAAACAGATAGGGATAGAACATAAATATTTTTAATTTTATTTTATTTATAAAATATATGCAAGACCAGGCTGTGACGTCATGAATGGCTGGATGACGTCATATAATTTTAAATCAAGAAAAAACTAATAAATATGATTTTCCCGAGGATAAAACCAATACAAAATGCATGATTCGTGGTGATATATAAAAAAATCTCATGTGAAATTTGGTGTGAAAATAACCCTTCCCTTCCTATCGTCGATCGCTAATACTACCACTTCCGGTTTCGGGATTTGCACCAAAAGTTGATCAATTCATCCCACTGATTCATTAAGTAAATATACCAAATTTCATCAAAATCCGTTGAGCCGTTCAGGCTGTACACATCTATACGGACGGACGGACGGACAGACATCATGCTAAAAATACTTTTTTCTATTAAGAAAATGCATGATTCGTGGAGATATGTAAAAATCTCCACATGTGAAATTTGGTGTGAAAACAATACCTCCATTACTATCGTCGGTCGGTAAAAATTATATAAAATCATTATAAATGTGTTTCATGGGTATGAAAAAAGAAAAAATTCTAAACATTTTATATATGTATCAATAATATTTCTAAGTCATTTTTAAGTTTTTCAATCCAATGTTTTAAACCAAGCCTGTTCCGCATTACGGGCCTTTTTACGACATTGTCATCATTAGTTAAAATGTTTTGTTTTATAATTTCGTTTTATACATTCAATTTTAAATAAAAAACCGTCAGTATTTTATTTAAAGTTTATAAATCATAGGCCTTTAAAAATATTTTTTTAAAAATAATTTTAGATTTTGTTAGTAAAAGGAAAAACTATACAAATACATTCAAATGAAGTAGCATAACACTTTTCTTTTCTACATCACCTTTTTACACTCTGATCTGAAAAGTAATGACGTCATGAATGAGATTTTCGACACGATCGCAACAACTGTCGTCGCCATGTGGAAGGGCTAAAGGAGTGTTTTTATCGTTGTTAACAACATCTGGAACCTAGTCTGTATGGTCTGTGCTAGTCTTCATCTCTATATATTCGTGGGTTTATTGCAAGACATTTGTTATATAAACAAAACTTAGGAAGAGGAGAATATTATCAGTTTACAAATCGTTCAATCAAAAATAAAGATGAAGAATTGTTAGCTGTTAACACTTAACGGCTGAGTTTGACAACTTGCAAAAACATTTAACTCTCAGTCAGGAAATTACAAGTGAGGAATATCTTCAAATCTTTGGTTAAAATCCGAATGCGCTTCATTCGGAATTTAACCTTCATCAAAATGTTTTATTTCAATTTTATTTTTACCATTTTACCATTCAAGACATCAAAGTTAAATTTTTAATTTTTCTATTTCTATTATTCTTCATTCAGGGTCTGTGAGCAAGTTTCGACTATGAAAGGGGGTCAAAGTTTGGGAACCACTGGTTTAAATAAATAAATTATTATTAAAGTAAATTTATTATAATAATAATTATATTATAATAGCTTTTTCTTTGTATGAATTGATAAGTGAATTTTTAGATTTGATTTTCGATTAAATTTCTTTCTGCAAAAATCACATTCAAAAGGTTTTTCACCTGTATGAATTAATAAATGGTTCTTCATATCACATCTTCTACTAAATTTTTTTTTACAAAAATTACATTCAAAAGGCTTTTCTCCTGTATGAATTAATAAATGTCTGTTTAAATTTGATTTTCGACTAAATTTCGTTTTACAATAATTACATTCGAAAGATTTTGCACCTGAATGATGTAAATCTAAATTTTCTTGCAATTTTTTGTTCTCTGAGACTTGGTTGAAGTTTTTCAATGAATCTATGATGAATTTCATGTGATTTTTAGATAATGAACATATTTTCTTAAAAATACACTTTTCTAAATGTTTAGATAAAAATTCAGGATTTATAAAATTGGTATGACAATAATCACATCCAGATAAAGGCCCTTAAAATAAATAATAGTTTAATTATATTAAAAAATTATATTTTCAATTCGTTAATAGTTAAAAATTAATTAACTTATTAATAGAATCTTACCAATATATATAGGATGTTTGACATCTTGATAATAAATATCCATTATTATTTTTTTTAAAGTAAATAAATTATAAATAAATTAGAATAAACTTATTTAATTAGATACTAATTTGATTATTTTCATATGCATATATATGCTATTTTTTATTAATAAAATATTTTAATATATAGATTAATAAGAATTAGAAAAAGATTTTTGATGTTTAGTAATGAAACGAAACTGAAGGTGGCATTGTAATACCATAACATCCACAGCTGATTGACATTCCTAATTGAAATTTAAATATTTTACCACCATTGTTGCTGGTATTAATATGCTTATGTTTTTGCATATTTTATGGATGTTCTCTACTCCTTTATTGAATAACCCCAAACGATCTTAGAATTAAAGAATAAAAATTATATTTCGCTTTTGTGAGTTTTTGGCCAGTCTTTGTCAGTATTATCATTAAAAATTCATAAAAAGCATTATTATTTTAAAAAGCTTTTATTAAAAACAAAAATTAATAATGGAAAAAAATAGGCAGAAATCAGAAACGAAAAATGAAATATAACAATAAGGAATAACAATAAAAAAATCGAAGTAATACTAAATGCTTAGTATGTCTTCTAATTAGAAATCATGAGCAGATATAATTAATACAAATTAATAGAAATAACTCCAGTAAACCTAGTTTACACGGGCTTAGTTCTTGTCATTAGTTCAGGGGTGGGCAAATACTTTTAAGCGCGGGCCAAAATGAAGTTTTCAAAATGTCTTCCGGGCCGGAGGACCATATTTCGAAAACAGTAATAAATAAAATATTTTTTTGTTTTTTTTAAGAGACACATTCAACGAAAAATCAAAATAAGAGGCAACTTTTTCAACGGGTCGATGGGCGTTTAAAAGACCCAGGCTTAAAAGTATAGAGATGGTCTGTGACATGAACTAAGCCAGTGTAAACTAGGCTGAATACAAAAATGAATTCTCTGAGGAGTAAATATTTCAATTACTAAAAACAAAATAAATAAATAAGTAATAAATTTAAATAAATAATTTATTAACTATAGATAGTGTAGATTTTTGTGAAAACGAGCGAATTTTCATTAAATTGGATAAATCGAAGATAAATATGTTATAAATAAATCAATAACTTATTCTGACAATTATTTGAAAGAATAACGTGCAATTAAAGTTAAAATTAATAAAGACAAGAAAAAGATCATATAATTAAATTTAAAACAGGATCGATGAATGGAATCCAATACTAATTAGATATATTGTTATAATAACAAGGGTCATATTTTTTTATTTTAGATTAATTAGATATCTAAAATAAACATAATTTTAAGATGTTCATAATAATAAGATCAAAACTAGAAAAGAAGGAGGTCATGAGAGGTTATTTAATTTTTGGCAAGAAAAAAAAGTAAAATTAATTCAAAATTTTATTTATCTCTTGTGTAACAATTTATAATCCTTTGTTGAAGAAATTATTTCTAAATTAAATTAAGACATTTATAGAATATAAACAGTAAAATATTAAGACATAATCGTCATGTTTTTAAATTAATAAATCATAAATTAAATTACATTTATCATTTCATTTAATATTTTAGTGGTTTTTAACCGCTATGTATTAATAAATGTTTAATTAAATTTGATTTTCGAGGAAATTTCTTTTTACAATAATCACATTCAAAAGGTTTTTCACCTGTATGAATCACTAAATGTTGATTTAAAGTTGTTTTATGAGTAAATTTCTTTTTACAATAATTACACTCAAAATGTTTTTCTCCTGTATGTAGTAATAGATGAATATTTAAAGTAGTTTTGTGAGTAAATTTCTTTTTACAATAATTACATTCAAAATGTTTTTCACCCGTATGAATTAATAAATGAGCTTTTAAATGAGATTTTAGAGTAAATTTTTTTTTACAATAATTGCATTCAAAAGGTTTTTCACCTGTATGAATTAATAAATGTCTATTTAAACCTGATTTTTGAATAAATTTTTTTTTACAATAATTACATTCAAAAGGTTTTTCAATTGAATGATTCGGATCATTATTTTCTTCCAAGTTTTTGTTCTCTGTAACTTCCTTATTATTTTTCAATGAATCTTTGTTGAATTTTATTTTGTTTTTCAATAATGAACAGATTTTCTTAGAAATACAATGTTTTAAATGTTTAGATAAAAATTCATTATTTATAAAATTAGTATGACAATAATCACAGCCAACTAATGGTCCTAAAAGTAAAGATATTTATATGATAAATTTATATATATTAATTAAAGAGTTTAATCAATTCAAATTATTTAGTTTTTAATAATCTTATTAAATAAAACATTTTATTATTGATAATCTTACCTATATATATAGAATGTTTAACATCTTGAGAATAAAAATCATTTTTTTTTTAAAAAGTCAATGGGTATCAGTGTCAATCAAGAAATTATAATATTTTTTATTAAATAAAACATATTAGATAATCTTACCTATATATATAGGATATTTAACATCTTGAGAATAAAAATCCATTTTTTTTTTTATTTTTTTGAAAAATTCTAAGTAATTAGAATAACTTCAATACTTTTATTTCCAAATATAATATATTTTATTTTTATTAAATAAAATATTTAATGACAGAAGATCGGTTTCAGAAGGCCCTCCAAACTCTTTAACAACCCCCGGACCAGGGGGGACCCGCAATGTTAAATTCTGAAACTGCGTTTGGCGCTCCTATTCATAGGGATGCATACCCGAACTAATTGAGAAAAAAACCGGCCTGGCACCATTTTTAAAATCCATTTTGAATGAATGAGAGGAGTGAGAGGAATGAAAAAATTATGAAATTTTTCAGTTAAGTGAAAAATTATTTATTTAGAGCTAAAACTGATATTTCAGAAATAATTTTTTTTTTCAGAATATTGCTGAATTGTTGGTCTTATGGATGTGTTGGTTTAAAAATGCGTGGCAACTTGAATGGGAAAAACCCAAAATATTGTATGCGCCTACAAATTCTTGGAATAAAAATGTATGAAAAAACCCACCCCTGGAACGGCCCAAATTCCCTAAAACAAGGCTTCAATAATTAACATGGTCTGTGTCTAGCACCAACCATCCCACTGCCTAGTTCATCCATTACACTCCAACCACAGCTAGGCTCATTCAAACATGTCCACCATCAAAAAGCTTAACCACTTGACGGATACCCTTAAACTGTATTACTATAGGATGGACACCACTAGAATAAACGGATCAACCTTTGTGCCTCTATATAAGGAAATAGACTGTGGACAAGCTGGCATTCTGGCGCCGAGGGCTTCACTTAATAAGACTAGGGTTATTCACCAGGCCCGATTAATCAATCAAAGAGCGTTATACTTCTGGGTGAATGGATGCGCCCATAGAATTGTCCCGAACGAATTATGTAGTTTATGTAATCTGAGGGAGCCAGAGACGTTCGAGCACATTGTATATAAATGCCCCATATATAGAGGCATTCGAGAAGGGCTTGCTATAGATCTGAATATCCCTCGGACACGGCTGCTGCGCCCTACTAGTATCGAGGAGTCAAATAGGTTGTATTATATGATTGAGGGAGCTTTGAGATTGAGGTCGTTCATCTTGAATGAGTGATGGAGAGGGGCGGGGATGTGTTTTGTTTGTTTGTTTTTTTTTGTTTGTTTGTTGTTTGTTTTTTGTTTGTTTTTCGTTTGTTGTGTGTTTTGTCTTTCTTTGTGGTCTTGGGGATTGTTGTTTGTGATTTGGAGGCGGTTGCTTTCTTTGATTTGTGTCCGTTTGGGATGGTGATTGGAGAGTGTCTTGTGCCGGGTGATTTGTGGGATGGATTGTTTTTGGTGGGTTTGAATTATGTTATGTTAATTAAAATGAGGACTTTTGAGGTGGAATGTGTAAATTATAAATGATGTTGAAGAGAGGGGAAGAGGAGGAGGAGGAAGAAGAGAAGATTATATGTTTCTTGTATGGACGGAGCAACTGTCTTTGGATTTAAAGTATGTTGAGTTGTTCGAATGATTATATATATTGTTATTATTGTGTGTATGGAGAATGTATTTTGACGGTGAATCGAATGTACTGATTGATTTGATTGTTATGTAATGCCGAATTTGGCGAAATACATTTGGGAATAAAAAGGGAAGGGAAAAGAGTAAAAAAAAGAATGATAATATTGTTTCTAATAATGTTAAATTATATTGTGTTATTTAAAATGAGGACTTTTGAAGTAAATTGTGAAAATTGTGAATGATGTTAATGAAAAGAGAAAATTAGATAATTCTCGAATGGACGGAGCGACTGTCTCTGATCATATTCTTTTTAATTAGTATTGATTTACTTAATGATTTTTTTTTATATTTGAAATGTATTGAGTCATTTGGGGGAATATATGTATTGTTATTATTGTATATATGGAATTTATATTTTGACAGTGATTCAAATGTACTGATGATATGATGATTGATTGTGTGAGAAGGATTGTATTGCGATATGCAGTTTATGTGACTGTAAATGCTCTAAGCATAAAGGAATGTATTTTATGAGCTTTGTACTTTTTGATTGCTATGTAATGCCGAATGTGGCTAAATACATTTGAGAATAAATAAAGAAACTATGTCTCTAAAACTTGTTTGCAAGCACAAGGGCAGGGGGGTATCAAATCAATGGGACAGGCGTAACTCGAACACCAGATGGCGTTACATGTAAAAAGTCGACTCTTCAGGCGTCCAATAGATGGCACGGCAAAAAAAAAAATGGCCGAAGATCACCCCCTCCCACAGGCCTTCCGAATTTCCTGCAATTATTTGAATATCAGACTCGACAACCACATACCATCCGTACACATAATATTCAAAACAAACCCAGCAAACATGGTATTAAAGGTAAGCAAATTTTTTATTATTTAAATTATTTTATTATTTAATTATGAATTATTTTTTATATGCGCATATATTTAGAATTTAATTTTATATGAAAAAACTCATTTTATTTCAAATGTTATATATTTTTTTAGAAATTAATCAATTTTTATTAATTTAAAAGTCTAATTAAATTAATTTTTATCCCAATAAAATAACCAATGCTTTTTGTTTTATTAATTGTTGCAAATTTTATCATAATATAATCTTTTATATTTCATTTATTATATAAAATAAATTTGCCGAATAATATAATATATTATTATTATTATTTTATAAAATTTTATAAAATAACATTTTTCTTAATATCTTAAACCAGAGGTTCTTAAACTTATGTACTCCGTGATGGCTTTGCGGACCCCCAGGGGTCCGCGGACCACAGTTTAAGAACCTCTGTCTTAAACTATTTTAAAATTATTTGTCATTTTATCTGAGGTGAATTAATATAATAGCATAATTTAAATAGTTTGAATAATTTATGGGTATTGTTTAATTGGCATTTTCACCTGGGTTTTACCCAGCAATTATTTTAAGAATCCTTTTTACACATCATAATTTATTATACAAAAAACAACCCTTTTGTTCGCAATTTTGTATTCATAAATTGTGTCAATACACTGGAAAAATTTAAATAATTTTTAAAACAAAACACATTTAATTTAAATTATTTTTTTTTTTTTTAGAAATTTATCCATTTTAACTTTTTTTTTAATATGCGTAAATAAAAAAGAATTATTAATTATTCTGAAATGGAGAAATTTTAAATAATCTATCATCTTAATGGTTTATTTAAAATTGTTATGCTTTTTATAATTTCTGGGTATTGTTAAATAGGCCTTTTCACCTGGGTTTTACCCGGCAATTATTTTAAGAATCCTTTTTACATATCATAATTTATTATTTAATTTAATTTTATTTAATTTAATTTATAATTTATTTAATAATTTATTTATTTATGTAAATTACATAAAAGTAGGTGAAGTTTTCTGTTAATTTAAATTATTTATTTGGATATTTGAAAAAAGCATATTTGATTTCTGTAATGCTAATTTTATATCTCAATAAATAATTTTTAAATTCCCAATATTCATACAAAAAAAATTTAAAAATGCCTCTCTCGCCGGTCGGTAAAAACGCTCCCACATGTCCAACCAGTCTGCCATCCTTGCCAGCACTTGCCAGCACTAAGGGTGAGAAAAAAATAGCATTGAGTGATACCCTCTGATACGGATGCTCTGTGCACAAGGGCCAACCCAGTATCACCTCAATGGGACGGGTGTAACACGAACACCAGATGGCGTTACAGGAAAACGGTTGACTCTTCAGGCCAATAGATGGCACCACAAAAAAAAATGACCGAAAATCACCCCCTCCCACAGGTCAATTATTTGAATATCAAATTCGACATACCATCCGTGCACAGAGTATCCGTACACATAATATTCGAAACAAACCCAACAATTCTTGACTAATTTTTATTTTTCACTTAACACTATTTAACTTATGAAGTTATATTATTTATTATTTGATAAATATAAATATAAATTTTATTTAACATTTAACACAAATAAAATTGAAAAATTTATTATAAATTGTTTGATAAATAATTTAAATTACATTGTAACAAATCAAATATCAAAGTTAAATTATTTAATATTTGATAAATAAATACAAATTTCACAGCAATATAGAAATTCACAATAAGCACTATTAAATCAAATATATTCACGTACTCCTCTCAGTATATCTTTTATAGTTTTTTACATGTTTAAAAATTGCATAAAACTGCTATATATAGAATTTCAGCTTGGTTGAATTGCTAAAAGTACCGGAATTAATTTTTTAGCACGTTGACTAACAATCACGCGCCAGCATGTGACCAGATACCCTCAACAAAGAGCCAAACTCGCGCTGGTTTAATAAATACTATTTATTAATTTTAATTTATAATTTAATTTAAATATAATATATATGTGTTAATTTATCCAATTGGAATTTGCATGATAACCGACCGGAGACATCCCACATTTTTTTCATTTATAAATTTACCCAAATGTACGTAAATCAGTTGTTTGATAAACTTAGATGATTAAAAATGCGTTGGATTAATTATTCTTAGTTAATCAATGATTTATGGATTTCTTGTGATCTTTTTAAATAGTATCTTTTTGGAAATAGAAATGATTATTTATTTATTTATTTATAAATTTCCTTCTCACTAAGAACAATTCGTATGTGTTTCTCTCGTTTCAAATTTTGACATTGAAGAAAATTTTTAATCCATACATATTAAATATTAACAAGAACATTATTCGTTTATTTTATTTATGTAAATTACATAAAAGTAGGTGGAGTTTTCTGTTAATTTAAAAATTATTTATTTTGATATTTGAAAAAAGCTTATTTGATTTCTGTAATGCTCTAATTTTATATCTCAATAAATAATTTTTAAATTCCCATTATTCATTCAAAAAAAAATTTGGCAAGGATGGCAAACAGGTTGGACATGTGGGAGCGTTTTTACCGACCGGAGAGAGGGGCATTTTTAAATTTTTTTTGTATGAATATTGTGAATTTAAAAATTATTTATTGAGATATAAAATTAGCATTACAGAAATAAAATATGCTTTTTTCAAATATCCAAATAAATAATTTAAATTAACAGAAAACTTCACCTACTTTTATGTAATTTACATAAATAAAATAAACGAATAATGTTCTTGTTAATATTTAATATGTATGGATTAAAAATTTTCTTCAATGCCAATATTTGAAACGAGAGAAACACATAAGAATTGTTCTTAGTGAGAAGGAAATTTATAAATAAATAAATAATCATTTCTATTTCCAAAAAGATACTATTTAAAAAGATCACAAGAAATCCATAAATCATTGATTAACTAAGAATAATTAATCCAACGCATTTTTAATCATCTAAGTTTATCAAAAAACTGAATTACGAACATTTGGGTAAATTTATAAATGAAAAAAATGTGGGATGTCTCCGGTCGGCAGTGGCGCAACCAGGATTTGATCCTGGGGGGGTTTTGACTAGCCGCTCCACCTTCCTATGGCACCCCCCCCCCCCCCCGGGCTCTCTCAAAGACAAATTTTCATTAAGATTTTTTTTTTATATTAAATATTTAAAAAAGTTTTGTAAATGAAACACTGATTTTACAAAATCTGGCAATAAAATTTAATTTTGTATTTTATTTACTCGTATTCACAGTTTTAGAAAGAAAATATTTTTTTCCAGCTATAAGTAAATCATTTTAGCTTTCCTCATGAAATAAGGATAGCTTATACGATGATCGGAAAATTTTGAAAATTTTTGCTCCGAGATTCTTCGAGAATTCCACTTTTCAAACGGTTCTGAATCCAAAACTGCAAAAAAAATTTTTTGAACCGGCTTGTTACCGAGATTACGTCTAAACAAAATGAGATATTGTCTTGAAATTTGATATTTAGATATTTTTTTTTGGGAATGATGGACGGGGATTGGATTGTTTTTGGACGAGATCGGACCATAAGTAAGGGTAGTTTAAAGAGGTGTCAAAGCACATTTTATTGATTTTCTCAATAAATACCGATTTTTATGAGAATTATCATAATATCGTATTAAATTTATAGGGAATCGAATTTACTAAAAGTTTCATTATATTCATTTTTACCTAAACTTAATAATAAAGGAGTTATTTATAAAAAACTACTTAGAGATTTCGAAAGCTTTTCGTCCGCCCGTAGTGGCAGGATATTTTGAAAGAAATCATGAAAAAATCCCTAAGAAAAAATCCCTAAATAAAAAATTTCCCTAATTTTTTTTACTTATTTAATAATGAATAGCCGAAGAGACTTAAATGAGGTAGTTGGTGTCATCCCATCTGTTCCATCTGGTTTTTTAGCGTCCCATTTTTCATGGTTTGCCTTCATTATAGTCAGAAGCTTATCATGCGAGTAGCTGAATCGTTTCCTTGGTGAACCAGGCTTCTTACCACGAACTTCACGACAGATTTCCAAAGAGATAAGGTTATGCTCAATATGGATTTGCTTAATCAGGTTCCATACTGATGTCTTGTAACCTCCTAAGCGTGAACGAAGAGCATTGTTGTAACCTTCCAATGCATTATTTGTTCGAGGCAAACCCATCAAAGTGGCATCGGAGATGTTCCAATGTTCCAATGTCGAATTCGGGGTCATAAAAGCCAGCCAAAAATTGTTCACCTAGTCAAGTGCTCTCGAAGTAAGAAAAAAGATCACGAAACCCTGTTGGTCGTCCAGATAATGCTTGGTAGGCTACAATGACTTTTGATGGTGGTACCAAAACCAAAGCTGCAAGAGTTAGTAAATGAGTGGAGTTGTCAGGATTATCTATATTATTATAGAGCTTCAAAATTTCTGCCATTGATTTGATGTTTCTATAAATGCATTGAGCAAAATGAAAAAGACAACCTCTGATGATTGTAAATTTCACAAATTGCGTTATATATTCCCTGGTGAAATATACGGTGCAAATGGTGTATTTTGTATTTGGAATCATTAAGCTATTAAAACGTATGCTAATAAACGAAATTTGAGTAAATTCCCTTTATTTTACATACGAATTTTTTTGGAAAAATCACGTGTGTGGGCCCTATGTATGTATTTTTTGACCTATTTTTCCCTACTTTCGGTCCAGGCCCGATTACCTCCTTGGGAGGTCGTGTCTCAGGCAACTGGGTGTCATGCTCACCTTGTGATTTAATTTTCTGAGTCACAATTAAAATTAATACAAAAATGAAAAAAATTGTTTTTAGGGATTTTTTCAGTCAGCGATATTTTTATTTAGGGGTTTTCGCTTTTGGGGATTTTCAGTTTTAGGGATTTTTGACTTTTATGGATTTTTTCCTTTAGGGATTTTTACCCGTTTCCATTTTGAAAATATTTGTCTTCGCTTCATAATTTTTATGAAATTAGCAATTAATGTATTATTAATAAAAAATATTTAGAATTTGAGTAATATTTTTATTTATTTTATATTTAAATAATAGTCAAATTGGAAAATTTCACAATCATCTAGTAATCTTATATTAAGTCTTTTGTTTTTTATGATTTAGGAGAAATAATAAAAAAAATTTTTATTTCTTATATTTAATTCTGTACGAAAAAATAAGCAATTTTTTTGTGTTGAAATTTGTTTAAAATAAAATAAACTTACTTATTATACACTAAGTTATACTTTAAGAATTATTTTTTTTTCTTTTCTATTTGTAATATAGTACATAATATACAGCAATTTATATTTTTTTCAATCCTGGGGGGGGTTTTAACCCCCAAAACCCCCCCCTGGTTGCGCCACTGCCGGTCGGCTATCATGCAAATTCCAATTGGATAAATTAACACATATATATTATATTTAAATGAAATTATAAATTAAAATTAATAAATAGTATTTATTAAACCAGCGCGAGTTTGGCTCTTTGTTGAGGGCATCTGGTCACATGCTGGCGCGTGATTGTTAGTCAACGTGCTAAAAAATTAATTCCGGTACTTTTAGCGATTCAACCAAGCTGAAATACTATATATAGCAGTTTTATGCAATTTTTAAACATGTGAAAAACGATAAAAGATATACTGAGAGGAGTATGTGAATATATTTGATTTAATAGTGCTTATTGTGAATTTCTATATTGCTGTGAAATTTGTATTTATTTATCAAATATTAAATAATTTAACTTTGATATTTGATTTGTTACAATGTAATTTAAATTATTTATCAAACAATTTATAATAAATTTTTCAATGTTATTTGTGTTAAATGTTAAATAAAATTTATATTTATATTTATGCTGGGTTTGTTTCGAATATTATGTGCACGGATACTCTATGTACGGATGGTATGTCGAGTTTGATATTCAAATAATTGCAGGGAATTCGGAAGGCCTGTGGGAGGGGGTGATCTTTGGTCATTTTTTTTTTGCGGTGCCATCTATTGGACGCCTGAAGAGTCGACTTTTTTCATGTAACGCCATCTGGTGTTCGAGTTACACCGGTCCCATTGAGCTGATACCCCCCTGCCCGAGGCTCTTGAATGAACAACACGGAGCATTATATAGATATTAACAAATTAATTTCTGCGGTTATTCATTAGATATTAATAAAATATATAGCCTATGTTCAAATAGAGGTATATAAGAATATTGTGATGTAATTTCATAGAAATCGGTCCAGGCAATTTTCTTTATTTTCCTAACAGACAGACAGACATGAAAAATTATAAAATCACATTTGGATTCTAAAGGTCATGAAACGCGAAGATATTCAAAAAATTTTAAATTCTGAGGAATGTGCAAACAAAAACCTTTTTTTACAAGCTTTTATTTAATTTGGTGATCTGCGGTCATTTTTTTGCGGTGCCATCTATTGGGCGCCTGAAGAGTCAACCGTTTTCGCCTGCAACACCATCGAGTGCTGGCTTTCGAGGTTCACTGGTTCACACCATCCCATTGAGCTGGATATCCACTGCTTAAAACCACAGAGCATCCATAACACAGACTATCTATAAGATGCACTCACTCTGTGTTAAATTTTGAAGCAAAGTTTTAGCACATCGCGCCACCTGGAAATAAAAGTCAAATATATATTTTTATAAAAAACGTTATAAAAAAGCGGGCTTGTGTGTGTCTGTGTGTTTTTTTTCTTTTTTTATGAAGGAATATTGTGAATGTCGGGAACAAGTTTCGGACAGTTAGATCATATGATTTGAAAATGTGTTACGAACAAAGGCTGCATCAGAGGCGCTGCTGGCACTAATTTAAATCCGAAAGTTGTTCCAAAAACAACCAACAGATGGCACACCAGGCACATTTTAAATCCATTTAATTTTAAACATTTAAACATCTGATTGCATCCAATTGCATCTTGCATCTGATGTGATCTGATGATCTGTTCGTCTGTGTCAGTCTGTGTTCGTCAAACGTAAAATTGTAAATATTATATTATCTGACTAATCCGACACCCTCCAATTGCGATCAATATAAATAATAATAAAGTAAGTATAATTAATATAATTTTAATATTATTGATGATTATTTTTCATTATAAAGTTATATAATATATGTACATATAAATAGATTTTTGATTTTGCAGTTTTTAGATTGTATTCATAAGAATTGTGTTACAAATTCTCTACCTGGAGAAGAACGAGGACACTTGTTCTGGTTGCCAACGAGTATAATAATAATAATAATAAGTCTAATAGTCTGCTAAAATATCATGTATGCAAACTTCATTTTAATGATTATGATTTCTACACACCTGAAAAGAAGAAATTAATTCGTGGAAGGATACCCTTGAATATAAATCAAGATGGTAGGTTTTGTGATATTTAATAATGGAATATCCAAGGTTGGGAAAACAGAGGAATATATACCTCAGTTGTATAAATTTTATAAATTTTTTTTAATTTTGTTTAAAAACATGTCACAATAATAATCTATTTATTAAATAAATAGGTTACATAGAACATTATTCTTTTCATTTTAGATGTGCAATTTATATAAATATATAATTGAAAAATTGTGTAATTTTTATTTAAGTGAGAAATTTAATATAATATGTTTAAAGAAAAATATGTTTAAAAGATTTGTTTACAAATGAGATACATTGTTAATGATATTTTGTAATAATCTATTTTCAAATAAATATGTCACATACAACATTATTCTTTTCTTCTAGACATGCAAATTATGAAATTTTTCAGTTAAGTGAAAAATTATTTATTTGGGGATAAGACCAGCATTTTTAAATTTTTTTTGAATGAATATTTAGAATTTAAAAATTATTTATTGAGATATAAAATTAGCATTACAGAAATCAAATATGCTTTTTTCAAAAATGTTAGCTTTATATCCAAATAAATAATTTTTAAATTAACAGAAAACTCCATCTACTTTTATGTAATTTACATAAATAAAATAAACGCATAATGTTTTGTTAATATTTAATATGTATGGATTAAACATTTTCTTCAATGTCAATATTTGAAACGAGAGAAACACATACGAATTGTTCTTATTGATAAGGAATCTATATATATAAAAAAAAGTAACATGTGCAGCATCGTACACGTGGCGGAAGTGAAACTTCTTACAATCTAGAGAATAAGAGAAATTTTAGTTGAAAGTGTGAGTGAGAGAGAAATAGAGAAAAAGAAAGGGATCATTTCGAAAGACATATAACAGTATAAAATTTTCGTAACAAATATTCGCTTTATTATTATTATTATTATCTACTCTATCATCATATCTACATTGCCTGTACTATTGTCGGTTGGTGCTTCAATTGGTAATGCTGATATTAATGGCTTGTGATAACTAAAATAAGATATATATGTTCGTGATTCGATATTTTCTATATAACGTGTAAAAACAGCATCTATTGTAGTTCTAGATTTTGTTGTTGATTCCTTGGGATCGTTATTTATAAGCAGACCAAATGTTTCTCGAAGAAAGTTGATCAACGGCAACGAATCATCAGATCCAAAATTTACATTAAAATCTCCCCCGAGAATTAGAGGGATTTTATCTCCGCCTCGTTCAAGTGCATTTGCACATGTGTGGCTATAAACCAGAAGTGAACGGTGTATGAAATAAATAATATCGTCTAAATTTTGATTTGGTGAGATATAGATGGCTGCGATGACAATAATTTTTCCATTCTGCAATGCAAACATCGCCAACTGGTGTCACCGTTGATGAATATGACAGTGACTGCAATGCAAACATCGCCAACTGGTGTCACCGTTGATGAATATGACAGTGACTGCCTTGCAATAATTTCCATGTTTGGTGTAACGATATTCTAAGGTCTAGGCTATACGTACTCGCGCGCATGCGCGTCATACTATATTCTCTTCTCTGTTGCTCGTACGATGCTTCCTAAACTATTCCCTCTTCAAGGAACTTGGACTTTGGACCTAGCGTATGAGTGGGGATTAGAACGAAAGACCGCACAAAAGGGAGACGCAGATAGCCTAAACTGTATAGCTCTCTTTCTCATTCTCACTCGTTATATATCTTTTTTCTCTCTTGCGTTACGAAATCTCAAAACGTTACATTTCTCTCAATTCACTCTCCATTCTCGACCAAATGTCAGGACGCCGCTAAAGAAGTTTCACTTCAAAAAGGTTTTTGTCTGCACATTGCTCAGAATTTAAAATTTTTTGCATATCTTCGCGTTTCATGACCTCTAGAATCCAAAAGTGACTTTAGAATTTTTCATGTCTGTCTGTCTGTCTGTCTGTCTGTCCGGAAAATTACTATTTTATAGACTCAGAATTGGCTAAACCGATTTCTATGAAATTTCATCACAATATTCTTATATACCCCTATAGTAACATAGGCTATAAATTTCATTTATATCTAAACAATAACCGCAGAAATTAATTTTTTAAAGTTTATATAATTCTCCGTGTTGTTCATTCAAGAGCCTGGCGTGGCCCACTGTCCCTAGCGGAATCATTTTAAACAATAAATTATCATAGCGATTCCCAATAAAAGAATTATTATAATATTTCACTTTTTATTTTAAATTATAATATTTATATATCAATTCAATTAATTCATTTATTCTAAAAGTTCCCATTTTAATTAATTTAATAAAATATTTAGATCATATTTATATTAACTTAATTTTTATTTATTCTTTCTATATATTTGAATATTTCTTCTTTTCTATTTGAAAGTGAAAGGTTAAAAAATCTCGCTAAGAACATTCAATATTTATATACAAAAATTATTCAGAGTCTTGGCAAAGCGTATCACTCACAATCAGTGTAAATTGAAATTTATATAAATTACCAAAGTGAAAATTTTTATTTGTTTAAATTTTATTTCAATGAATCAAAAAAAATTAAATATATAGATCGCATGATTAAGAGAATCAAGAAACTTGAGGGAAATAACTGTTGGACGGAGGTCGGACATGACAGAAACTGTAAGCGAAATCTTCATATTGCGACTAATAATTTTCAAATCCCCTAGCACCACAAAATTAGATAAGTTTCTTTTAAGGGAGGAAATTAATTAAAATCTAGAAAAATTAATAAATGAACTTAATAATAAAAAAAAAACAATTAATTTAAATTAATACAATTAATGAATGTATATATTGGTAATTTATCTATAGTTTTATACCGTTATTTTTTATAAATTGTCTCAAGTCTCTATTTTTGCATTTTCTCAAGTTTCATTATAATTAAAAATATTCAATAATAACCTAGCAATGAAAATAAAATATCAAAATGTAATGATCAAGAAATATTATACTCTATTTCACTATTATAACATAGAAAATACTTAAGAACCATAGGCGGAGGAAATATTAGGAGATATCATTGCGGGTCCAGGCCAAATCGATCAACATTAATTAAGATATTTTCATTATGACAGATATTAGGAAAAAAACTGCGAATTCAATATTTCTGTTCACTAATTATTTGTAGACTTTAGTAAAACATACACATGACTCAATATAGATCAGCATAAACTTTTTCAAATTTTGATCTTCAAATTTGTCTTGAAGGTAGTAAAGAAAGAATAAGATGCGGAAGTCAATTGTAAAATGTTAGGTTACCCAGACAACTTAAATATAATAGGAGATTAGGAAATTGCAATTGCAGAGAGCGAGGAAAAATTAATGGAGGTTTGAAATTAGTAGTGATAAGAAAAAATATTTAGTAAAACAAAGAGGAAGAGTATTAACATACAAAATCTTAAGATACAAAATGTAGAATTTGAATATGTAGAAAAATTGAATGTAATCACGAAGGATAATAATATTTGAGAAGAATTTAAATCGGGGTTGCAATCGGGAAACGCCTGTTATCTTGCAATAAAGAGGCTTATCTCTTCAAAATTATTATCAAAGGGAATATATAAAAAAATTATTTTGCCTGTTGCATTATATGGGTGGGAGGCATGGTCTATGACCCTGGGAGATGAGAGTAGATTCAGAGTGTTTGAGAATAGGATTCTTCCCTGCATTTATTGGCCAAAGAAAGATGAGGTCACCGGGGAATGGGGGAGACTGCATTACAAGAAATTGCATGGCCTCTCAGCATCTTCAGAACTAGTTAGGGTTATAAAAGGGAAAAAGCTGCGATAGGCAGGGCACGTGGCTAGAATGGGAGAGGAAAAAGATATTGGTGGGGAGACCGATTGGAAAACGTCCGCTTGGAAAACCAATGACGCGTAGGAAGGGACGTAAGAGAGATGGGACAAGGGCTTCGAATAGGGACACTTGGAGAAATGTGGTTGTTGCGGCCAAGAACTTTCGAGTATCTTTGAGCCACATAGATAGATAGATATAACATATACAATAATAATAATATATATAATTAATTTACTGATTAAATTAAAATAGATTTTGAATAAGAACACAAAAAGAAATGAATGTTTTATGTAATATACGGATTGAAACAAAATGGATGAAAACCTTTTACTACTTTCAACCAAATACTATGTACCACTAGGGGGTACCCGCCTAGGTATGAAGAGCGCCGAAGGCGCTCTGAGCAGCTAGTTTATAAATAAATAAATAAATAATCATTTCTTTTTCCAAAAAGATACTATTTAAAAAGATCACAAGAAATCCATAAATCATTGATTAACTAAGAATAATTAATCCAACGCATTTTTAATCATCTAAGTTTATCAAACAACTGATTTACGTACATTTGGGTAAATTTATAAATGAAAAAAATGTGGGATGTCTCCATTGATTAGTTAATTGGGATAAAAATTTATTTAATTAGACTTTTAAATTAATAAAAATTGATTAATTTCTAAAAAATATACAACACTTAAAATAAAATGAGTTTTTTCATATAAAATCAAATTCTAAATATATGCGCATATAAAAAATAATTCATAATTAAATAATACAAATATTTAAATAATAAAAAATTTACTTACCTTTAATACCATGTTTGCTGGGTTTGTTTCGAATATTATGTGTACGGATGGTATGTGGTTGTCGAGTTTGATATTCAAATAATTGCAGAGAATTCGAAAGGCCTGTGGGAGGGGGTGATCTTTGGTCATTTTTTTTTGCGGTGCCATCTATTGGACGCCTGAAGAGTCAACCGTTTTCGCCTGCAACACCATCTGGTGTTCGTGTTTCACTAGTCTCATTGATATGAACACCCATTGCTTAAAACACTTATAAAGTTGAAACCTGTTTATTGAGCACCAGTTGGATAACATTGTTGATTAAGAGGCAATATACAATTCATTTATTTTCATAATTGTAAGTAACTTTTATTTTGTTACTTGTTATTTATCTTCATTAGATATTTTTTATATTCTTTATGTTTAAATTATACAGAAATAAATAAATTCGATAGTTATAAAATATAAACAAATTTGTATACCATTTACCAATTGGTTTGTCCTTTAATAAGTTTATATATTTTTATTTTCATAAGGGTTAAATAAATTAAAATTAATAAATACATATGTATTTTAGAAAAATTTACGGGTATAGACTAGAAAATAAATTTGATATTATTTTTAAAATATAAGGAAAAATATAAAATTGATGAATATATTAAAATTATAAAATAAATTTTAAATTAAATTATTTAAAAATATATTATAGTTTATTGATTATATTTAATAAATAAATTGACTGTTTCGAGAACATTTCTTTATTAATTTTATATAATTATATAAATTTTCAAAATGATTATAAAACACGTGTTCAGACATGAGTAAATTTTACGAAACTTCTTTAAATCATTATATTTGATTTGTTTATTTTTTTAATAAGCTTAAAATAATTTTAAACTTAATACATATTCAGATCTTTTGATAAAATTTATGTATTTTATTGGTTCATTTGAATCATATTATGTTGATAAATTTTAATTAAATTTCATTTTTATCTTACAAACTACATAATTTTATTTCCTTTGACTGAAAAAATAAAATTAACTTTAAAATAAAAATTTAATAAATTACGATTTTTCTGAACACGGGGTTTCAATGAATTTTGAAAATGTACAATTTCATTAAAAAAAAACTTATCATTTTATAACATCTTGACCATTTGGATATTTTCTTTTTTGTAATTGAAAAATAATATTTTTAAAAGATAGTATATATATATATATATATATATAGATAACTAAAGTAAAATCAATAAAATAATATAATTGATTGATTTCTTAAATACTCTGTAACTTATATTAACTATTAATCCTTATCTCCGGAATTTTTGTCAATTTAGGATATCGTTTTCGTTTATTTTAATAATAATTTTTTCTTGTCTTATTTAATCATTCTTTAGAAAAATTACAGGGTACAGACTACATAATAAATTTAATAACTTTTTTCAATTATTCAGAAAAATATAAAATGGTTGAATTTAAATTAACATAATTAAGAACTATTTTAATTTAATTTAAAAAAAATAATTTTTTATAAAAAATATTTATTTTTAAATTTTATCTAAGTAAAAATTTTCAAAATCATAAAACTCGTGACCAGAAATAAATTTATTTATTTAAAAATATATAATAGTCAATTAATTTTAATTAATAAATAGATTAGCAGTAAAGAACATTTCTTTTTATTACTTTTATATAATTATTAATCCTCAAAATGATTATATAACACGTGTTCAGAAAATGACTAAATTAAACATAAATTCTCTATATCATTATAATTTATTTGATTTGTTTTTTATAGTTTTAAAATAATTTTTAAAAATTATTAAGATGTTTTGATTTACTTAATTTGATATTATTCATTGATTTGTGAATCAAATTGATGTAGATAAATTTTAAATTTATTTTTTTTCTATTATAGAAAGTTTTTGTAGAAATGTAAAAAAATAATTTTTTTATACCTCTTACATTATTCTACACGTGGTCTACAGTTAAAACTTTTAATTATGTTAAAAAATATTTTTGCAATATGTGGTTCATGAATTAAAAAATATAAAAACTAGTCGAAAAGTTATTTGAAAATAGAATAATAATAAAGTGTTGTTATTGATAGATTTTTTTTTCAATTGTTTTTTTTTATGAATATTAAAATGAATTTAGAAACTTTTAACGAATTTTACCACCATAATATTAAATACTTTGACTAAACTAATTACATAAAATAGGAATTTAAAATGAATATGAATTTTAATATAAAAATATAATAAATTATGAATTTTTGAACACGTGTTTTCAAAATATTTTGAAGATGTATAATTTCACTAAAAAATAAATTCTCTTTATAATTTTGTTTTATTTTGTTTATAATTAAATCAATACAACTTTTTTTTTAATGAAATTTCATTATTTTATCTAATCATCTTTTTTTAATAAACACTTTTTATTTTATATTATAACAAATTCATGCATTAATATCTCCAAAAATGACTATTTTATTCACATTTTTGTAATGAGAGTGTATCACTCTTATTATATTTATGTTCTTTATTAGAATTATTTCGCACAAACACAATTCCGAAAAATTTTATATTTATTTTTAAAATATTAATAATGCGCGAAACGGACATCCCACACGGACTATTATAGATGGATAAGAAGTGATTACTCTGCCTGGAGGTTTTCTGTGGGTGAACTGAGTAAATCACAGGAATTTTCTGCAGGTCCCAAGCCCGGATAAAAGAATAGGGTTGTAGCGATAGGCCAGCTCCCTATCATGCATAAAAAAAAATATTTGCTAAAAATCCTAAAGCACAGCCTCGGAAAACGTACAGACCTAACAAAATACGGACCAAGCAACGAAAAAGAATTATGAATTTTGGATGTTGGAACATTCAGGGGATAAGGACTAAGGAATACGAAGTGTTTAAAGAGTTAAGTGATCATGGTATTTGAGACTATCTCAAAAATATTTAATAAATGTTTAAAGGGCGAAAATACTCCATATGAATGGAAATTAGCCCACATAAGACCTTTATTTAAAAAAGGCAATATAAATGATTGCGTAAATTATCGAGGTTTGAGCATAACATCCACCTTGGGAAGACTGTATGGAAGACTGTATGGACGATCAGGTTATTTTTGCGGAGGACTTTGATGATGCTTCTTATATGCTAAGAAAACTTAAAGAAGAATATAACAGATGCGGACTAGAAATAAACACAGAAAAAACACTACACATGGCGGTAGAGTCAAAAGGTGAAGATATAAAATTAGACGGAGTTTTAATAAAAACAACTAACCCCAGTACAAATATCTCGGGAACATATTAACTAATGACGCTCGTGATGAAAAAGATATTTTAAATAAAATAGGAAAAGGACGAGCTATTACTGCACAAATAAATTCACTGCTTTGGAGTAAAATCATTCAGAATAAAACAAAACTCCTATGTTTAAGTCATTGGTGGAAAGCTGTGTAACATATGGAGCAGAAGTTTGGACATTAAACAAGGCAATGAAAAACCGATTGATGGCAGTGGAAAACAGCTATTGTAGACGATGCTGCGGAGTGACAGAGGATAGGAGTACAAGAGACGATAGTAGAAAAGATCGAAAAAAGCAACTATCCTGGTATGGTCATATGAGACGAATGAATGAGGAGAGAATTCCCAGGCAGACCTTCGAATGGACTCCATCTAGAAGGAAAAAAAGAGGAAGGCCACGAATACGCTTGAGAGAAGGCATTCAATCGCAAATAGAAAGAAGATGTGTTGATGCCGATTCGTGGCGGAATAGGAGGGAATGGCAATTATGATGCGATAAACGGCCAAACATGCTGTAAAACAGTCGCAAATATATATATAATAATGTTTAACTAAATAGATTCTTTTTTGAGCAATTTAAACTTATTTCAGTTAATGTATTATAATTACCATAAAACAAATTACATAGTATTATTACTTTTAAAAATATGTATTTCAACATGTACTGATAATTGAAAATTAACTTTAATCAAAATATATAATAATTTAGGAATTGTATGAACAAGTTTTATCAAAGATTATTCAAGATTTATTTTTATTCAAAAATACATTTTTTAACTATTTTTACTATCTCGTAAGAGATAGTATTGCGATCACGAAAATTTTCGATGTCGAGATTTTGATGTTTTTATACGTTTTGAATCATTTTCACTAAGGTTGAGAAATATGTTTGTGTGTCTATGTATGTATGTATGTGTAACCAAGATTACGCAAAAACGGTTTGAGCTAGAATGATAAAATTTGGTACATGGGCATTATTCAAAATTCCTAGTTTTCTATCAACATTTGATAAATGTAGCTCAATCGGAAGAGGGTCATTACCTACAACGTTTTGATTTTTTTTCTTCTAAAGTGACCATAAAAATAAAGATATATGTTTGATTGTTTTTCACATGATTAATAATTGTATAAAACTGCTATATATACAATTTCAGCTTGATTGATTCTCTGAAATTACCAGAATTAATTTTTTAACTCTGCAAATCTCACGCGCCAACATGTGACGTGGTGCCATCAACATAAAGCCAAACATGCGCTGTTTTATTATTTATTATATTTATAATTTATAATTAATTAAATTTAATTTAAATATAATATATTATGTTATTTTATACAATTCAAATTGCGAGATAGTCAAGTGGAGATCCAGCAAATTTTTTTATGAAATTAAAATTTTTTTAACATAATTTATAATATAACTAGCTGCTCCGAGCGCCTTCCAGGCGCTCTTCACACCTAGACGGGGGCTCCGCCCCCTGTACCCCCGAATGGTATTTGGTTGAAAGTCTGTATGTAAAAGGTTTTCATCCATTTTGTTTCAATCAGTATAAGTAGATAAGATATATATTTGTTTTCTTGGAAAATATATTTTAATTTAAGCAACAACAAATAAGTATAATAAGTAAGATTTATTGACTATTTCATATTATTATTTATATATTTACTAATATATTTGTGGCTCTTTGCATTTATTTAAGTAGATTTTAATTAATTAAATAATTAATATTCTAAGTTTATGAACATAATTTTTTTTTATAAATTATATTAATTAAAATTTATTTTCTTATTTCTGTTTGTTCTTTATTTTACATATATATGTACAAAACACAAAACAATAACACAGACAGACACACAGACATTGCCTTTTATATATATAGATAGATTAAAACATTCCCTGGGATGCCCACAACAATCCCTGAAAGTTTCACCGTAATCGGACAGGTAGTTTTTGAGTATTTGACAGACACACAGACATTGCCTTTTATATATATAGATAAATATAAAAATGCTTGTTTTTTATGCTTATATATTGGATGTATTATGATACTGAGCACACATGGCAAAGACTTTCTAAAAATAATTGTTTTAAAAAAAAAACCCAGGGAAAAACCCAGAGATCAACCTCTTCGTTACCCCAATAGAGAGAGAGGGGTGGACAATTTTGCCAAGTGGCAGAGGAGGGGATGATTGGCTTCGACATATTTTGAATTTTCAATTCCTTAACTACACAATTTACCAACTGTGGTCGACAATTGGTAATTAATAATTAATTATAAATTGCAATTGCTAAAATATAAATTAAAGTTCTTTTAATTTATATTTCTATTTTTACGGTACCTTTCAATTATTCTATTTCATCTTAATTTCTTGAGTTATCTATTGTAATTTAAATTCTTACAGTTTTATTAAATAAATCATTTTTAGTTATAATTTTATATAAGCATTTTATAATTGATCCTATTCAATCTTGTCATTCCCTAATCAACCTACGCGGTTTCAATAACCCTTTTAATTATTCTAAATTCAATCCAGAGTGCTACCAATTAATTAAACTTATTTTTAACCCAATTTTTCTTATAAAATACCTCACCCCTAATATCTTATACACGACAATCTATATATAAGATGGTAGGTTTAATCAAATGGACTATAGACAGATTTGTTTGCTAAAAAAAAATTTTAAATAATTACAATAAATAGAATAATATATTCTTACCTAAAAACAAATTGGTTTTTATAGTCAACAATTCTTTAACACACAACAATTCCGTCTCATTATTGTAATACAAAGTTAGAAATATTAAGTTAATATAATGAATATTATTTATTTATTAATACCAATTAATAATATTAATTACTTATAAATAATTCATAATAATAATAAATTGTGATACCAACTTATAGGAATATTAAAATAATATAATTATTATTTTACATATATATAATTATAATATAAATATTTTTAATTTTATTTTAAGAATAGATATATATCTAAAAGGCGGTAACTGTGACGACACATATATACATTTAAATTAAAAAATACTAATGAAGATGATTTTTTCCAGATATGTGATCAATAAAACTAAATAACTTAAGAGTATAACTAATGGTTTTCAATTTATAAAATCTAATTTAACACACAACAATTCCGTCTCATTATTGTATTGTAATACAAAGTTAGAAATATTAAGTTTAAAAAAAATTAAAAATATTTGAATGTTTAAGTTTATATGTAGCGCCATCTGTCGATAGTTTTGTGACACTACAGACTTTTACCAAAATATTAATAATTAAATTAATTTTGGATAAATTAATTTTGGATTTAACTACACTAAAACCTTCCCTGGGATGCCCACAACAATCCCTGAAAGTTTCACCGTAATCGGACGGGTAGTTTTTGAGTATTTGACAGACAGACAAACACACGGACACACAGACATTTCCTTTTATATATATAGATATATTCAACGTTTTGATATTTTTAAATTTTAATTGAAAAATAATATTAAAAAATAATTAAATATAGCAATACTTACAGTGACAATAATAATTTTATATCGATAGATTGTTAATAATAATAATAATAATAATAATAATAATAATAATCTTTATTTTGAAAAAATAATACATTTTATATACAAAAATATATACATTTACTTTAAGATATAATCATGGCATTTGGCCTTGTGATGAACTGCTCTTTCCCTATACATATATACATTAAAAAGAAACAAACAAACACAATTTAAAGTCCCAAAGTCAGGGATTAATATCAAAAATTAAATTCTCTTATTAGGGAGTACCTGTATTTCCAGGCCTCCCTACTATATTTGACAAGACTCTGCCAGTCCCCCCCTTCAAGGTACTCTTTGAACTCCTCAAAGGTAAGCACTTCCCTGCCGAGTGCCCTCATCCTAAATTCTTTCAAGATGGGGCATCTCGCAATGAAATGGAAAGTATCCTCCTCCTCCAAAAGATTGCATAATGAGCATATTTTGACTTGGCTTCTGAAAGTATATTTATTTAAATATAGCAATTCTCCTCGAATTTTCATCAGCCAACTCCTATTATTTACACTCATCTCTCCATTTTCATATTCAAATCTTTCTAGTTGTTTATAAATTGTATGTCTTTCACTATTGTTCACTCTCTCCATTAGATCACTTACTATTATTTTTTTCATTTCATATACTATAAATTTGGAACTGATTTTACCATTAAGGATATCACTAATGTTAAGGTTACACTTTTCACACAAATTTTGCCAGTCCTTAAACCATGAAATTTTATTGTTTATAATTTCTTTTATTACTACAAATGGATATCTATTATGCGTCATTTTTAAACATTTTATTATGTAATCCAAGTGTAATTTTAAAGTGTATATATAAGTTGGTGAGAGGTTTGTTTCCAAGTATAATATGTAATCGGGGGTATTCCTTGGCAGATTAAAACATTTTTTGACGAAGAATTTGAAAGGTACTTCAACCTCATCATAACTCTTATATCCCCACACCTGGGCACCATAGCATATTATTGATCGTGACACTGAGTTAAAGACCTTCAATTTAGAATTCCAGTTTATATTATTATTTAATAGTATTCTATTAAAGGAATTAAGAGCAAATATGGCCCTCTCCTTTTTCTCCTTAAAGTGCCATCCCATTGCTAACCCCGACGATACTGTGATTCCAAGATACTTATATTTATTAACTATTTCCACCTTTTTTCCTCCAAAATACCAATTTTCTCCCGCCCCAGGACGCCCACCATTTCTAAATACTACTATCTTTGATTTTTCCAAATTTACTATCAAATTCCACATCTTGCAATAATTCTCTAATGTGCTTATCATCCTTTGTAGCACTACGATAGATTGTTAATATATTTATTTAATTTTCAAAAATTTATCCTATCTTTTTGAATATAATATGTACTCAAGATAAAATAAAATTAATTTGTTTTTTTTTCCAGGTAATTAATTATCAATACATTATGTATTTAATAACTTATGATGTAGTACGGTTTACATCTCTGACAGATTTTAATATATATAGAAATCTCCAGCATAAAAATATAAAACAGATTAGATATTTTTGGGAACCAATTCAACTCATTTCAACTCAGTCTATAGTTTATTATCTGCGTTATGAACATATTGAATGGGTATTTAAATTTAATTTGAAAACAGTTAAAAATCAAAAATTTATATCTTATAATTTTAGTAATTAATTTAATTTCAGAATCTCTATACTTATTTAGACTCAAAACCTTTAACTATAAAAGCTACTAGATTTGTTTTTCAAGAAATCATGAATGGATTAAAATATTTACATGATAATAGCATTGTTCATCAAAATCTCAAACCACAAAATATTTTTGTCACCAATAACGGAATTGTTAAAGTAAGTTCACTTAAATTATTTATTTCATATTTGTTCATATTTATTTGTTTTTCTATTTGACATTCTCTTCTCTAATAGTTACTTGCGATTACTTATTTTATATTACCATAGGTTAGTGATTTATATTTATTGTTTTTCCCTGTTTTTAGTTCACATTAGTGCCATTGTTTCTTTTAACGCTATATGTAATATGATACATATATATTATTGTGTATTTTAAAAATTTTTGCAAATCATAAAAATTTGAATTATTTTTCTCTATTTGAATTTTGCAGCATTATGCAATAGTTTTTGATGTCATTTCTTTTATAGAACAATTAACTTTCTTTATTAATGAATTAAATTAAACATGAATGAATCCTCTAAAATCAACAAGTTCAAATTGATCATGAAAATATTCAAAATTCGTTTATTCCATAAAAAAACAACCTTTTGAGTTTCTTTGCTCCAATAGAGTGAACTAATATCACAGTTTGAATAAAAATATGTGAGTTACCAAGGCATGAGGAGAAAAAACAGATATATTTAATGTTTTTTTTTAAAAAAAAACTTTTCAGCTTTCCAATTTTGGCCATACCGAAGAATGTATTTTAGAAAGATCACATCGTTCTATATTATCGTATCGAGCGCCAGAGGTATTACTAGGAGAAATATTTAAAAAACCTACTGATCTATGGTCTGCTGGATGTATATTGTATGAATTATTTAAAAGGCGGCCACTATTTTTTTACGAAACAAATGTATCCTCTCAATTAAAGCAAATATATGAGTAAGTAGATGAGAATGAAATCGACTTTTTTTATAATTTACTATATATATATATATATATATATATATATAATATTAAATAATAATGTAAGATATAGTGCAAAATATTTTAATTATGTAACATGTACATATTATTACGTTGTAAATTTTATATTTTATAAATTATTGTTCAAAAATCAATGATATATGTTTTTTTCCATTTTAGGATGGTCGGAACACATGTTAACTATTATTTTGCTCATAATTTCCCAATGAAACACACGTTTAAATCGTGGAAGGGACCACCTTTAAACTTACAATGTCCAGATGCGGAACATCTTGCATTACAACTGCTAAAATTCGATGGCAATAAACGCCTTAACGTAGATGAAACACTTAACCATAGATTTTTTGAAAAACATAATAACGATAGTGAATTAATTCAATTATTTTAAGTAGATTTTTTTGCATCCAGGATATTAATTTTGAATATAAATATGTTAAAATTGAATTTCTATCTTAAAATTTATTGATTATTTATATCAATATATATTTGAGATAGGTCGTTGTGTCAATCTGCGGGACGTTCATTTGAATGAACTCTATATTATTTACACAGAAAATAGTTGCAAGAAGTGTGAAATTGAATAAATCCCTGTCAATTTGTTTGTTTCTTGAAACTGCTTTCTGTTTGACCGATCGTTCATTAAATTCGATTCCCTTGTTGATCAAGAAATTGAACGACCCAATTCAATTCCAGGACGACCAAATATCTCTGAAAATTTATACTCGTATATAAAGAAAAAAACGATTAATTTATTAAAACTATATCTACTTTTATTTTCTCATATTACTTATTTCCTAATTTCTTATACTACTTTAATATTTTAATATTTATAACAACGTAATGTAATGTTTAATATGTACAATAATGTAACGTATGTCTTTGGTAAGTTTTTAAATATTTAAATATTTAAAAAATTATTTCCTAGCAATGCCATAGGAAAGGTATTCAATAAAAATGTAGAAAAGTTTTGCTTTTTTTAATAAATTGCAAAATATGCAATTCCTAAAATATAAATTATTAATTTATAAATTTATCAGAAAAAAGATATAAAATGAATTAAATACATATTTACATATGAATCATATTTGCAATTTTGTATTATATGTAACCTTTTACAAAAATCAAATGAAATCATAATATTTTATAATAATTGATGTAAATTTGTCAAACTGATCAATTTGTACGAATTCAAATTTTCGAATCATACTTAATTGTACATTATATATAAAAGGAGAAAGCTAAAAAATTAGATAGCTTTTTAAATATATATAAAATTTAGCTTAGTAAACTCTGGTGTAAAATCTTAGTGGCGACCATCTGGTAGTAATCTCTTTCGATTACCGATAAATATACACTCGCCACTGATAATAATTTGTTTCTGCATTTTTTTCTTCTTTTTAATATAAAACCTTAGAAAATAATAAATTGGGGAATTTGGAACAAAGCATACGATATTTTTCACCTAGTGCATGTTAAAATATTTAATTTAAAAAAGTATGGTCTATATCAACTTAAAAACATAAATAAATAGAATTTGAGAATTTCTTTAAAAATATTGTGTTGTAATATATAATAGTATAAACATGCAAAAAATTATTTTTTTTAAATTTAAGATTTTTCTTTAATAGTATAAATTATTATTACATAGCTTATAAAGATAATACAGATAACAATTTATATAGATATTCTGAAATATCTAATTAGTTGATAAAGTGAGCAGATTTTAAAAAATTATACAAGTTTCAAATTGTTTTTTAGTCTGAATAAAATTACACTTAATAGATATTCATAATTAAAAATAATATTTTTAAATTTTATTTTTATTTAAAAAATTAATAAAATCATAATTTAAACTAAAAATATTCAAAAGAAGATTATAACAATTATATTTATTGATTTAAGTAAATATAGAAAATGATACTGCTCTCTTAATAAAATAGATATTGTGAGTGTGTATAGATTTTAATAATTAATATTTTTTTATTAAAATATAAAAAAAAATTCTTATAAGATATGAGTAGTTTGAAAATATACCAGGATTTCACAAATACAATTTAGACTAAAGACCTCTACAAGGCTTGTGTATAAACATGTGTAGGATATTAACAATTATAAAGTTCAAACCACATTATTTTGTTTTACTTATTCAATCCAATACCCTTTCCTATATTTTTTATATATAATATAAAAATAAATATTTATATAATATATCTACATATTATTTATGGTTTCTCAAATCTTTAGTTTCATAAAATTAAAACAATTATGGAATTGTCTCTTCATTAACCGAAATAGTATTCGACGGTCCAATGCTTTTAAGCGCGGGCCAAAATTAAATCTTCAAAATGTCTTCCTAATTTTACTAATCAAGTATCAGTGGAGATTGATGATTTTTTCCAGAGAATTCCTGATCTAATCCGCAATTTGGATAACCTTCCTGCTATATCCAAGTCCTTTCTCACTGCTGCATTTTGTCAGACTCAGTGTGATTATTTCAGCTCAACATGTACACTTCTTTTGCATAAAATTTTGTTGCACCACTTTGTGCAAATGTGTAATAGAATTATATGCAAAAGGGATACAGTTACGAATGATATCATCAGTAGTTTTCTAAATAGTGTTGCATAATTTTATTTATTTTAGATGTTAATTTAATTTATTCATTATTATTATGTTTAGTTGTTAATTTAAATTTATTCATTTATTATTTTTTTTTTATTTGTTTAATTTTATCTTTATCTTATTTATCTTATTATTATCTTTATCTTATTGTTGTCTTGTTTAATAGAACAGATTTAATAGAGAGATGTTCACAAATTTTGTAACCATATTTTGGAATTTTAATTAATTTTCAAATAAATATTGTATATTACATAAAACATTATTCGTTTCTTTTAGATTGGTTAATTACATTAAAATATGTAGAATTTCCAGTTAAGTGAAAAATTATTTATTTGGATATAAATCCAACATGGAAAAAAACATAACTGTTTGCTGCACTGCTTTTATCCTAATTTTTTTCCCAATAATCCTTCCAAATAAATTTATAAAACATTGCAAGCCCGCTTTTTTAAAAAACAAATTAGTTGCATACCGGAATGTTAGGTGCGCTAGCTTAGCGTCCAATTCTTTAAATTTTCTGTGTTTTCATACCGGGTTGTTAGAGTGCGCTACAAACAATGTTACAGAATTTATCATTGGCTGTCCTAGTCTTATAGAGATGGTCTGTGGTCCGGGGGTTGCCAGGAACTTAACAATTATAAAGTTCAAACCTGTTTATTGAGCAAGTTTAGTGAAAACCAGTTGGATAACATTGGTGATTAAGAGGCAATATACAATTCATTTATTTTCATAATTGTAAGTAAATTATATTTTACTTGTTATTGAACTTCATTAGAAATTTACTATATTCTTTATGTTTAATCTATCTAGAAAATAATAAATTCGATCGCTGTAAACTATAAACAAATTTGTATACAATTTACCAATTGGTTTGTCCTTTAATAAGTTTAAAATATATTTTCATTTTCACATTTAAATTAATAAAATTAATAAATACATACTTTAGAAAAATTTACGGGTATAGACTAGATCAAATTTATTTTCTAGTCACTAAAAAATAAATTTGATATTATTTTTAAGTTTATAAAATCAAATTCTAAATATATGCGCATATAAAAAATAATTCATAATTAAATAATACAAATATTTAAATAATAAAAAATTTACTTACCTTTAATACCATGTTTGCTGGGTTTGTTTCGAATATTATGTGTACGGATGGTATGTGGTTGTCGAGTTTGATATTCAAATAATTGCAGAGAATTCGAAAGGCCTGTGGGAGGGGGTGATCTTTGGTCATTTTTTTTTGCGGTGCCATCTATTGGACGCCTGAAGAGTCAACCGTTTTCGCCTGCAACACCATCTGGTGTTCGTGTTTCACTAGTCTCATTGATATGAACACCCATTGCTTAAAACACTTATAAAGTTGAAACCTGTTTATTGAGCACCAGTTGGATAACATTGTTGATTAAGAGGCAATATACAATTCATTTATTTTCATAATTGTAAGTAACTTTTATTTTGTTACTTGTTATTTATCTTCATTAGATATTTTTTATATTCTTTATGTTTAATCTATCTAGAAAATAATAAATTCGATCGCTGTAAACTATAAACAAATTTGTATACAATTTACCAATTGGTTTGTCCTTTAATAAGTTTAAAATATATTTTCATTTTCACATTTAAATTAATAAAATTAATAAATACATACTTTAGAAAAATTTACGGGTATAGACTAGATCAAATTTATTTTCTAGTCACTAAAAAATAAATTTGATATTATTTTTAAAATATAAGGAAAAATCTAAAATTGATGAATATATTAAAATTATTAAATCAATTTTAAATTAATTTATTTAAAAATATATTATAGTCACTTGATTATAATTAATAAATAAATTGGCTGTGTAAAGAACATTTCTTTATTAATTTTATATAATTTTTTAAATTTTCAAAATAATTATAAAACACGTGTTCAGAATATGACTAAATTTATCATAACTTCTTTAAATCATACAATTGATTTGTTTTTTTTTAATAAGCTTAAAATATTTTAAACTAAATACACATATTCAGATCTTTTGATAAAATTAATGTATTTTAAAGGTTCATTTGAATCAAATTTATGTTGATAAAATTTAAATTGAATTTTATTTTTAAAATTACATAATATTATTATCTTTATAAATATTGATTGAAAAAATAAAATTAACTTTAAAAATATAATAAATTAGCATTTTGTTGAACACGTGGTATCGAAGGATTTTGAATTTGTATAATTTCATTAAACAAAATCTTATCCTTACAACATCTTGAACAGTTTGATATTTTCTTTTTTGTAATTGAAAAATAATATTTTTAAAAAATAGTATATATATATATATATATATATTTAAAGTAAAATAAAATAATATAATTGATTATATATTAAATTGATTGATTAGTTAAATACTCTGTAACGTTTGATAACTATTTATCCCTATCTCCGGAATTTTTGTCATTTTAGGATATTGTTTTCGTATCTTTTAATAATAATTTTTTCTTGTCTTATTTAATCATTTTCTTTTTTTATAAATACTTTATATATAGATTTGGAACAAATTCACGCATTCATATCTCCAATAATATAACAATTATAATTTTTAGTTTATTAAATTTTTTGTTTTTTATTGTGTATCCTCTTTGCTATATTTATTTTAAACTCAAAATAACATTTTATTAATTGAATAAATAAAAATAAATAAATGTTAATAATTAATAATTAAAAACGTTATTGTTAAGATATATTTTTGAAATTTATAATAAAAAATATAAACAAGTTGAATATATATTATTTAGAGAATTAATCAAGATTTACAAATTTAAATTCTATTAAATTCTTTTAAATAATGAAAATAGATGTATTTTAAATTTTAAAAATACTTTAAGTGTACAAGTGTTTAGATATTTTAATATTAATAACGTTAATTGAATTGAATTTTTATTTTTCATGAGAATTATTTAGATTAATTTATTTATTAGATTACTTGAGAATACATTTTTAAATTTAATTAATTTTACGATTTGTGATCACATTCTAAAATTTGATGTGAGCTAAATTTCTACATTAATACATATAAATATTTAAATATAATTAAATTAATCTAATATTAAACAACCTGTTATCACTTACGAGTATATATACTAAAAAATATTTATTATCTAAAAATAAAATATAATATTTTTGAATAAATTATATTTTTATCTTAAAAAGTATTTCAATTTTTTCAATGTCAATTAGATTATTTGTAAAAATTGTAGTAAAATACAAAATTAATTGAACTCTATAGTTATTTTTTAATTTCAATAAAAATATTCTTCACTAAAATAAAAAAAAATATTATATATATATATTATATTATATATTTAATAAAATAATAATTTTATATAGATGGTTTGTTAATATATTTTTATTTAATTATTTTCCAAAATTTATTCTTTCTTTTTGATTATAATACTCACGATAAAATAAAATTAATTTGTTTTTTTTTTTCAGGTAATTAATTATCAATACATTATGCCTTTTCAACGTTATAAATTATTTCCACTAACTGAAAAGGGTTCATTCGTAACGATCATCAATGGTGAATACATGATATACAGGATGGAAAGGGTAATCACTTAACATTTTAAAAACATTCAAATTTCTAAATACTTTAAATTTTATTTTTTTAACATATTTTATGAATTATTAATTTCAATACAATCATGCGACATAATATAGTTTCAAAATTAAAAGTTGAACAAAATTACATATTACAAATAATATACTGTCTTGTTATAGACAGTGGGCACATAGTCATATAGATTCTTTACATATCTTGATAAATAGTTTGCTGTAAACTTCCACTGCAGTGTTACACATAATGTGAAGTAGACCTTTGCTAATGAAACCCATGAACTTCCGAGAACAATAGATAAAAATGTTGATAAAAATTGATTATTATAAAAAAACATAGAATTTCTAAAAAGTGTCCATACAGGTAAATTTATGCAAGGTGCTTGGGCGACTGTGATTTTCGATCCTCGTTGTTGATATATACCTTACATGTTTGATTTCTTATTTGATATTTTGGCACATTTATACTAATAAATTTTTAAATTAAATTTTTTTAGATTAATATTTAAAAATTATTTTTCAGTTAAGATTTGAAAATTGTCAAGTACCTGTGACATCTCTAAGAGAAATTGACATCTTAAGTAATCTCCAGCATACAAATATAACACAGCTTCTACAATTTATAGGATTAGAACAATACTGGGCTGTATGTCCAGTTTACTTATTTTATGAACATATTGAATGGGTATTTAAATTTAATTTGAAAACAGTTAAAAATCAAACATTTATATCTTATAATTTTAATAATTAATTTAATTTCAGAATCTCTATGATTATTTAGACTTGAAACATTTAACTATAAAAGCTACTAGATTTGTTTTTCAACAAATCATGAATGGATTAAAATATTTACATGATAATAGCATTATTCATCGAAATCTCAAACCACAAAATATTTTTGTCACCAATAACGGAATTGTTAAAGTAAGTTCACTTAAATTATTTAGTTCATATTTGTTCATATTTATTTGTTTCTTGTAATGATTCAGAAATAATTTATTCAAATGTTGATTTAAAAATTATGCATACTTTTGTTAGGAAGTAATGAGAGTTTACTAAAAAGTTGATAAACGTTGATTCTTGAATAACAAAACTTTTTAGCTTATATGCCAGTATGCTAAATAGGGCATGGTCACTTGTTATTTATTTTCTGATTGAGATATAAACAGTTTTAATGTGTTGATATTTATATATTTAATACGACAGTCTGTCCGTCCGTACGCAAAAAACTCCAGAGCTTAAACTACAAGGAGTAAGGTAACCAAATTTTTCTGAGGTGAAGGGTACCTCAAATGATGAACAATAAAAAAGAAATTAGAATCTTAACTAACTCCTGAGCTGAGCTGCGGGTGTTCCATTTCTGGAAATGTTGCAAAATATATATATGGTGGGATTGGGAAGATCAAGGACGCGGTTAGTGGACAATGTAGGGACGTGGACAGATGGGACAGGGTAGGAGTTAGATGGTTATTGCTCAGGATTGGGATACTTGGAGAAATGGGGTTGCTTTCGAGATCCGTAGAGGCACAGAGATAAATAGATATAAAAATACAATAGTAATATATATAATTAATTTACCGATTAAATTGAAATATATTTTAAATAAGAACACAAACAGAAATGATAATATAATGCAATATACTGATTGAAACAAAATGGATGAAAACCTTTTACATACAGACTTCCAACGAAATACTATGTATTACTTCGGGGGTACAGGGGGCGGAGCCCCCGTCTAGGTGGGAAGAGCGCCGAATATATTTAATTATTATTGACTCTTTATACAATGAACAATGAACAATTCTTTATTAATGAATTAAATTAAACATGAATGAATCCTGTAAAATCAACAAGTTCAAATTGATCATGAAAATATTCAAAATTCGTTTATTCCATAAAAAAACAACCTTTTGAGTTTCTTTGCTCCAATAGAGTGAACTAATATCACAGTTTGAATAAAAATATGTGAGTTACCATAGCATGGGGAGAAAAAACAGATATATTTAATATTTTTTAAAAAAAAAACATTTTTCAGATTGCCAAATTTGGCTATGTCGAAGAAAATCTTTTTGAAAGATTACATCGTTCTATATTATCGTATCGTGCGCCTGAGGTATTACTAGGAGACATATTTAGAGAACCTGTTGATCTATGGTCTGCTGGATGTATATTGTTTGAATTATTTAAAAGGCGGCCATTATTTAACGGAATAAATGTGGCCTCTCAATTAAAGCAAATATATGAGTAAGTAGATGAGAATAAAATTGACTTTTTTATAATTTAATATATATATATTTATAATATTAAATTAAATTTATAATAATGTAAGATATTGTGGAAAATATTCTAATTATGTAACATGTACATATTATTACGTTTTAAATTTTATATTTTATAATTATTGTTCAAAAATCAATGATATATGTTTTTTTCCATTTTAGGGCGGTCGGAACACCTGTAAACTATTATTTTGCTCATAATTTCCCAATGAAACACACGTTTAAATCGTGGAAGGGACCACCTTTAAACTTAGAATGTCCAGATGCGGAACATCTTGCATTACAACTGCTAAAATTCGATGGCAATAAACGCCTTAACGTAGATGAAACACTTAATCATAGATTTTTTGAAAAACATAATATCGATAGTGAATTAATTAAATAATTATCAACATACAATTTTTTATTATGTAAAATTAAATTATTTTAGTTAAAATCTTCTTACGATTAATTTAGCATATATGTAAAAATTGTATTTTTATCTTAAAATTTATTGATTATTTATAACAATATATATTTGACATAGGTCGTTCATTTGAATGAACTATTTATTATTCACACAGAAAATAGTTTCAAGAAGTGTGGAATTGAACAAATCCCTGTCATTTTATGTCACAATCAGAGCTGCCACCTTGTGTTAGTTTCTTGAAACTGCTTTCTGTTTGACCGATCGTTCATTAAAATCTATTCCATTGTTGATCAAGCAATTGAACGACCCGTTCAATTCAAGAACGACCAAATATCTCTCAAATATTTATACTCGTATATAAAGAAAAAAACGATTAATTTATTAAAACTATAACTTATTTTATTTTCATATTACTTATTTCCTAATCTCTTATACTACTTTAATATTTTAATATTTATAACAACGTAATGTAATGTTTAATATATATTAATGTAACCTATTACCTTGGTAGGCTTTTAAATATTTAATCAAATTAAATTCCTCCCTAGCCAGGCCACTAGAAAGACAAAATATGCAATTCGAAAAAAATATAAATTTTTAATTTTATATGATTATCACAAAAAATATATGAAAGGAATAAAATATACTTTTAATTATTAAATAAATATTATATATTACATAAAACATTATTCGTTTCTTTTAGATATGTAAATTACATAAAATTTCAGTTAAATGAAAATTTTCTACAATTATTTGATTCCCAATATTCCTTCTAAAAAAAGGATAAAAATGTACTTTTGAAAAATCGGCACGCACTTCACCGAACTTATCTTAATTGAAAAATTATCTATTTGGAGATATAACTAACATTGCACCAATCAATGAGACTTTCAATGTTGGATTTATATCCAAATAAATAATTTTTCACTTAACTGAAAATTCCATAATCTTTTATGTATATAATTTCCATATCTTAAAGAAAATAATGTTCTATGTTATATACAATATTTATTTGAAAATTAATTAAAATTTCAAAATATTGTTTACAAAATTGATAGTTCTGTGTCGCTATTAAACATATTTTTAAATATTGTTTTGTGACATAGTATTTAATTTTTCACACATGTGAAAATTTCGACAATTTTTAATAAATAACATATCTAGATGATACAAGGAAATCAATATATTATTAATATCTTTTTAAAAATAAATTAAGTAAAATCACAAAATACTATTTACAATTTATTTGTGGTGTTCTCGCTAGTAAAGATATATAAAAACCATTTCGTTGACACAGACCAGCCATGTTGATATTTTACAAAGCAGCGCTAACTAGAAGTGAGAAATCAAATCTCCCATTTATGTGTCCCTCCTCTAGTTTAGGGACTCTAGTAGCGCTACAATGTAGAGCAAATTTGAAACTGGTCCGGGGCTTGTGTGAAACATTGAAAATCTTGAAAAAGTCGACACTGATGTTATCGCCTCTAGTTGCGACCCGATGCACAAATTAAAATAAGCTGGAGTGTCTCCACTCGACTATCTCGCAATTTGAATTGGATTAAATAACATAATATATTATATTTAAATTAAATTTAATTAATTATAAATAATAAATATTAAACCAGCGCATGTTTGGTTTTTTATTGATGGCACCATGGCACGAGTTGGCGCGTGAGATTTGCAGTGTTAAAAAATTAATTCTGGTACTTTCAGCGATTCAATCAAGCTGAAATTCTATATATAGCAGTTTTATACAATTATTAATCATGTGAAAAATTATTAAACATATATCTTTATTTTTACGGTCACTTTAGAGGAAAAAAAATCAAAACGTTGTAGGTAATGACCCTCTTCCGGTTGAGCTACATTTCTCAAAAGTTGATAGAAAACTATGAATTTTGAATAATACTCATGTACCAAATTGCATCATTCTAGCTTAAACCGTTTTTGCGGACATCAAAATCTCAACATCGAAAATTTTCGTGATCGCAATACTATCTCTGGCGAGATAGTAAAAAGAGGTCTTGCCAGCGCTATCTAGTAGCGAAAATCAGAAAATCTCGGTTTTAACTCTCCCGTTTAAGAGATCTCCCATGATCTTAACAATTATAAAGTTCAAACCTGTTTATTGAGCAAGTTTAGTAAGACCCAGTTGGATAACATTGTTCATTAAGCGGCAATATACAATTCATTTATTTTCATAATTGTAAGTAAATTATAATTTTTTTCATAATTAGAAATTTTCTATATTCTCTATGTTTAAACTATCCAGAAAATAATAAAATCGATCGCTGCAAAATATAAACAAATATGTATACCATTTACCAATTGGTTTGTCCTTTAATAAGTTTAAAATATATTTTCATTTTCATATTTAAATAAATTAAAATTAATAAATACATATGTATTTTAGAAAAATTTACGGGTACAGGCTACAAAATCAATATATTTATCAATCACATTTATTAATTATTCAGATTAATATAAAATTGTTGAATAGATTAACATAATTAAGAACTATTTTAATTTAATTAAAAAAAATATTTTAAATAATAAATAAATTTTTTATAAAAAATATTTTTTTTTAAATTTTATCTAATTAAAAATTTTTTCAAAATCATCATAAAACACGTGTTCAGAACATAACTTCTTTAAATCATTATGATTTATTTGTTTTTTTTTATAGTCTTAACATAATTTAAAAGTTATTAAGATTTGTTGATATACTTAATTTTATATTATTCATTGATTTGAATCAAATTGATGTAGATAAATTTTAAATTTATTTTTTTTCTATTATAGAAAGTTTTTGTAGAAATGTTAAAAAAATTATTTATTTATAACACTTACATTATTCTATACTAGGTCACATTTAAAAAATTTTAATTATGTTAAAAAATATTTTTGAAATATGTTGTTGATGTGTATATTGTATATATTAAAAAATATAAAAACTAGTCGAAAAGTAAGTTGAAAATAGAATAAAAATAAAGTGTTTTTATTGTTAGATATTTTTTTCAATTGTTTTTTTTTGTTTTTTTGATAAATATTAAAATTATTTTAGCAAATTTGAACGAATTTTACCACCATAAAATTAAATACTTTGACTAAACTAATTACATAAAATAGGAATTTTAAAAGAATATGAATATGAATGAATAGAATTATATATATAAAAAAAAATTAATTGAAATTTTATAGATATAAACAATTAAATATATAAGAGATGTAAACAAAAATGTATTAATAAAAAAATAATTCCTCTTTTTGGAATAACTATAAAATCATGTTGAGGGTGGGAAGGAGTCCTTTCTGTTCTTGTCCTCCTCAACAGGCCTACGTTTACCCGAGACGTATGTTCGCCAACTTTTGATCTCGGAGTCCTTCTTGATGGTCCGCCCTTGCCCACAGAACTTAATGCAAGATGGCGGTTTTTGACTATTTTGTTCACTTCTCATTGCTGAACCCCTACGACACGCAGAAGGGATACAGGCTTTTCACCAATCAGTTCGCTCTATTAGTTTCACGTTCAACTGAGTATCTTCTGAGGAGTAGTTCAGAGAGTAGATCAGGGAATTAAATTTATTTTAATGATATTATAGAATATCATTACAATATATTATTATTGCATATGTTATATCTATCTATCTATCTCTGTCGCTCTATGGTAATCGAAAGATTTTGGCCGCATAATCCACATCACAGACCATCACAGAGCATCCATACCACTCAATCACAGAGCATACATACACAGAGTAAATCACTCAATGCTATTTTTTTTTCACCTCTAGTGATGGCAATGATGGCAAACAGGTTGGACATGTGTTAGCGTTTTTACCGACCGACGAGGGAGGCATTTTTAAATTTTTTTTGTATGAATATTGGGAATTTAAAAATTATTTATTGAGATATAAAATTAGCATTACAGAAATCAAATATGCTTTTTTCAAATATCCAAATAAATAATTTTAAATTAACAGAAAACTCCACCTAGTTTTATGTAATTTACATAAATAAAATAAACGAATAATGTTCTTGTTAATATTTAATATGTAAGTTACATCCTCCACCTGGATGGCTCAGTTTCAGATAGGATTGAAAGGAGGAATGTATTGATGTTAAATGTTTGTTATCAAATTTATTTTATCTAAGGGTTGGAACACAGGAAACAAACAAAAGGACAGTACAACATTATTAATTATAATTTTCTTTATTTGCATTAATTATACCATTAATATAAATTGTATTATAATTATTTGCAATAAAGTATTTGTAGAAGCAAATATAAGAATGGGGGATTGGGGAGTTGTTCGTTTTGATGTCTGACTACACTAACATGTCGACCCTATTCGGGAGGTTGATAGACTTAACCACAATGGTCTATCAGGAGGAGTGTGAGCTCTAATGGATAGCCGTCATTAGTGTATCGCGACCTGCCCACCTCGAGACGAGGAATTTCACCTCGGGACTACCTGACACTAGTAGGCTCAGACACGAACGGGGGTTAGAAGATATTATGCGCCGATGAGATTGAGAGTGAGCCGTTTGTTGGTTTAAAGACTAAATACTGGAAATTAGCCGGAGTTGAGGGTCAATTTGATGTTGATGAAACCGTGATCAAAGTGACGTGGACACGGCGTCGATGACACTTCAACTGACTCGAGTTGACCGAGCAGTCGATATTTAAAGGGGGTCCCAGCCCTCTTAGTGTTGGCGTAATGAGTTTAGCCATGTGTGGGAATTGCTATTTGATTTCCAGATGTCCAGGTTCTGTGAATGTCTGTTTATCCTATCTGACTTCGCGTGGTGGTCAAATGGTTGTAACATAATCCCTGTGGGATCGTTCTCCTTTCTACTAACTTGCTAAGGTTTAATCTATTTTCCAGATGCTCATATGGCTAGATGGTCCAGTGCGTGGGAAACCATCTGTTTTTGTCATAGGATGACATAAATTGTATGGATTAAAAATTTTCTTCAATGTCAATATTTGAAACGAGAGAAACACATACGAATTGTTCTTAGTGAGAAGGAAATTTATAAATAAATAAATAAATAATCATTTCTATTTCCAAAAAGATACTATTTAAAAAGATCACAAGAAATCCATAAATCATTGATTAACTAAGAATAATTAATCCAACGCATTTTTAATCATCTAAGTTTATCAAACAACTGATTTACGAACATTTGGGTAAATTTATAAATGAAAAAAATGTGGGATGTCTCCGGTCGGCTATCATGCAAATTCCAATTGGATAAATTAACACATATATATTATATTTAAATTAAATTATAAATTAAAATTAATAAATATTATTTATTAAACCAGAGCGAGTTTGGCTCTTTGTTGAGAGCATCTGGTCACATGCTCGCGCGTGATTGTTAGTCAACGTGCTAAAAAATTAATTCCGGTACTTTTAGCGATTCAACCAAGCTGAAATTCTATATATAGCAGTTTTATGCAATTTTTAAACATGTGAAAAACTATAAAAGATATACTGAGAGGAGTACGTGAATATATTTGATTTAATAGTGCTTATTGTAAATTTCTATATTGCTGTGAAATTTGTATTTATTTATCAAATATTAAATAATTTAACTTTAATATTTGATTTGTTACAATTTAATTTAAATTATTTATCAAAAAATCTATAATAAATTTTTCAATTTTATTTGTGTTAAATGTTAAATAAAATTTATATTTATATTTATCAAATAATAAATAATATAACTTCATAAGTTAAATAGTGTTAAATGAAAAATAAAAATTAGTCAAGAATTGCTGGGTTGTTTCGAAAATTATGTGTACGGATACTCTGTGCACGGATGGTATGTCGAGTTTGATATTCAAATAAAAGCATAAAATTCGGAAGGCCTGTGGGAGGGGGTGATCTTCGGTCATTTTTTTTTGCGGTGCCATCTTTTGGGCGCCTGAAGAGTCAAGCTTTTTCCTGTAACGCCATCTGGTGTTCGAGTTACACCGGTCCCATTGAAGTGATACTGTGTTGCACTCGACGCTATTTTTTTTCGTTACTACTGCCTGCAGTGCTTGCATGCCGGGTGGGCATGTGTGAGCGTATTTACCGACCGACGAAAGTAAGGAGGCATTTTTAAATTTTTTTTAAATGAATATTTGGAATTTAAAAACTATTTATTGAGATATAAAATTAGCATTTCAGAAATAAAATATGCTTTTTTCAAAAATGTTAGTTTTATATCCAAATAAATAATTTTTAAATTAACAGAAAACTCCACCTACTTTTATGAAATTTAAATAAATAAAATAAACGAATAATTTTCTTGTTAATATTTAATATGTATGGATTAAAAATTTTATTCAATGTCAATATATTTGAAACGAGAGAAACACATAACAATTGTTCTTATTGAGAAGGAAATTTATAAATAAATAAATAAATAATCATTTCTATTTCCAAAAAGATACTATTTTAAAAGATCACAAGAAATCCATAAATCATTGATTTACTAAGAATAATTAATCCAACGCATTTTTAATCATCTAAGTTTATCAAACAACTGATTTATGAAAATTTGGGTAAATTTATAAATGAAAAAAATGTGGGATGTCTCCATTGATTAGTTAATTGGGATAAAAATTTATTTAATTAGACTTTTAAATTAATAAAAATTGATTAATTTCTAAAAAATATACAACACTTAAAATAAAATGAGTTTTTTCATATAAAATCAAATTCTAAATATATGCGCATATAAAAAATAATTCATAATTAAATAATACAAATATTTAAATAATAAAAAATTTACTTACCTTTAATACCATGTTTGCTGGGTTTGTTTCGAATATTATGTGTACGGATGGTATGTGGTTGTCGAGTTTGATATTCAAATAATTGCAGAGAATTCGAAAGGCCTGTGGGAGGGGGTGATCTTCGGTCATTTTTTTGCGATCCCATCTATTGGGCGCCTGAAGAGTCAACCGTTTTCGCCTGCAACACCATCTGGTGTTCGTGTTTCACTAGTCTCATTGATATGAACACCCATTGCTTAAAACACTTATAAAGTTGAAACCTGTTTATTGAGCACCAGTTGGATAACATTGTTGATTAAGAGGCAATATACAATTCATTTATTTTCATAATTGTAAGTAAATTTTATTTTGTTACTTGTTATTTATCTTCATTAGATATTTTTTATATTCTTTATGTTTAAATTATACAGAAATAAATAAATTCGATAGTTATAAAATATAAACAAATTTGTATACCATTTACCAATTGGTTTGTCCTTTAATAAGTTTATATATTTTCATTTTCATAAGGGTTAAATAAATTAAAATTAATAAATACATATGTATTTTAGAAAAATTTACGGGTATAGACTAGAAAATAAATTTGATATTATTTTTAAAATATAAGGAAAAATATAAAATTGATGAATATATTAAAATTATAAAATAAATTTTAAATTAAATTATTTAAAAATATATTATAGTTTATTGATTATATAATTAATAAATAAATTGACTGTTTCGAGAACATTTCTTTATTAATTTTATATAATTATAAATTTTCAAAATGATTATAAAACACGTGTTCAGACATGAGTAACTTTTACGAAACTTCTTTAAATCATTATATTAGATTTGTTTATTTTTTTAATAAGCTTAAAATAATTTTAAACTTAATACATATTCAGATCTTTTGATAAAATTTATGTATTTTATTGGTTCATTTGAATCATATTATGTTGATAAATTTTAATTAAATTTCATTTTTATCTTACAAACTACATAATTTTATTTCCTTTGACTGAAAAAATAAAATTAACTTTAAAATAAAAATTTAATAAATTACGATTTTTCTGAACACGTGGTTTCAATGAATTTTGAAAATGTACAATTTCATTAAAAAAAAACTTATCATTTTATAACATCTTGACCATTTGGATATTTTCTTTTTTGTAATTGAAAAATAATATTTTTAAAAGATATTATATATATAGATATATATACATAACTAAAGTGAAATCAATAAAATAATATAGTTGATTGATTTCTTAAATACTCTGTAACTTATAATAACTATTAATCCTTATCTCCGGAATTTTTGTCAATTTAGGATTTCGATTTCGTTTCTTTTAATAATAATTTTTTCTTGTCTTATTTAATCATTCTTTAGAAAAATTACAGGGTACAGACTACAAAATAAATTTAATAACTTTTTTCAATTATTCAGAAAAATATAAAATGGTTGAATTTAAATTAACATAATTAAGAACTATTTTAATTTAATTTAAAAAAAATAATTTTTTATAAAAAATATTTATTTTTAAATTTTATCTAAGTAAAAATTTTCAAAATCATAAAACTCGTGATCAGAAATAAATTTATTTATATAAAAATATATAATAGTCAATTAATTTTAATTAATAAATAGATTAGCAGTAAAGAACATTTCTTTTTATTACTTTTATATAATTATTAATCCTCAAAATGATTATATAACACGTGTTCAGAAAATGACTAAATTAAACATAAATTCTCTATATCATTATAATTTATTTGATTTGTTTTTATAGTTTTAAAATAATTTTTAAAAATTATTAAGATGTTTTGATATACTTAATTTGATATTATTCATTGATTTGTGAATCAAATTGATGTAGATAAATTTTAAATTTATTTTTTTTCTATTATAGAAAGTTTTTGTAGAAATGTAAAAAAATAATTTTTTTATACCTCTTACATTATTCTACACGTGGTCTACAGTTAAAAAATTTTAATTATGTTAAAAAATATTTTTGCAATATGTGGTTCATGAATTAAAAAATATAAAAACTAGTCGAAAAGTTAGTTGAAAATAGACTAATAATAAAGTGTTGTTATTGATAGATTTTTTTTTCAATTGTTTTTTTTTATGAATAGTAAAATGATTTTAGAAACTTTTAACGAATTTTTCCACCATAAAATTAAATACTTTGAATAAACTAATTACATCAAATAGGAATTTAAAATGAATATAAATTTTAATATAAAAATATAATTAATTATGAATTTTTGAACACGTGTTTTCAAAATATTTTGAAGATGTATAATTTCACTAAAAAATAAATTCTCTTTATAATTTTGTTTTATTTTGTTTATAATTAAATCAATACAACTTTTTTTTTAATGAAATTTCATTATTTTATCTAATCATCTTTTTTTAATAAACACTTTTTATTTTATATTATAACAAATTCACGCATTAATATCTCCAAAAATGACTATTTTATTCACATTTTTGTAATGAGAGTGTATCACTCTTATTATATTTACGTTCTTTATTAGAATTATTTCGCACAAACACAATTCCGAAAAATTTTATATTTATTTTTAAAATATTAATAATGCGCTAAACGGACATCCCACACGGACTATTATAGATGGATAAGAAGTGATTACTCTGCCTGGAGGTTTTCTGTGGGTGAACTGAGTAACTCACAGGAATTTCCTGCCGGTCCCAAGCCCGGATAAAAGAATAGGGTTGTAGCGATAGGCCAGCTCCCTATCATGCATAAAAAAAAATATTTGCTAAAAATCCTAAAGCACAGCCTCGGAAAACGGACGGACCTAACAAAATACGGACCAAGCAACGAAAAAGATTTATGAATTTTGGATGTTGGAACATTCAGGGGATAAGGACTAAGGAATACGAAGTGTTTAAAGAGTTAAGTGATTAAGGTATTTGAGACTATCTCAAAAATATTTAATAAATGTTTAAAGGGCGAAAATACTCCAGATGAATGGAAATTAGATTGCGCAAATTATCGAGGTTTGAGCATAACATCCACCATGGGAAGACTGTATGGAAGGGTATTAAAAAGTAGAATCGAAAATCAAATTGAAGAGAAAGAGGAGCAAAGCAGTTTTAGACCAGGAAGATCTTGTATCGATAATTTATTTAGCATTAAACAACTTATGGAAAAGTCAACCGCTCATGGAAGTCACACCTAATATTCATAGATTTAAAAAAGGCTTATGATACCGTCCCAATACAAAAACTCTGGGAGGCAATGAGAGAAAACAAAATCGATACCATATATATTAATGCAATAAAGGAAATCTATACGAACAATATAAGCCAAGTTACGACGGGGTCGGGATTGACAGATCCATTTTTGGTAACAAAAGGTCTGAGACATGGATGTTGCCTGTCTCCGACATTATTTAAAATATATTTAAATTCAGTTCTAGAAAACTGGACAAGGAAATGTAAAAGTATGGGTGTGCAGATTGGTGATAGACATATTTATACTTTATTATTTGCGGACGATCAGGTTATTCTTGCGGAGGACTTTGATGATGCTTCTTATATGCTAAGAAAACTTAAAGAAGAATATAACAGATGCGGACTAGAAATAAACACAGAAAAAACACTACACATGGCGGTAGAGTCAAAAGGTGAAGATATAAAATTAGACGGAGTTTTAATAAAAACAACTAACCCCAGTACAAATATCTCGGGAACATATTAACTAATGACGCTCGTGATGAAAAAGATATTTTAAATAAAATAGGAAAAGGACGAGCTATTACTGCACAAATAAATTCACTGCTTTGGAGTAAAAACATTCAGAATAAAACAAAACTCCTATGTTTAAGTCATTGGTGGAAAGCTGTGTAACATATGGAGCAGAAGTTTGGACATTAAACAAGGCAATGAAAAACCGATTGATGGCAGTGGAAAACAGCTATTGTAGACGATGCTGCGGAGTGACAGAGGATAGGAGTACAAGAGACGATAGTAGAAAAGATCGAAAAAAGCAACTATCCTGGTATGGTCATATGAGACGAATGAATGAGGAGAGAATTCCCAGGCAGACCTTCGAATGGACTCCATCTAGAAGGAAAAAAAGAGGAAGGCCACGAATACGCTTGAGTGAAGGCATTCAATCGCAAATAGAAAGAAGATGTGTTGATGCTGATTCGTGGCGGAATAGGAGGGAATGGCAATTATGATGCGATAAACGGCCAAACATGCTGTAAAACAGTCGCAAATATATATATAATAATGTTTAACTAAATAGATTCTTTTTTGAGCAATTTAAACTTATTTCAGTTAATGTATTATAATTACCATAAAACAAATTACATAGTATTATTACTTTTAAAAATATGTATTTCAACATGTACTGATAATTGAAAATTAACTTTAATCAAAATATATAATAATTTAGGAATTGTATGAACAAGTTTTATCAAAGATTATTCAAGATTTATTTTTATTCAAAAATACATTTTTTAACTATTTTTACTATCTCGTAAGAGATAGTATTGCGATCACGAAAATTTTCGATGTCGAGATTTTGATGTTTTTATACGTTTTGAAGGATCCTGAATCATTTTCACTAAGGTTGAGAAAAATGTTTGTTTGTATGTGTGTATGTATGTATGTATGTATGTATGTATGTAACCAAGATTACGCAAAAACGGTTTGAGCTAGAATGATAAAATTTGGTACATGGGCATTATTCAAAATTCCTAGTTTTCTATCAACATTTGATAAATGTAGCTCAACCGGAAGAGGGTCATTACCTACAACGTTTTGATTTTTTTTCTTCTAAAGTGACCATAAAAATAAAGATATATGTTTGATTGTTTTTCACATGATTAATAATTGTAAAAAACTGCTATATATAGAATTTCAGCTTGATTGATTCTCTGAAATTACTAGAATTAATTTTTTAACACTGCAAATCTCACGCGCCAACATGTGACGTGGTGCCATCAACAAAAAGCCAAACACGCGCTGGTTTAATATTTATTATATTTATAATTTATAATTAATTAAATTTAATTTAAATATAATATATTATGTTATTTTATACAATTCAAATTGCGAGATAGTCGAGTGGAGATCCAGCAAATTTTTTTATGAAATTAAAATTTTTTTAACATAATTTATAATATAATTTATTCAACGTTTTGATATTTTTAAATTTTAATTGAAAAATAATAATAAAAAATAATTTTATATAGCAATACGTACAGTGACAATAATAATTTTATATCGATGGATTGTTAATATATTTATTTAATTTTCAAAAATTTATCCTATCTTTTTGAATATAATACTCAAGATAAAATAAAATTAATTTGTTTTTTTTTTCAGGTAATTAATTATCAATACATTATGAATTTAATAACTTATAATATATTACGGTTTACATCTCTGACAGATTTTAATATATATAGAAATCTCCAGCATAAAAATATAAAACAGATTAGATATTTTTGGGAACCAATTCAACTCATTTCAACTCAGTCTATAGTTTATTATCTGCGTTATGAACATATTCGAATGGTATTTAAATTTATTATGAAAACAGTATATAATCAATCATTTATATCTTAAAATATTATAATTTTTTTTAATTAATTTAATTTCAGAATCTCTATACTTATTTAGACTCAAAATATTTAACTATAAAAGCTACTAGATTTGTTTTTCAAGAAATCATGAATGGATTAAAATATTTACATGATAATAGCATTGTTCATCAAAATCTCAAACCACAAAATATTTTTGTCACCAATAACGGAATTGTTAAAGTAAGTTCTCTTAAATTATTTATTTCATATTTGTTCATATTTATTTGTTTTTCTATTTGACATTCTCTTCTCTAATAGTTACTTGCGATTACTTATTTTATATTACCATAGGTTAGTGATTTGTATTTATTGTTTTTCCCTGTTTTTAGTTCACATTAGTGCCATTGTTTCTTTTAACGCTATATGTAATATGATACATATATATTATTGTGTATTTTAAAAATTTTTGCAAATCATAAAAATTTGAATTATTTTTCTCTATTTGAATTTTGCAGCATTATGCAATAGTTTTTGATGTCATTTCTTTTATAGAACAATTAACTTTCTTTATTAATGAATTAAATTAAACATGAATGAATCCTCTAAAATCAACAAGTTCAAATTGATCATGAAAATATTCAAAATTCGTTTATTCCATAAAAAAACAACCTTTTGAGTTTCTTTGCTCCAATAGAGTGAACTAATATCACAGTTTGAATAAAAATATGTGAGTTACCAAGGCATGAGGAGAAAAAACAGATATATTTAATGTTTTTTTTTAAAAAAAAACTTTTCAGCTTTCCAATTTTGGCCATACCGAAGAATGTATTTTAGAAAGATCACAACGTTCTATATTATCGTATCGTGCGCCTGAGGTATTACTAGAAGAAATATTTAAAAAACCTACTGATCTATGGTCTGTTGGATGTATATTGTATGAATTATTTAAAAGGCGGCCATTATTTAACGGAATAAATGTGGCCTCTCAATTAAAGCAAATATATGAGTAAGTAGATGAGAATGAAATCGACTTTTTTTATAATTTACTATATATATATATATATATCTATAATAATAAAAGAAAGTGTAATGTGTGGGTCTGTTTGTCTGTCTGTCTGACCGAGCTCTCCAGGCAAATCTATCGCACGCAGGGACATGGAATTTTTTACACGGAAGCACAAAGGGGCTGGCCACCAGACCTCGAAGTCCGATTTTCGATTTTTTAATTAGAAAAATTTTAAAAAAATTATAAAGAATATTTAATTAAAAATAGTTTAGTTACCATACTAGATCATAGAGGCGCTGGTGGCGATAATTTGGCGGTTTTTTAATTCTGAGCAATGTGCAGATAAAAATCTTTTTATATATCTATTGATATTTACAATATCTCAATTGATCTTATTGGCCTTTTAAACTTTGAAAACATTCACATTACGGCTATAATTTAATACTATTAATTTTTAAGATTATTTGAGTAAATTATTTTAATTAAGAAAATTTGATTTCATAATTGGATTTTCACGTAAGATTTTAATATATAATATATTTTTTAATGTTATTTTTATAGTAGTTTAGTGTTATGCTAATTTTATATTTTATTTTTATTTTGTTTACTTTGATTTTTTTTTAAATAAATTAATAACATTTAAAGTAGCATAAAAAAATTAATCGAGGCAGGAAAATTGATGGGGTTTGAAATTAATAGTGATAAGACAAAATAATTAGTTTCAGAGAGAATAATATTTGCAAAGAATTTAAATCGAGGTTGCAATCTGGAAATTATTATCAAAGGGGATCAAAATTATTAAATTATTAATTGTATTATATGGGTGGGAGGCATGGTCTATAACCCTGGGAGATGAGAATAGATTCAGAGTATTTGAGAATAGGATTCTTCCCAGCATTTATGGACCAAAGAAAGATGAGGACACCGGGGAATGGCGGAGACTGCATAACAAGGAATTGCATGACCTCTATGCATCTCTAGATATAGGTCATAAAATAGAGAAGGCTGGGATCGGCAGGGCATATGGCTAGAATGGGAGAGGAAAAATATATTGGTGGGGAGTTCGATTGGAAAACGTCTGTGTGGAAGACCAATTGTGAACAGGGTGGACAATGTAGGAAGCAACGTGAGAGAGATGGGACAGGTTAGGAGTTAGATGGTTATAGCTCAGAATAGGGACACTCGGGGGGGGGGGGGGTACAGGGGGCGGAACCCCCGTCTAGATGTCAAGAGCGACGAAGGAGATCTGAGCAGCTACTATATATATATAATTCATATTAAATAATAATGTAAGATATAGTGCAAAATATTTTAATTATGTAACATGTACATATTATTACGTTTTAAATTTTATATTTTATAATTATTGTTCTATTTGAACATTATATATGTTTTTTTCCATTTTAGGATGGTCGGAACACATGTTAACTATTATTTTGCTCATAATTTCCCAATGAAACACACGTTTAAATCGTGGAAGGGACCACCTTTAAACTTACAATGTCCAGATGCGGAACATCTTGCATTACAACTGCTAAAATTCGATGGCAATAAACGCCTTAACGTAGATGAAACACTTAATCATAGATTTTTTGAAAAACATAATAACGATAGTGAATTAATTAAATAATTATCAACATACAATTTTTTATTATGTAAAATTAAATTATTTTAGTTAAAATCTTCTTACGATTAATTTAGCATATATGTTAACAACGTAATGTAATGTTTAATATGTACAATAATGTAACGTATGTCTTTGGTAAGTTTTTAAATATTTAATTAGAAAAAAATTATTTCCTCGCCATGCATGCCATAGGAAAGGTATTCAATAAAAATGTAGAAAAGGTTTGCTTTTTTTAATAAATTACAAAATATGCAATTCCTAAAATATATAAATTATTAATTTATAAATTTATCAGAAAAAAGATATAAAATGAATTAAATACATATTTACATATGAATCATATTTGCAATTTTGTATTATACGTAACCTTTTACAAAAATCAAATGAAATCATAATATTTTATAATAATTATTGTAAATTTGTCAAATTCATCAATTTGTACGAATTCAACTTCTCGAATCATACTTAATTGTACATTATATATAAAAGTAGAAAGCTCAAAAATTAGATAGCTTTTTAAATATATATAAAATTTAGCTTAGAAAACTCTGGTGTAAAATCTTAGTGGCGACCATCTGGTAGTAATCACTCTTAATAAAATAGATATTGTGAGTGTGTATAGATTTTAATAATTAATATTTTTTTATTAAAATATAAAAAAAAATTCTTATAAGATATGAGTAGTTTGAAAATATACCAGGATTTCACAAATACAATTTAGACTAAAGACCTCTACAAGGCTTGTGTATAAACATGTGTAGGATATTAACAATTATAAAGTTCAAACCACATTATTTTGTTTTACTTATTCAATCCAATACCCTTTCCTATATTTTTTATATATAATATAAAAATAAATATTTATATAATATATCTACATATTATTTATGGTTTCTCAAATCTTTAGTTTCATAAAATTAAAACAATTATGGAATTGTCTCTTCATTAACTGAAATAGTATTCGACGGTCCAATACTTTTAAGCGCGGGCCAAAATTAAATGTTCAAAATGTCTTCCTAATTTTACTAATCAAGTATCAAGTGGAGATTGATGATTTTTTCCAGAGAATTCCTGATCTAATCCGCAATTTGGATAATCTCCTTCCTGTTATATCCAAGTCCTTTCTCACTGCTGCATTTTGTCAGACTCAGGGTGATTATTTCAGCTCAACATGTACACTTCTTTTGCATAAAATTTTGTTGCACCACTTTATGCAAATGTGTAATAGAATTATATGCAAAAGGGATACAGTTACAAATGCTACCATCAGTAGTTTTCTAAATAGTGTTACATAATTTTATTTATTTTAGTTGTTCATTTAATTTATTCATTATTATTATGTTTAGTTGTTAATTTAAATTTATTTATTTATTATTTTTTTTTTATTTGTTTAATTTTATCTTTATCTTATTTATCTTATTAAAATATGTTTAAGTTTAATAGAACAGATTTAATAGCGAGATGTTTACATATTTTGTAAACACTATTTTGGAATTTTAATTAATTTTCAAATAAATATTGTATATTACATAAAACATTATTCGTTTCTTTTAGATTGGTTAATTACATTAAAGTATGTAGAATTTTCAGTTAAGTGAAAAATTATTTATTTGGATATAAATCCAACATGGAAAAAACATAACTGTTTGCTGCACTGCTTTTATCCTAATTTTTTTCCCAATAATCCTTCCAAATAAATTTATAAAACATTGCAAGCCCGCTTTTTTAAAAAACAAATTAGTTGCATACCGGAATGTTAGGTGCGCTAGCTTAGGGTCCAATTCTTTAAATTTTCTGTGTTTTCATACCGGGTTGTTAGAGTGCGCTACAAACAATGTTACAGAATTTATCATTGGCTGTTCTAGTCTTATAGAGATGGTCTGTGGTCCGGGGGTTGCCAGGAACTTAACAATTATAAAGTTCAAACCTGTTTATTGAGCAAGTTTAGTGAAAACCAGTTGGATAACATTGGTGATTAAGAGGCAATATACAATTCATTTATTTTCATAATTGTAAGTAACTTTTATTTTGTTACTTGTTATTTATCTTCATTAGATATTTTTTATATTCTTTATGTTTAATCTATCTAGAAAATAATAAATTCGATCGCTGTAAGCTATAAACAAATTTGTATACAATTTACCAATTGGTTTAAAATATATTTTCATTTTCATATTTAAATTAATAAAATTAATAAATACATACTTTAGAAAAATTTACGGGTATAGACTAGATCAAATTTATTTTCTAGTCACTAAAAAATAAATTTGATATTATTTTTAAAATATAAGGAAAAATCTAAAATTGATGAATATATTAAAATTATTAAATCAATTTTAAATTAATTTATTTAAAAATATATTATAGTCACAATTGATTATAATTAATAAATAAATTAGCTGTGTAAAGAACATTTCTTTATTAATTTTATATAATTTTAAATTTTCAAAATAATTATAAAACACGTGTTCAGAATATGACTAAATTTAACATAACTTCTTTAAATCATTACAATTGATTTGTTTTTTTTTTTAATAAGCTTAAAATATTTTAAACTAAATACATATTCAGATCTTTTGAATCAAATTTATGTTGATAAAATTTAAATTGAATTTTATTTTTAAAATTACATAATATTATTATCTTTATAAATATATTGATTGAAAAAATAAAATTAACTTTAAAAATATAATAAATTAGCATTTTGTTGAACACGTGGTATCGAAGGATTTTGAATTTGTATAATTTCAAACAAAATCTTATCCTTACAACATCTTGAACAGTTTGATATTTTCTTTTTTATAATTGAAAAATAATATTTTTAAAAAATAGTATATATATATATATATATATATTTAAAGTAAAATAAAATAATATAATTGATTATATTAAATTGATTGATTAGTTAAATACTCTGTAACGTTTGATAACTATTTATCCCTATCTCCGGAATTTTTGTAATTTTAGGATATTGTTTTCGTTTCTTTTAATAATAATATTTTCTTGTCTTATTTAATCATTTTCTTTTTTTTATAAATACTATATATATAGATTTGGAACAAATTCACGCATTCATATCTCCAATAATATAACAATTATAATTTTTAGTTTATTAAATTTTTTGTTTTTTATTGTGTATCCTCTTTGCTATATTTATTTTAAACTCAAAATAACATTTTATTAATTGAATAAATAAAAATAAATAAATATTAATAATTAATAATTAAAAACGTTATTGTTAAGATATATTTTTGAAATTTATAATCTATATATATAAAGGAGAGTGTTTGTATGTATGTATGTATGTATGTATGTATGTAATTTGTTTACTTTTTTGCTGTCATAGAAACAAACAAAAAAGAAATTTCCTACTTAACCGACACTTTACCGGTAATTTAGAATTATAAACAAAAACAATTGAACATCAAAAAAAAAGAAACGATTTTTATGAAATTACATCACAATATTCTTATATACCTCTATGGTAACATAGGCTATAGATTTTATTAATATCTAATCAATAACCGCAGAATTTAAATTTTTAAAGTTTATATAGTTCTCCGTGTTGTTCATTCAAGACTGGCGGACTCATTTTACACAATGTATATAACTCTAGCGAAGAATTATTATAATATTTAACTTTTTATTTTAAATTCTAATATTCAAATATCATTTCAATTAAATAATTTATTCTAAAAGTTCTCATTTTAATTAATATAATAAAATATTTAAATCATATTTAACTTAAATTATTTTGTATTTATTCTTTCTATATTTGAATACTTCTTTTATTTTAAGGGAGGGAATTAACTATGATCTAAAAAAATTAATAAATGAAATTAATAATAAAAATCAAATAAATCCATTAATTTAAATTAATACTATTAATGAATGTAGATATTGTTAATTTATCTATAGTTTTATCAATACTTTTATACCGTTAATTTTTATAAATTAATTTTTATAAATTGTCTCAAGTCTCTAACTTTGCATTTTCTCAAATTTTATTATAATTAAAAATATTCAATAAAAATCAAGCAATGAAATTAAAATATCAAAATGAAATGATCAAGAAATATTATACTCTATTATAACATATACAATACTTATAAACTATAGGCGGAGGAAATATTAGACGATATCATTGCGGGTTCAGGCCTAATCGATCAATATTAATTAAGATATTTTCATTATGACAGATATTAGGAAAAACCACGAATTCAATATTTCTGTTCACTAATTATTTGTAGACTTTAGTAAAACCTACGCATGTCTCAATAGATCCGGATAAACTTTTTCAAATTTTGATCTTAAAATTTATCTTGAAGGTAGTAAAGAAAGAGTAAGATGCGGGAATCAATTGTAAAATATTAGGTTACCCAGACGACTTAAAAATAATAGGAGATTCGGCAATTGCAATTACGGATAGCGAGGAAAAATTAATCGAGGTAGGAAAAGAGATGAGGTTTGAAATAATAATAAAATATTTAGAAACAAACAGGAGCAGTATTAACATACAAAATGTACAATTTGAATATGTAGAAAAATTGAATGTAATCACGAAGGATAATAATATTTGAGAAGAATTTAAATCGAGGTTGCAATCGGGAAACGCCTATCATGCAGTAAAGAGGCTTATCTCATCAAAATTATTATAAAAGGGAATGAAAATTAAAATATATAAAACAATTATTTTGTCTGTTGTATTATATGGGTGTGAGACATGGTCTATGATCTTAGGAGATGAGAGTGGATTCAGAGTATTTGAGAAGAGGATTCTCCCCAGCATTTATGGGCCAAAGAAAGATGAGTACATCAGGGAATGACGTACGAGAGATGGAACAGAGGCTCAGGATAAGGAAACTTGGAGAAATGTGGTTGAAGCTGCCAAGAACTTTCGAGTACCGTTGAGCCACGCATGGTCTATGACCCTGGGAGATGAGAGTAGATTCAGATTATTCTTTCCAGCATTTATTGGCCAAAGAAAGATGAGGTCACCGGGGAATGGCGGAGACTACATAACGAGGAATTGCATGACTTCTATGAATCTTCATAAATAGTTAGGGTTATAAAAGCGAAAAAGCTGCGATAGGCAGGGGACGTGGCTAGAATGGGAGAGGAAAAAGATATTGGATTGGAAAACGGTGTGGAGACCGATTGGAAAACTTCCGCTTGGAAGACCAAGGACGCGTAGGAAGGGACATGGGCTCAGGATAGGGACACTTGGAGAAAAGTGGTTGTTGCGGCCAAGAACTTTCGAGTATCTTTGAGCCACATAGATTGATAGATATACCATATACAATAATAATATATATAATTAATTTATTGATTAAATTAAAATATATTTTAAATAATCACACAATAAGAAATGAATGTTTTATGTTATACACTGATTGAAACAAAATGGATGAAAACCTTTTACTACTTTCAACCAAATACTATGTACCACTCGGGGGTACAGGGGGCGGAGCCCCCGTCTAGGTGTGAAGAGCGACGAAGGAGCTCTGAGCAGCTAGTATAAAATATAAACAAGTTGAATATATATTATTTAGAGAATTAATCAAGATAAACAAATTTAAATTCTATTAAATTCTTTTAAATCATAATGAAAATAGAAGTATTTTAAATTTTAAAAATACTTTAAGTGTACAAGTGTTTAGATATTTTAATATAATGAATTTAATAACGTTAATTGAATTGAATTTTTATTTTTCATGAGAATTATTTAGATTAATTTATTTATTAGATTACTTGAGAATACATTTTTAAATTTAATTAATTTTACGATTTGTGATCACATTCTAAAATTTGATGTGAGCTAAATTTCTACATTAATACATATAAATATTTAAATATAATTAAATTAATCTAATATTAAACAACCTGTTATCACTTACGAGTATATATACTAAAAAATATTTATTATCTAAAAATAAAATATAATATTTTTGAATAAATTATATTTTTATCTTAAAAAGTATTTCAATTTTTTCAATGTCAATTAGATTATTTGTAAAAATTGTAGTAAAATACAAAATTAATTGAACTCTATAGTTATTTTTTAATTTCAATAAAAATATTCTTCACTAAAATAAAAAAAAATATTATATATATATATTATATTATATATTTAATAAAATAATAATTTTATATAGATGGTTTGTTAATATATTTTTATTTAATTATTTTCCAAAATTTATTCTTTCTTTTTGATTATAATACTCACGATAAAATAAAATTAATTTGTTTTTTTTTTCAGGTAATTAATTATCAATACATTATGCCTTTTCAACGTTATAAATTATTTCCACTAACTGAAAAGGGTTCATTCGTAACGATCATCAATGGTGAATACATGATATACAGGATGGAAAGGGTAATCACTTAACATTTTAAAAACATTCAAATTTCTAAATACTTTAAATTTTATTTTTTTAACATATTTTATGAATTATTAATTTCAATACAATCATGCGACATAATATAGTTTCAAAATTAAAAGTTGAACAAAATTACATATTACAAATAATATACTGTCTTGTTATAGACAGTGGGCACATAGTCATATAGATTCTTTACATATCTTGATAAATAGTTTGCTGTAAACTTCCACTGCAGTGTTACACATAATGTGAAGTAGACCTTTGCTAATGAAACCCATGAACTTCCGAGAACAATAGATAAAAATGTTGATAAAAATTGATTATTATAAAAAAACATAGAATTTCTAAAAAGTGTCCATACAGGTAAATTTATGCAAGGTGCTTGGGCGACTGTGATTTTCGATCCTCGTTGTTGATATATACCTTACATGTTTGATTTCTTATTTGATATTTTGGCACATTTATACTAATAAATTTTTAAATTAAATTTTTTTAGATTAATATTTAAAAATTATTTTTCAGTTAAGATTTGAAAATTGTCAAGTACCTGTGACATCTCTAAGAGAAATTGACATCTTAAGTAATCTCCAGCATACAAATATAACACAGCTTCTACAATTTATAGGATTAGAACAATACTGGGCTGTATGTCCAGTTTACTTATTTTATGAACATATTGAATGGGTATTTAAATTTAATTTGAAAACAGTTAAAAATCAAACATTTATATCTTATAATTTTAATAATTAATTTAATTTCAGAATCTCTATGATTATTTAGACTTGAAACATTTAACTATAAAAGCTACTAGATTTGTTTTTCAACAAATCATGAATGGATTAAAATATTTACATGATAATAGCATTATTCATCGAAATCTCAAACCACAAAATATTTTTGTCACCAATAACGGAATTGTTAAAGTAAGTTCACTTAAATTATTTAGTTCATATTTGTTCATATTTATTTGTTTCTTGTAATGATTCAGAAATAATTTATTCAAATGTTGATTTAAAAATTATGCATACTTTTGTTAGGAAGTAATGAGAGTTTACTAAAAAGTTGATAAACGTTGATTCTTGAATAACAAAACTTTTTAGCTTATATGCCAGTATGCTAAATAGGGCATGGTCACTTGTTATTTATTTTCTGATTGAGATATAAACAGTTTTAATGTGTTGATATTTATATATTTAATACGACAGTCTGTCCGTCCGTACGCAAAAAACTCCAGAGCTTAAACTACAAGGAGTAAGGTAACCAAATTTTTCTGAGGTGAAGGGTACCTCAAATGATGAACAATAAAAAAGAAATTAGAATCTTAACTAACTCCTGAGCTGAGCTGCGGGTGTTCCATTTCTGGAAATGTTGCAAAATATATATATGGTGGGATTGGGAAGATCAAGGACGCGGTTAGTGGACAATGTAGGGACGTGGACAGATGGGACAGGGTAGGAGTTAGATGGTTATTGCTCAGGATTGGGATACTTGGAGAAATGGGGTTGCTTTCGAGATCCGTAGAGGCACAGAGATAAATAGATATAAAAATACAATAGTAATATATATAATTAATTTACCGATTAAATTGAAATATATTTTAAATAAGAACACAAACAGAAATGATAATATAATGCAATATACTGATTGAAACAAAATGGATGAAAACCTTTTACATACAGACTTCCAACGAAATACTATGTATTACTTCGGGGGTACAGGGGGCGGAGCCCCCGTCTAGGTGGGAAGAGCGCCGAATATATTTAATTATTATTGACTCTTTATACAATGAACAATGAACAATTCTTTATTAATGAATTAAATTAAACATGAATGAATCCTGTAAAATCAACAAGTTCAAATTGATCATGAAAATATTCAAAATTCGTTTTTTCCAAAAAAAAAACAACCTTTTGAGTTTCTTTGCTCCAATAGAGTGAACTAATATCACAGTTTGAATAAAAATATGTGAGTTACCATAGCATGGGGAGACAAAACAGATATATTTAATATTTTTTTAAAAAAAAACATTTTTCAGATTGCCAAATTTGGCTATGTCGAAGAAAATCTTTTTGAAAGATTACATCGTTCTATATTATCGTATCGTGCGCCTGAGGTATTACTAGGAGACATATTTAGAGAACCTGTTGATCTATGGTCTGCTGGATGTATATTGTTTGAATTATTTAAAAGGCGGCCATTATTTAACGGAATAAATGTGGCCTCTCAATTAAAGCAAATATATGAGTAAGTAGATGAGAATAAAATTGACTTTTTTATAATTTAATATATATATATTTATAATATTAAATTAAATTTATAATAATGTAAGATATTGTGGAAAATATTCTAATTATGTAACATGTACATATTATTACGTTTTAAATTTTATATTTTATAATTATTGTTCAAAAATCAATGATATATGTTTTTTTCCATTTTAGGGCGGTCGGAACACCTGTAAACTATTATTTTGCTCATAATTTCCCAATGAAACACACGTTTAAATCGTGGAAGGGACCACCTTTAAACTTACAATGTCCAGATGCGGAACATCTTGCATTACAACTGCTAAAATTCGATGGCAATAAACGCCTTAACGTAGATGAAACACTTAACCATAGATTTTTTGAAAAACATAATAACGATAGTGAATTAATTAAATAATTATCAACATACAATTTTTTATTATGTAAAATTAAATTATTTTAGTTAAAATCTTCTTACGATTAATTTAGCATATATGTAAAAATTGTATTTTTATCTTAAAATTTATTGATTATTTATATCAATATATATTTGAGATAGGTCGTTGTGTCAATCTGCGGGACGTTCATTTGAATGAACTCTTTATTATTTACACAGAAAATAGTTGCAAGAAGTGTGAAATTGAACAAACCCCTGTCATTTTGTTTGTTTCTTGAAACTGCTTTCTGTTTGACCGATAGTTCATTAAATTCGATTCCATTGTTGATCAAGCAATTGAACGACCCAATTCAATTCCAGGACGGCCAAATATCTCTCAAAATTTATACTCGTATATAAAGAAAAAAACGATCAATTTATTAAAACTATATCTACTTTTATTTTCTCATATTACTTATTTCCTAATTTCTTATACTACTTTAATATTTTAAAATCTATAACAACGTAATGTAATGTTTAATAGGTACAATAGTGTAACGTATGTCTTTGGTAAGTTTTTAAATATTTAATTAGAAAAAAATTATTTCCTAGCCATGCCATAGGAAAGGTATTCAATAAAAATGTAGAAAAGGTTTGCTTTTTTTAATAAATTACAAAATATGCAATTCCTAAAATATATAAATTATTAATTTATAAATTTATCAGAAAAAAGATATAAAATGAATTAAATACATATTTACATATGAATCATATTTGCAATTTTGTATTATACGTAACCTTTTAAAAAAATCAAATGAAATCATAATATTTTATAATAATTGATGTAAATTTGTCAAACTGATCAATTTGTACGAATTCAACTTCTCGAATCATACTTAATTGTACATTATATATAAAAGGAGAAAGCTTTTTAAATATATATAAAATTTAGCTTAGTAAACTCTGGTGTAAAATCTTAGTGGCGACCATCTGGTAGTAATCTCTTTCGATTACCAATAAATATACACTCGCCACTGATAATAATTTGTTTCTGCATTTTTTTCTTCTTTTTAATATAAAACCTTAGAAAATAATAAATTGGGGAATTTGGAACAAAGCATACGATATTTTTCACCTAGTGCATGTTAAAATATTTAATTTAAAAAAGTATGGTCTATATCAACTTAAAAACATAAATAAATAGAATTTGAGAATTTCTTTAAAAATATTGTGTTGTAATATATAATAGTATATAAACATGTAAAAAAATTATTTTTTTTAAATTTAAGATTATTCTTTAATAGTATAAATTATTATTACATAGCTTATAAGATAATACAGATAACAATTTATATAGATATTCTGAAATATCTAATTAGTTGATAAAGTGAGCATATTTTATAAAATTCTTCGTTGTCGATAACTTCCTAGCGGAAGTGTCGTGGCCCTAATAACTCCACAGGAGTCATAGGGTGTTCATGGGAAAATTTGACCGAAGTGGTTTCCCCTTGCCTTCTTCGGTGGGGCAGCCGATGTTAAATTTGAATTAGATTTATATTTATTTATTAATTAAATTAAATAAATATATAATCTTGAGTTCTATGCTGGGATTCGAACTCAGGCTTTCTGTGTAGAAATTTAGTACTCTACCCACTTTTTTTTTTTTTTTTAAATGTGTTTATTAGCCAGAAGAAAAAGATTCATAAATTTTACAATATATAAATATAAATCCCTAAACACAGTGGGATTAAGTGATACAATTAACAAAGAGTTAATAGAAGTAAGAAAAAAAAAACATATTTAACAGAATGTTATGATCATGTTTATTACTTATAAATTATTTTTAATAATTATTTTTTTTATTTTACTTATTCAATTATATAACTATTGAAAGAGAATCAAATAAATTATTTACAAAAGAAGCAAGTACATTCCAATCTTATTAGATGAAAGAAACGTGACAATTTTTTAATTATATATAATTTTTTTTAGGAAACTGGCTTTGGGAAAAAAAACCTAAAAATAACATTACAAGAGGGGAAAGATTTATATATTTACAGAAGGCAAGGAGATGAAGGGTGGGATAGGAGGAGTGGAAAGATTGAGAGAATTAATAAATTATTACAATATTTTATATTTTAGTATACACTATTAAATTCTTATATTATAAATTTATTGAAAAGCCCTAATGAAAGAAACGGGATAATTTTTTTTTAATTATATACAAATTTTAGGAAACTGGCTTTGGAGAAAAAAACCTAAAAATAACATTACAAGAGGGAAAAGAAGAAAGATTTATCTATTTACAGAAAACAAGAAGATGAAGGGTAGGACAGAAGAAAAGGAAAGATTGAGAGAATTAATAATTATTACAATATCATACATTTTAGTATACATTATTAAATTCTTATATTATAAATAAAATATATAATAATTAAAAGACCTAATTAAAATTAATTTTCAATCCACCAGTATTTTTTTTTCGCGATATTCTCACTCTTATCTCTTTTTGAGATTGCCATATTGAAACGCCAGAATCTATAATGATCTTTTCCATCTAAGAAAGGATCGTAAGTTATGCTTCGGTCAGTACTTTTCCTAAATATATGATAAATAATTGGAATTTTGTTTGAGTCCTGGATGTAGCCATTTGCGTCCAAATAGGTGAATGCTTCAGGTGGGATAAAGCCTGAAATTAGGGTTCGCCTAAAGTACATATCGTTAGGGTATGAAGCCCCGTAGATTAAGCTATTTTCTCGAATGTTGATTATTTTACTAAAGTAATTGCGGATTAATTTAATTATAAATATGTCAATTCTGTTTAAATTAGAAAAGTTGTATATTATTTCGTTACTAAAATATTTTTTGTAATCTGATTCAGGGGATCTGTATTTACCCAGACATGCTCTTAGGCAACTCCTTTCAAATTTTCTTATTGATTCCATTACTGAGGCTGTTTGGTTGAACCAAATGCAACATCCGTATGTAATTATTGGCCGAACAAATAAGCTATAACATAAAATTTTTAATTTTGGGTCTAGATAAGGACAGAAGAATAACTTTTTTAATCCCATGAAAGCCGATCTAGCTTTATCTAATTGGTTTTTGACATGTTTTTTGAATAGAAGACGTTCGTCTAAGTAAACTCCTAAGTATCTGACTAAGCTTTTGTGTGGAATATTTTGTCCGTTAATTTTAATTTGAAATTTTTTCCAATTTAATTTTGTGTTATGATTACATCTAGCAATTAGGGGCCTAAATAGAATAGTTTCACATTTATTGATATTAATTTTTAATTTCCAAGAATGATAAAAAGAAAAGATTTTGCCTACTAAGATTTCAAGATCATGTTGTAGTTGTTTAGACTTTGTGCCCGACAGATAGACGATTAAATCGTCTGCGAAGGCAATTCCATATTTACCCTTTGTTTCGTTCAGGCCATATGCAGTGAGAATATCGCTAATAAATATGTTGAATAATACTGGCGAGTTTATTGTACCCAGTTGTAAACCATTTGTGACTTGGCATTGAATAGAAGACACAGTGTCATTGTTAAATGTAACGAAAGATCTTCCTTCGATCATATTCCAAATGAATTTAATCAGGTTTTCATCGAAACCTTTTGTTATCATTTTGTAAATAAGACCTTCACGCCATACAGTATCAAAGGCCTTTTCCACGTCGATCAGACAAGCTGCAACTACTTCATTATTATTTAATGACCAGTAAATATTGGAGGTGAGTTTCGAAATAGCATGTACTGTTGAATGTTTAAAGCGAAACCCGAATTGTGATTCTGGGAGAAAATTTAAACTTTCCATAGCGGAGACCAGTCTTTTGTTTATCAACACTTCAAGGATTTTACCTACATTAGATAATAGGCTGATCGGACGAAGGTTTGACATAGAGGAGGGGTTTTTACCTTTTTTAGGGATAGCAATTACATTGGCTTTTTTCCATTTTTCAGGAAAGTAGCCATTGTTAAGTGCGTTGTTGAATATAATCGTGTATATTTTAATAATTTTCTTTGGCAGGCGTTTTAAAGCACAATTAGGTATCTTGTCCGGGCCTGTCGACTTTTTATTATTTAGATGTCTGATAATATTCTTGACTTCATTGAATTGTGTTAAGAATGGGTCTTGGTGTTGGGAAGGAAATGTTGATTTATTGCTATGGGAGAAAGTGGTTATTGTTTTGTTGTTATGAGCGTCCCTTACTATTTTATCTTTGAGTTGGTTAATTTTGGAATTTATTATGTTAGAGAGACCTGGTTTTCCCATGTCTTCGTTTTGTTTATGGGTCAGGGAAAAGTGGCAGGCTATTTCAAAGTTTCCAGATGAATTTTTGTTTTGTTTATGTATGTTAATATTTGCCATTCTTATTAAATCGGAATTGTTTTTGTCAATTTCTATTTTATTGGAGAAAGAGTTTTTATTTTTATTTCTAAATAATGAATTTATTTTAGGGAAGGTCTCGAGGGAGTTATTTAACGGAATAGTTTCAATTTTGTCTTTCCAATATTTGTTTATTGCAAGCGAATATTCTTTGGAAAGTTTTTGCCTCGTAAGGGAAAGTAGATGTTTCAGTTCTTTGAATTCAGTGGAATTTATATTTAAGTTTTTTCTATAGAAACTATTTATTTGTGAAATGAGGAAGCTTTTTGCTTTATTTAATTTTTTAATTTTATTATTTAAATATTTATTAACTGAATTTTGATATTTAATTGGCGGAGTAGATTTGTGTAGAGCTTTCAGTATGTGGTTTTCGATTAGAACTATTGAGCTATCTATTTCATCATTATTTAGATTTTTTGTCTGGGATATGTTCAGAGGAATATTTTTGTTAAGAAGATCTTTGAAGTGGTTCCAGTTGGTTTTATTGTAATTAAATTTAGAACTGAATTTCTCAATCAAAAAGTTTTTGGGTTGGGATAAATCTATTTTAATTAATGCTAATAAGCCAAGATGATCACTATCAAAGTAAATAGTGGGTAGTTGATTTTCATTCAATGAGTTAAGAATATTGAGACGCCAATCCAAGAATATTAAATCCAGGTATGAAGAGCATCTGGGATACGAAGGAAATTCCGAAAAAACGAATTTCATTCTGAATTTAATTTGGTTTTCGGTGAACCAATTTCTAAGGTTTTTCCTCTAAAATCATTTAATTTATTATTCCAGAGACGATGTTTTGCATTGAAGTCGCCTGCCATAATAAAGAAGTTTTTATAATTCGAAAAATTTAGTGATTCAAAGATTGTGTTAATTTCTTTAATAAAATTACTGTTATTCCTATTTGTACTATATATTGATATTATAAAGAGATTTTCAGTAGAATTAAGTTTAATTTTGATTATAGTGGATTCAAGAGATTTGTTGACTAATTTAAATTTAGTAATTTCCGTGAATTTTATATTTTTTTTTACTAAGATAGCGGTACCGCCTCCAAATGTGTCACCTGGTCGATCAGTTCTCACGACCGAATAGTTGGGAAATTCAAGAAGGTGTTTAACATTAAGCTTAGTCTCGCATAGGATGAGAATATCCGGATTGTGAGTTGAGATAATTTGTAAGAGGTCAGTTTTTTTTTGAATTGAAATGAGGGAATTAACATTTAAGGAAATAATTTTTAGATTGTGAGAGTTTAGATCGTGTCTGAATGTGAAAGATTTAATATTTGGGATATATTATTAATTTGAGCTGAGTGGGTTTGGAAGCCATTCAATATTTTGATCATATTTACTTCGATTCGTTGCAGCCTAACTGAAAGATCGTTGTTATCAACAGGGTTTATGATAGATTGACTAGAGTTAGTATTATTATCGTTATTATTAATGTGATTGTTATTATTGCCACTAGATTTGTGACCTTTTTTAACGTTATTATTTGCTACTTTACTTGCATAAGATGTGTTTGGGCTGACTAAGCTTTTAATTGAATTTAGTTTATTTTGAATATTGTTTTTTTGTTCTAATTGTCTATCAATTATTTTCTGGTTGATTTCAATTCGTTTAGGACATCCGTGATAAGAGGCTGGGTGCCCTTTACTTTTACAGTTAACACAATATATATCAATTTTAGGAGACTCGGCTAGTAAATTGCATTCCCCGGGGGAATGCACACTATCACATTTTACACATCGGAAGTCCAAATTGCAATTACTCGCTGTGTGCGAGTATCGTTGGCAATTATAGCATTGGGTCACTTTGCTTTTTTGTATTCTTTCCCAATAAACTTTGTGATAGCAAAGTTTATTAATAGAAGTAATATCACTAATTTTACTATCGGGTGTAAATTGAATTATAAAGTGTGGGAGGATCTTGTTATTTTTGCGAGACTTGGGAGTTGATAGTCTTTGGATTTTGACAATTTTTATTATTTTTTTTTTATCAATATTGCCAATTTCCTCAGAAATCATTTCCTCATCTATGCCGTTATTTAGTCCTTTAAGAATAAGGGTTAAGTTTTTTTCACATTTTGGGGTAAAAGTAAAAAATTTAATTTTTTGGTCTCTAATATGGTTAAGAAATTTTTTATAAGTCTCCAAATCCTCAATATAAATTGAGGATTTGAATGGCTTTTTATTTATATAGAAATTCGCCTTTCTTTCTCTTAATTGTCTTAAGAGAAAGATAGAGTCCTCGTTACTCACAATTATTGGAGGGGGTTTGTTAAAATTACCACCTCTGGAGTTTGATCTTTGTTGTGTTGGAGTCGCATCATTATTTTGTATGTCTTCATGGGCTTGATGAGGTAAGTGCAGTGTAGGTGGTACCGGATGGTGGCTCGGAGATTCCTTGGCCGCCTTTTTTGCAGATGTTTTCATCGGTGAATTTCGGGTTCTTTTACCAGAAAAAGTGGCGAATCCCTCGCCTACGTCGGTTTGCATCTCCTCGTTTGCGAGGATTTCAAAGGGGTTTGTCGTTTCAATTGACCCGGCGTCATTTTGAATTGAATTTTTGTTCTCTGACTCGAGTTTTTTTATTTGCTCTTTCAGAGAAACAATAATTCTGTTCAGTTCATCAATTTTTTTTTTATAAATTGAGTTAGACATATTTGGTTTTTTTTTAATAACTGGCCGCCAGGAGGGATATTTATTAGACTTAGAGATAATCTCTTTAAGAGACTCTTTAGAGATATCTCTAAAATTAATTATTTTTTGAGCCCTATTTTTGAAGCTAGTTAATTGGCTAGTTGGTTTCAAAGAGTCAATGCCTACGATAGCTGGAGGTTCCAAGGCCTTACTGGCCTCTGGCTCAGTTGGGGGCGTTTCGTTAGTAGAGAGGTCCGTTATGAGTACGAAGTTTACTCTTCGGAGGCTAGAACGATACTGTGTACTCTACCCACTTAGCCATGCTGCCCCTATATAAAATTATACAAGTTTCAAATTGTTTTTTAGTCTGAATAAAATTACACTAAATAGATATTCATTATTAAAAATAATATTTTTAAATTTTATTTTTATTTAAAAAATTAATAAAATCATAATTTAAACTAAAAATTTTCAAAAGAAGATTATAACAATTATATTTATTGATTTAACTAAATATAGAAAATGATACTGCTCTCTTAATAAAATAGATATTGTGAGTGTGTATAGATTTTAATAATTAATATTTTTTTATTAAAATATAAAAAAAAATTCTTATAAGATATGAGTAGTTTGAAAATATACCAGGATTTCACAAATACAATTTAGACTAAAGACCTCTACAAGGCTTGTGTATAAACATGTGTAGGATATTAACAATTATAAAGTTCAAACCACATTATTTTGTTTTACTTATTCAATCCAATACCCTTTCCTATATTTTTTATATATAATATAAAAATAAATATTTATATAATATATCTACATATTATTTATGGTTTCTCAAATCTTTAGTTTCATAAAATTAAAACAATTATGGAATTGTCTCTTCATTAACTGAAATAGTATTCGACGGTCCAATACTTTTAAGCGCGGGCCAAAATTAAATGTTCAAAATGTCTTCCTAATTTTACTAATCAAGTATCAAGTGGAGATTGATGATTTTTTCCAGAGAATTCCTGATCTAATCCGCAATTTGGATAATCTCCTTCCTGTTATATCCAAGTCCTTTCTCACTGCTGCATTTTGTCAGACTCAGGGTGATTATTTCAGCTCAACATGTACACTTCTTTTGCATAAAATTTTGTTGCACCACTTTATGCAAATGTGTAATAGAATTATATGCAAAAGGGATACAGTTACAAATGCTACCATCAGTAGTTTTCTAAATAGTGTTACATAATTTTATTTATTTTAGTTGTTCATTTAATTTATTCATTATTATTATGTTTAGTTGTTAATTTAAATTTATTTATTTATTATTTTTTTTTTATTTGTTTAATTTTATCTTTATCTTATTTATCTTATTAAAATATGTTTAAGTTTAATAGAACAGATTTAATAGCGAGATGTTTACATATTTTGTAAACACTATTTTGGAATTTTAATTAATTTTCAAATAAATATTGTATATTACATAAAACATTATTCGTTTCTTTTAGATTGGTTAATTACATTAAAGTATGTAGAATTTTCAGTTAAGTGAAAAATTATTTATTTGGATATAAATCCAACATGGAAAAAACATAACTGTTTGCTGCACTGCTTTTATCCTAATTTTTTTCCCAATAATCCTTCCAAATAAATTTATAAAACATTGCAAGCCCGCTTTTTTAAAAAACAAATTAGTTGCATACCGGAATGTTAGGTGCGCTAGCTTAGGGTCCAATTCTTTAAATTTTCTGTGTTTTCATACCGGGTTGTTAGAGTGCGCTACAAACAATGTTACAGAATTTATCATTGGCTGTTCTAGTCTTATAGAGATGGTCTGTGGTCCGGGGGTTGCCAGGAACTTAACAATTATAAAGTTCAAACCTGTTTATTGAGCAAGTTTAGTGAAAACCAGTTGGATAACATTGGTGATTAAGAGGCAATATACAATTCATTTATTTTCATAATTGTAAGTAACTTTTATTTTGTTACTTGTTATTTATCTTCATTAGATATTTTTTATATTCTTTATGTTTAATCTATCTAGAAAATAATAAATTCGATCGCTGTAAGCTATAAACAAATTTGTATACAATTTACCAATTGGTTTAAAATATATTTTCATTTTCATATTTAAATTAATAAAATTAATAAATACATACTTTAGAAAAATTTACGGGTATAGACTAGATCAAATTTATTTTCTAGTCACTAAAAAATAAATTTGATATTATTTTTAAAATATAAGGAAAAATCTAAAATTGATGAATATATTAAAATTATTAAATCAATTTTAAATTAATTTATTTAAAAATATATTATAGTCACAATTGATTATAATTAATAAATAAATTAACTGTGTAAAGAACATTTCTTTATTAATTTTATATAATTTTAAATTTTCAAAATAATTATAAAACACGTGTTCAGAATATGACTAAATTTAACATAACTTCTTTAAATCATTACAATTGATTTGTTTTTTTTTTAATAAGCTTAAAATATTTTAAACTAAATACATATTCAGATCTTTTGATAAAATTAATGTATTTTATCGGTTTATTTGAATCAAATTTATGTTGATAAAATTTAAATTGAATTTTATTTTTAAAATTACATAATATTATTATCTTTATAAATATATTGATTGAAAAAATAAAATTAACTTTAAAAATATAATAAATTAGCATTTTGTTGAACACGTGGTATCGAAGGATTTTGAATTTGTATAATTTCAAACAAAATCTTATCCTTACAACATCTTGAACAGTTTGATATTTTCTTTTTTATAATTGAAAAATAATATTTTTAAAAAATAGTATATATATATATATATATATATTTAAAGTAAAATAAAATAATATAATTGATTATATTAAATTGATTGATTAGTTAAATACTCTGTAACGTTTGATAACTATTTATCCCTATCTCCGGAATTTTTGTAATTTTAGGATATTGTTTTCGTTTCTTTTAATAATAATATTTTCTTGTCTTATTTAATCATTTTCTTTTTTTTATAAATACTATATATATAGATTTGGAACAAATTCACGCATTCATATCTCCAATAATATAACAATTATAATTTTTAGTTTATTAAATTTTTTGTTTTTTATTGTGTATCCTCTTTGCTATATTTATTTTAAACTCAAAATAACATTTTATTAATTGAATAAATAAAAATAAATAAATATTAATAATTAATAATTAAAAACGTTATTGTTAAGATATATTTTTGAAATTTATAATATAAAATATAAACAAGTTGAATATATATTATTTAGAGAATTAATCAAGATAAACAAATTTAAATTCTATTAAATTCTTTTAAATCATAATGAAAATAGAAGTATTTTAAATTTTAAAAATACTTTAAGTGTACAAGTGTTTAGATATTTTAATATTAATAACGTTAATTGAATTGAATTTTTATTTTTCATGAGAATTATTTAGATCAATTATTTATTAGATTACTTGAGAATAAATTTTTAAATTTAATTAATTTTACGATTTGTGATCACATTCTAAAATTTGATGTGAGCTAAATTTCTACATTAATACATATAAATATTTAAATATAATTAAATTAATCTAATATTAATAAACCTGTTATCACTTACGAGTATATATACTAAAAAATATTTATTATCTAAAAATAAAATATAATATTTTTGAATAAATTATATTTTTATCTTAAAGAGTATTTCAATTTTTTCAATGTCAATTAGAATATTTGTAAATATTGTAGTAAAATACAAAATTAATTGAACTCTATAGTGCAGTGTTTCCCAACCTTTTATCCTCGCGAACCAAAAGAAAGGTCCGAATAAATTTGACGAACCTCCTATGTAGTTGTTAATGACAGGTAAAAAAAAAGCAATAATATTTTTCATATTTCATTACAATTGATTATATTAATCGTGAAACATTGAAATAAAACATTAATAATAATTAAATGATGGCTACAAAAGTCGAAAACAAGATACATTTAACAAAATGGTTCTTATATTTATGTACTCTCAATGGGATATTTGTGGCTGTTTAATACAACAAAGCAATTCAAAGTTAGGCTCAATATCTGACAATTTCAATCTTAGATCAGGTTCTGCATTTAACCTGTTTCTGTATTTATCTTTCATATATGTATATGTTGAAAATCCTTTCTCGCATAGATATGTTGTGAAAAATGGTAATAGAACTTCAATGGCTTTTTTTGACAGAACAGGATATTCATTTTGTATACTCAGCCAGAAGTTAATTTAAGATTGATCTTTAAAAATTGCTTCTAGAGAACTGTCACAAGATACCTCTATGAGTTTTTCTTTTTCCAGAATATTTAGAGGTTTCTAAACTTACATTTCCTTGAAATGGATTACGTATCCAGTTGTTTGAGATGTATATATTGCATCTGTTAGGAAAATAGTCATCGAAAGTTAATCGAAGATAGTTCAGATGTTCGCATATACTCCTTTTGATATTTTCGTCAAATTTAATTGAAAATTCTGATAAAAAAGTGATGACAGAATCGAAACATCCTTATTCATTTATTTGCTAGCATTGAATCCAAAAATTGATATTTTTTAACATAGCCTCAATTCTATCATGTACACTGAAAATGGGGACACCCTCGCCTTGTAAAGACATATTTAATTCATTCAGTTTACAAAAAATGTCAGCTAAATACGCTAGCTTTTGTAGCCAAAGAACATCGGGTATACAAGAAGACAAATGAAACGAAATGAAAATGCTTGAACTTCAGACTTCAATTCAAACAAAGGCGACAAAACTTTACCACGGGAGAGCCATCTAACTTCTGTGTGAAGTAGTAAAGAAACGTGGAAACTTCCAAAATCCTCGAAAAGCGTACGGAATAGACGGCAAATTGTAGCACGTGATTTTATAAAGTTCACAATTTTCACAGCATCACTTAAAGTAGTAGATAACTATGAAGGAGAATACGCTTACATACTAAAGCTTGTCTATGAATACAACAATGAGTTCATTGAATTTTTTCGTTGATATTCTTCACCCGTGCTACATAACCTGAAAACTTTCGGGTCATTGATTTTGCACCATCTATACACACACCCTCAGAATAAGACCAGCTTATTCCATTCTTTTCAAAATACCCATTGATCAAATCAAAAATCGCTTCTCCAGTTGTGTAGGTTTTCAAAGGTTTTGCAAATAGTACATCTTCTTGAACAATATTCGCGAAAAGATATCTAACGTAGACAAGCAAGATCACATCCGTCGATTCGTCAAGTTGAATTGCAAAATAATTCAATTTTATTCTATTTAAAAGTTCGTTTTCCACATAATTGGCACAATTAAATTTTCTGCTATTGTATGCGCTTGTCCAGATCTTGCAATTCTATAATTTACTCGAAAAAGATTCTTCAAGGGTCATTTTACTATCTTCGTTTGAAGTCAAGAAAAAGGAAAGGCTACACTTTTTTTTCATGATATCTGCTAATTTTCTTTTGAAATATTCAAGAGGTGTGTCGGATGTTTTGTTTCAATATGTCTACAAAGTGATGCTTTTAAACTGCTGTTGGTAAGAACTTCATTAAAATGAAAACCCAATTTTAGATAGTCGGTGTCATATTTTCGCTTTTTCCCTTTTTCTATGATCATTTTTTTTGTTTTTCGTCTGGTGAAACGGTACGTTACTACAGCATTCAACACTATCATCTCGATTATCATATCTTTCTAAACGGCCTGTTTTTAACCATTGATCCATAATAAATAATTAAATTAATATTTATTAAATGATTTACACGAGAACTTGCAGTCACAGTAACTCTATCACTTAAGCTTTACAAGTGTATATAAATGTCGGTTAATACAACACTACTCTCCCAGTTCCCAGTTGAGAACAAGTATCTAATTCTAAAATCTTTAGTAAACTGCTTAATTTGATATTTATTTCCGATTGTATTGTAAAAAGAAAAAATATTACAAAGAAAGGAAATATGGTTCTAAAAATAAAGCAGAAAATGATACTAATCACATTGATACAATGTTTTAAATATAAATAAATGTTTGTAAAAAAAAGAATAGTATTTTTTTACTTGAATAAGAGAAATAAATTACAATGTATATTATTGTTGATATGGTTTGATATTGATGAAGTAATTTTGAAAAATAAATAAGGAAAAAGAAATGAAAATATTGAAATTTATTATAGATTTCTTAACAAAAGAGGCAACGGACAATCTCTTTTACAGTGAGTTTGTTCTTTAATTTTTTTTTTTTTTTTTTTTTTGCTTTTGCTTTTAATGACGTTTTAAAAAATACGTTATTACAATATTATCTTCGCGAACCCCCTCTGCATACCCTGCGAACCCCCAGGGGTTCGCGAACCACCGGTTGGGAATCACTGCTATAGTGTAACGGACAAAATATTTATATTATTTATTTTTTTTTATTATACATTTTATTTTGTTTGTCTAATTTTTACCGACCGACGATAGTAAGGGAGGTATTGTTTTCACACCAAATTTTTCACATGTGGAGATTTTTACATATCTCCACGAATCATGCATTTTCTAAACAGAAAAAAGTATTTTTAGCATGATGTCTGTCCGTCCGTCCGTATAGATGTGTACAGCCTGAACGGCTCAACCGATTTTGATGAAATTTGGTATATTTACTTAATGCATCAGTGGGATGAATTGATCAACTTTTGGTGCAATTCCGGAAACCGGAAGTGGTGGTATTAGCGATCGACGATAGGAAGGAAAGGGTTATTTTCACACCAAAGGAGATTTTTTTATATATCACCACGAATCATGCACTTTGTATTGGTTTTATCCTCGAGAAAAATCATATTTATTAGTTTTTTCTTGATTTAAAATTATATGACGTCATCCAGCCATTCATGACGTCACAGCCTGGTCTTGCATATTATAAATAAAATAAAATTAAAAATGTTTATATTTATTATTTATGTATCCATATCTGTTTTTTATTACATTAATAGATATATTAAAATTATTTGAAATTGTTTCTGTAGCTGGAAATTAATTTATTTCAAACAGTCGGTCGGTTCGGACCTGGCCACAGGTCAACTTATTTTAGTTTATTTTGTTTTTCTATTCTCTTATTTTATTAACAAAGTTATTTGGTTGCATTATTCTTAAAATATAATATATATATAGAGAGAGATTATATTTCGACTAAGGGGAGGAACCATCCCTCCAAATTTTTAATATTTTAGACAGTTGAGAAGGGAGAGTCGAACAAGTGATATCATCCCGATATGACCTGGTATTTTTCACGTCCCGTGATATAATTATTTTGTATATAATCATTTTATCATCATACCCTGTGATACAGTAGAACAAGTGATATCATCCTGATATAACCTATACTTATCACGTCCCGTGATATAATTATTTGTTTATAATCCTTATCATCACACCATGTGATAATTATTTCTGCTAATTCCAGTGATAATAGTGAATTACATTTTCTTATTTTTTCTATTTAAAATTTGTATACTTTATTTGTTAATTTTTTATTTTATTTAATTAAAGTGAATTAATGTGAACATTATTATTGTTTTCCTTTTTCCCTTAATATTTTTCAACACCCTTTTATACTTTGGGATATCCAAAGTTGGCGCCCATCATTAACTTAACATAATTAACAATTCACGGTCATCGTGGGTCATTACAAGTGCCCCATACTTAGATCCCCTTATAAATTGGCACCCAACGTGAGTGGATCGTCTACAAAGTGGTCCCAACTTGAAACGGTCCTCCTTACAATAGTTATTTTTTTTAATTTCAATAAAAATTTTCTACACTAAAATAAAAAAAATATTATATACACTGCTCACAATTTGAAGTGGACCACTCGCAAAAATATTCGAATAATTTCATTTTAATTAATAGTTCGACCTTAAAACCTTATTTATTCAATAGTAATAGGTTTTGTGCTAAAAATAAACACACATGAATGAATATTAAATCAACAATTTATTATTTAATATTAAAGAAAAAATAAATTACATTTAACGTTAAAGAGAATGTTTTTCTTTTTGATTAGAAAATCATTTTAATGAAATTGGAAGTCAATTAAATGAAATTTGACCACTTAATAGTATCTTGGGCCTCCGCTGCTCCGAATTAAAGATTCACACCGACGTTTCATACTCCTTATAAGGCTCAATATGAAATGTTGAGGCAGGGAAGCCCATTCCTCAGTTAATGCCTCTGCAAGTTGCTCCAAGTTATCTGGACAAGATAAACGCATGTGTAACTGACGTTGGAGTTTATCCCAAACATGCTCGATAGGATTCATATCGGGTGAACAAGCGGGCCAGTTCATGCGCGTGATCCCTCGCTCCTGTAAATAAAGATTAACCACCTTGGCTCTATGAGGACGAGCATTATCATCAACAAGAATGAAGTTTTCCCCAATTTCTTGAGCCAAAGGAACAATAACAGGCCTGAGGACTTTGTCCAGGTACGTTTGTGCGTTCACATGTTCATTCCGGAACAATATGTGGTGATCTCACTATTAAACATATCATTTTAACATATTGTTTTTTCGCTTGTGCAAAAATTTGACAATTTTTGAATTGTTATTATTTAATTTATACAGCTAGATGAAAATAGTAAAGTTCTAAGTAATAGATAATATATAATACATAATACATAATATTTATTCGAAAAGTAATAAAAATTATAAATTTATATTTACAAATTATGTGGTGATCTCACTATTAAACATATCTTATTTACATATTGTTTTTATCATATATTGTATTTAATTTTTCTCTTGTGAGACGTATAAATTTACATCTTTAAAAAAAGGTTTTATTATTAAATACACAAAACATACTATCTTGGGGTACTTTCTGAGGTATCACTCCACGGTTTAACTTTTTCTTCTCGCTTGTTGTAAAATCGATGTTTTCATGATTAATCCATCTGAGAAATGATAACAAATAATTTTAAAATAGTTTAATATATATGTTTGGAATATCGAATTTTAAGTACATGAGTTGATCGACAGATTATAAATATGGTGTGTTTAATAAAAACTTAGCCTATTGTCTTGGATCAGGTATACGAGGAAATAGAAGAATAGTTAAAATAGAAAGCAAGTCTTTCATTTTCAATAAAATTTCATTTTCAATAGACAATGAATATAATATAATTCGAAAATTGTCTTTTAGCCGAAAATATAAAAAAATAAATTTTTCCATATTTATATATTTATATATGCATATATTTAAAAATTAATTTATTAAAATATATATTATATAATATATTATATATAGTATATAATTTAATATATATATATTTCTGAAATTAATTAAAAAATTAATTAAAAAAAGCTGTAAATTTGAACCAAAGTGGCAATAAATAAATAAAATATATTATTATTATTATTAATTGCGTATGGACCGTCTTGGATCACGCAAAGCTCCCATAAATTTTTAGAAGCGCATCGCATCCTCATGGTCATGATGCGATTGCTGATGGCATTGACTTCTAATATTGAATCGATGATCTTGTTTACAATGAACGCCACGCCCAGAAGTGGTAAACCTCTTCCAATTCGCTAGGCCGTCTTGCTCTTGAATATGCGATAGTTCTTATAGTCCATTGTATTTTTCATCCGTGAATCTTGTCTCTTGAAGAGCAATTATCTGGATATTCTATCACGATTCATGGTTGCTTGTTTTGAGATTATCCTGCCGGAGCAGGCTTTGTAGAACCAGTGCTTGTCAGTTCCTGGAGCTGGGGCAGCCTATGTTAAATTGAATTAAATTTTTATTTTTATTAATTATTAATTATTAATTAAATTAAATAAATATATAATCTTGAGTTCTATGCTGGGATTCGAACTCAGGCTTCCTGTGTAGAAATCTCGTACTCTACCCACTCAGCCATGCTGAGTCAAGAAATCAATTTATTTCGATTGGTGTCATTGATGAACAAGTTTTTTTTTGTATAATTTAAACTATTGTGTATTATATTAAGAGTACATATTTATAGTTACAAATTTTGGTTTTATATAATATATAACACTTAAAATAAAATGAGTTTTTTCGTAAAAATTAAATTCTAAATATATGCGCATATAAAAAATAATTCATAATTAAATAATAAAATAATATAAATAATAAAATAATATAAATAATAAAAAATTTACTTACCTTTAATACCATGTTTGCTGGGTTTGTTTCGAATATTATGTGTACGGATGGTATGTGGTTGTCGAGTTTGATATTCAAATAATTGCAGGGAATTCGGAAGGCCTGTGGGAGGGGGTGATCTTCGGTCATTTTTTTTTTGCGGTGCCATCTATTGGGCGCCTGAAGAGTCAACCGTTTTCCTGTTTCGCCATCTGGTGTTCGTGTTACACCCGTCCGTTGAGGTGATCCTGGGTTGACTACAATGTAGAGCAAATGTGAAACTGGTCCGGGGCCTGTGTGAAACATTGAAAATCTTGAAAAAGTCGACACTGATGTTAACGCCTTTAGTTGCGACCCGATGCAACAAGTTAAAAAAAAAAGGTCTTGCCAGCGCTATCTAGTAGCGAAAATCAGAAAAACTCGGTTTTAACTCCCATTTAAGAGATCTCCCAGGTTCTTAACAATTATAAAGTTCAAACCTGTTTATTGAGCAAGTTTAGTAAAACCCAGTTGGATAACATTGTTGATTAAGAGGCAATATACAATTCATTTATTTTCATAATTGTAAGTAAATTATATTTTTTTACTTGTTATTTATCTACATTAGAAATTTTCTATATTCTCTATGTTTAAACTATCCAGAAAATAATCACTGCAAAATATAAACAAATATGTATACTATTTACCAATTGGTTTGTCCTTTAATAAGTTTCAAATATATTTTCATTTTCATATTTAAATAAATTAAAATTAATAAATACATATGTATTTTAGAAAAATTTAAGTGTACAGACTACAAAATAAATTTAATAACATTTTTCAATTAAGTATTCAGAAAAATATAAAATTGTTGAATAGATTAACATAATTAAGAACTATTTTAATTTAATTAAAAAAAATATTTTAAATAATAAATAAATTTTTTATAAAAAAGATTTTTTTTTAAATTTTATCTAATTAAAAATTTTTTCAAAATCATCAAAAACACGTGTTCAGAACATAACTTCTTTAAATCATTATAATTTATTTGTTTTTTTTTTATAGTCTTAACATAATTTAAAAGTTATTAAGATTTGTTGATATACTTAATTTGATATTATTCATTGATTTGATTCAAATTGATGTAGATAAATTTTAAATTTAATTTTTTTCTATTATAGAAAGTTTTTGTAGAAATGTTAAAAAAATTATTTATTTATAACACTTAGATTATTCTACACTAGGTCACATTTAAAAAATTTTAATTATGTTAAAAAATATTTTTGAAATATGTTGTTGATGTGTATATTGTATATATTAAAAAATATAAAAACTAGTCGAAAAGTAAGTCGAAAATAGAATAAAAATAAAGTGTTTTTATTGATAGATATTTTTTTCAATTGTTTTGTTTTGTTTTTTTGATAAATATTAAAATTATTTTAGCAAATTTGAACGAATTTTACCACCATAAAATTAAATACTTTGACTAAACTAATTACATAAAATAGGAATTTAAAATGAATATGAATTTTAATATAAAAATATAATCAATTAGGAATTTTTGAACACGTGTTTTCAAAGTATTTTGAAGATGTATAATTTCACTAAAAAATAAATTTTCTTTATAATTTTTTATTAATTTGTCTATAATTAAATCAATACAACTTTTTTTTTAATGAAATTTCATTATTTTATCTAATCTTCTTTTTTTAATAAACACTTTTTATATTATATTACAACAAATTCACGCATTAATATCTCCAAAAATTACTATTTTATTCTCATTTTTATCGAATCCATTTTTGTAATGAGAGTATCACTCTTATTATATATTAAATTATAAAATCAATTTTAAATTAATTTATTTAAAAATATATTGTCAATTGATTATAATTAATAAATATATTGACTGTGTAGAGAACATTTCTTTATTAATTTTATATAATTATAAATTTTCAAAATGATTATAAAACACGTGTTCAGACATAAGTAAATTTTACAAAACTTCTTTACATAATTATATTTGATTTGTTTATTTTTTTAATAAGCTTAAAATATAATTTAAAAATTATTAAGATTTTTTGATATAATTAATTTGATATTATTGATGGATTTGTGAACCAAATTGATGTAGATAAAATTAAATTAAATTTTTTTATATTTACGTAATATTATTACCTTTATAAATATTGAGTGAAAAAATAAAATTAACTTTAAATTAAAATATAATAAATTACAATATTTTTGAACAGGTGGTTTCAATTTTTCTTCTCTTATCTAATCATTTTATTTTATTAAATTTATAATTATAACGTTTTTCTTAACTCCACTTGGCGTCTGCCTGTCCCGGTGTATGTCCCTATATCTGTTCGCTCTTTTGTGAAATCGACCTTCATCGAGTTTTTATTGAGATAGACTTTTGGAAATTCTTATAGATGTTTCAATTGTGTGTGATCCCTAGAAGCGGTGGAAATTCTGGTTCAATCCAATTTGTTTATGTTTTTGAAAATTATTGGCAATAAATTTGATTTCGTTATAGGAATTGTATATTTCTCACCTAATCAGGAAATTGATTACTGTTTGGAAGCTTTGGGGGAGATTCTACCGTTCGTCTCACTTCATTCTGAAAATCTTATGATTACGGGCGATTTTAATGCTCGTATAGGTGATGTGAATCGAATTGATGGCGATATCTGTTGTCAATCGTTTATTCGGCCCGATAGAGAATCTCTAGACCTAGTAATAACCACCAGAGGTAGACGTTTGATTGAATTCATGGAGGAACATGGCTTACTGGTACATAATGAAAAAATTATTTGGAACAATGGGTTGAGAGAGAACTATAACTTTAGGCTAGCGGACAGACTTGCCACAAGTGTTGATCGAAACATTGATCGGATAAACGACTTTCTTTTAAACTCTATAATGGAGACTGCTGGGGATTTGCGGATGATCAAATCAGTATCAGGCTCGGGATTAATTAAGAAAAATAATGACAGGCCTTGGTTTGGTAGGGAGTGCAGGCAGGCAAAGGAAACAATTAAAGCCTCTCTTCAGAAATGCAAAAAAAATAATTTTGACGAACAAAGTAGACTTGACTATTTAACTAAAAAGAAAAAGTACAAAAGACTATTAAAGGAACAAAAGGAAATTTATAACACCGAACTAACAGACAGACTTTGCAATTCAAAAAATCCTTATGAATTCTGGAGGGAGGTAAAATCTGGAGGGAGACGAAGCAGGTCATGTAATCCTATCGAACTTGATGTCTGGGAGAATTATTTCACCTCTCTTACCCGGACCCCCAGTTTCTCTGAACGGTGCTTGACGCCAAAAACGGAATGCATAACTTTGGATAAAATTATAGAATTATTCGAAATAGAATTGGCCCTTAACAATGCTAATAATAATAAGGCACCAGGGCCGGAATAAATACCATATGAGTTCTATAAAAACATGAATGAACATGGGAAGAACTATCTATTGGACATTTTCAACATCATATTTAAAGAGGAGAGATTTCATATCATAGGTACTGAAAATGTTTCTACTTTTTAAAAAGGAAGACCCCCATAAGCCTGAAAACTACAGGGGAATATCTGTAATCAATAATATTACAAAGATATTTACACAGATCATGTCATCTAGATTAAATATCTGGGCTGAGGAAGGAGGTAAATTGCCTGAGTGTCAGTCGGGTTTCAGAAAAGGTCGCGGATGCTCTGTTTATTCTCAACTCCATCATAGGCATTAAACTCAGAATGGGGAGAGGTAGATTGATATGCGCGTTCATAGATTTTAAGAGCGCCTTTGATGGAGTTGACCACTGCTTGCTTTGGAAGAAACTGTTTTGCCTGGGTGTGTCTAGTAAGATTCTAAACCTGATCAAATCGTTTTACGAGAACGCGAACATGTTCATTAACATGAACGGGAAAAACTCCAAAAGTATTCAAATAAATAGCGGGGTTCTCCAGGGAGACACACTCAGTCCCTTGCTATTTGCATTATTTATAGGGGACTTTGTTCAGTTTCTCAAAGATAGAGAAGTTGTGGGGGTTAGCATACACGGCTACACAGAGGTCAATTCTATATTATATACAGACGATCTTGTCTTATTTGCAAATACCCCTAGGGAATTACAACACAGTTTAAATGCCCTTGAGAAATACTGTCAGTATAATAGGGCGTAGGGCGGGAAGGGTGCCCAGGGATTTTACATTTTACTACAAAGGAGAAAAGATGGAGATCGTGAATAAATATAACTATCTCGAAATTAATATCTATTCTTCGGAACTTTACATTAGAACAGTTGGGGATATAGTTAATAAATCTAGAGGCCCTCTAGGAATAATCAGATCCACTTTACGAAGAATGAAATCACATTCATTTTCAACACTAATTCAGTTGTACCAGTCATGTGCTTGGTGTTATGCTATATGGTTCCGAATTGTGGGCATTGCGTTATCCAGACATCATAGAAAGGGGACAGACACTTCTTCAAATCCATCTTTATTTTGGAGAAATCCATTCCGGGTTATGTCAGGCCGAATGTCGTGAAGCGTGCTATCGCATAGTTATGTAGAGTGCTTGAGATGTCCTCAGAAAGACTACCCAAAATCTGTTAAAATGGATTGCTTCACCTGAGTAAGTTAGATGGGGCCAACGAAAATTACATCTGGGTAACACAAATAAAATCCTTTTTTGAATCCAGCGACAGCCTTATGGAACTCCCAAGACGCAGACATTATTAAGTCAAACTCTAAACAAATCCTTGATAGGATAATGGATTTAGACTTTTCAAAAGACTTGAGGGAAATCGAGTCATCCTCATACACGCCTTTGTACCGATGACTGGATATGATGAAAAACCATTTTATGTGGCCTAGATTCCGACTGTTTAGTTCGAGAGTAGTCGTTCAGATGAGGGTGGCTAGCACAGGGACAGTCCAGCTATACGTGGGAGAAAATGGATATAGGATAGACCCAAATGAAAATTGCAGTATTTGCAATTTATTAAAAAAGGAAAACCTTTTCCAGATATTGGTTGAGTGCCCTATCTACAGCCCGACCAGGGGGGAATATTTGAATAGATATTTAAATACCTGTGGGGCTGTGAACGAAAATAATTAAATGAAAATTCTATTGAATGTGGGGAACGAGAGACAGATAAGAGATATTTATCACTACATAATAACAATCCTGAGAATAAGAAGTTTTATAATTAATGAGTGAGACGGAAGGTGAAATCTCTTGACTTTTATGTGAAAACATGGACTACTGTTTATTTTCTTGTTTTTAACGTTTTTATATTTATATGTGTTTGATTTTTGTCCAATTTTGTAAAACTGTGCGAAATTATGAAATTCTATAATTTTGTATGCCGGATTAGGCAAAGACAAATAAATATTTATTATTATTATATTTTGATGTTAAATTTGATGTGAATTTAATCAAAAATTTTACTTATATTAATATATATATACTAAAAATTATTTATTATCAAAAAACAAAAAAAAATTAATAATATTATTAAATAAATTATTTTTTTTTTGTTTTAAAAAGTTTTCTCGAATTTTTTTTAATGTCAATTAGATTATTTCTAAATATTGTATTAAAATACAAAATTAATTGGAATCTATAGCTAATTTTTGATTTTGTACACTATTATCAAATTAAAATTAGTTAGTTGTCAATTGAAAATTGTTATAATAATTTTATTATATAATTAAAAAAATATTATATATATGTAATAATTAATAATTTTATATAGATGGTTTGTTAATATATTTATTTAATTTTCAAAAATGTATTCTTTCTTTTTGAATATAATACTCACGATAAAATAAAATGAATTTTTTTTTCAGGTAATTAAATATTAATACATTATGTCTTCTCAACGTTATGAATTATTTCCAATAAGTGAAAAGGCTAAATGTATTTTGATCTGGAGAGATGCAAAAAGGAATGAAATGCACAGGTTGGAAACGGTAATATTTTAAATATATATATTAGCGAGTTTGTCTACGGCTGCCGCCGTCTCTCGCATCCTCATCTCCAAGCCTCTCGGTCCTTCCACTCATCGTCTTGAAATCCCCTGGCATGCATGATCTCAGAAATGTTCTGTCTCCACGTATTCGCCGATCGGCCTCTTCCTCTTCTCCAAGGAGAAACCCAGCAGAGCACCCTTCTCGACCATCTCTCTTCAGACATTCTATTGAGGTTTCCGAACCAGTGCAGCTGTTTCTCCTCGATCCTGTCGATGATAGACTTCGCGACTTTCATTTGCTGCGGTATCACCTCGTTCCGGATGTGCTGGAGTTTTGATATACTGCAGCTTCGTCTCCAAAAATCCATTTCCATAGTATATTTTTATCTTTCTTATTCAGCTCCTAAACCTCACACCCGTATGTAGCAATGCTCTCGATTTAGTGTTTCTAGTTAGTTGGTCGCTCCACAGAATGGGGTTAAGTTGCCGGATCACACGTTTCCCTTGATTTATTTTGTTTGTGACATTTTCTAAGCGTTTCCCGGAAGATGATAGTGTGACCCCTAGGTATTTACTCTTATACCTCTATAGCTTTTGCACAGATGTCTATTTCCTTTCTTATATATAGAGCTGATGTATGCTCCTTTCCAGCTTTCTGGAATAGTGCCTTCTATACGACATTTATTAAACAGGTTTGTTATTATTTCTAGGACACATTTCGGTGCTGCCTTCACTAGTTCTATGGGGATGTTTCCTGGGGCTGGATGCTCTCCCGTTCTTCATTGACGATAGGGCTGTTTCCACCTCTTTTGTTTTTATCTTGCGCGAGCCTAAGTCGACCTCTGTTTGCCCTTTGCTTTCTTCTACATTTAAGAATTGGAGTCTATCTTCTCTCAGCAGTGTTTGATAATAACTTCTCCAGTTTTCCATTTTGATTAAGTTTATTTCCCCCTTGTCCCTGATTTGAGAGCGCAGGCTCTTAAGGGTTTTCCATGCTCTGTTTGATCTCGTATTGCCTATAGATTCATTTATCCCTCCACATATCTGCCACCATTCATTTCTGGACTTGATAACCTGCCTTTGCGTCTCCTTTCTGAGCATCCGGTATCTATTTTTGTAACTTTCAGATCTTGATAATAGCCAAATGGTGTATGCTTCCTTTTTCCTTTTACCAATTCGCTTAGAGTCCCATTCCACCAAGGGATATCATTCTCATGCTTTCTATAGGTTTTAACTCCTAGGGCTTCCCTTGCCCCCTGGTGCATACACTTCTTAAGGTCTTCATACATTTGCTCTGACGAGTCACCTCTTATTCCGTATATATTTTAAAAACATTAAACATTATTTATTTATCTACCTCTATGACCCTACGGAACTCAAAAGTTTTTGGCCGCAGAAACGATACTTCTCCAAGTATCCCTATTCTGAGCAACAACCCTCCAATCCCTACCCTCTTCCATCTCTCACGTTCCTTCCTACATTATCTACCCACCGCGTCCTTGGTCTTCCGAGCGGGCATTTCCTACTAGGTCTTCTCACCAATATATTTAACGCCATTCTTTCCTCTCACATTCTAGCCACGTGCCTTGCCCATTACAGTCTTCTCGATTTTATAATTCTTATATCTGGAGATGCATCTAGCAATTCCTCGATATGCAGTTTCTGTCTTTCCCCAGTGACCTTTCTTTCACCCAAAAATGCAGCAAAGAATCCTATTCTCAAATACTTAAAATCTACTCTCCTGAGGTCATAGACCATGCCTCACATCCATTTATTATCCCCTTTGATAATAAGCCGCATTACTGCATGATAACAGGCGTTTCCCGATTGCAACCTTTTAATTTTTAAATTCTCCTCGAATATTATTATCCTTCGTGAATGCAGGTCCTAAGTATTTAAATTTCATTTACATTTCGAACTCTACATTTTGTATGTTAATACTTTATGTGTTAATACTATTCCTCTCTGTTACCAAATACTTTGTCTTAGCATTATTAATTTCCAACCCCACCTCTTTTCCTGCTTCAATTAATTTTTCTACGCTATCTTTAATTGCAATTGCAAAATCTTCTTCTTCTTCCGATTTTGGCCATCTTCGGACCACGTGAAGTAACGCACTGCATTCATTTTTTTTTTTTGTTTTCTGCCTCCTTTCTTGTTTTCCAATATGCCTTCATAACTTCACTTTGGTTCTTCCTTCTCTCTCCTGTCCAGATGTTAATCCGTTTCTTCTTTTCCTTCTCCTGGAAATCTTTGAAATTTTGGATCATACTCCTGAAACGTTGTCTGTCCTGAATAATTTCCAATGTTATTCCCATCTCTATCATATCTATCTTAACACTTTGTATCCACTGATTACCATTCTTACTTTTGTAAACATGATTGAAAATTTGTTTTGCGAGTCTGGTGTTTTCCATCCTCATTATATGTCCTTTTCCTGATCGTATCAACCATCCTTTCACTTTCAGTATTCTTATCGAGTTTTTTCTGTACCTAAACTCTCCATTTTTTGTTTTTAATGGTCCCCATATTTTCCTTATGATCTTGCTTTCTTTTTTCTCTAGCTCTTCTACTTCACCTCTTTTGATGGTAAACAAACATTCTGAAGCATAGAGACTCTCCGGTTTGATTACTCTAAAGTAATATTTTAGTTTAGTTTTGACGGAAAGGTTTTTCTTATTGTAGGCTAGTTCCATTTTCCTTATTCGTATCTTATTGGCTTTCTTGTCAAGTCCGTTAGTTTGGATCATTTCTCCTAAATATTTAAACTTTTCTACCTTGTCAATTTTTCCTGAGTCCGTTACTAACATTGTTGGTGGATTTTTAATATTAGTCATAAATTTGGTCTTCTTAAATGAAATCTGGAATCCAACTTTTGCTACTATTTCCTTCAAAAGGTTCACTTGGACACAAACTGTTTGTATGTTTTCTGGGAAAAGGGCAATATCGTCAGCAAATGCTAGGCAGTTGATACCCACTCCTTTTACATTCAAACAAACAAGCCCTTTCTCCTTGAGCCTTTCCTCCCATTTCCTCATTACCTTTTCCAAAAGGGTGTTAAATAGAATCGGGGACAGTCCATCACCCTGTCTCAGCCCAGTATTAATTGGAAATTCCTTTGAAATCTCTCTCATAAATTTTCTCTCCTAGAATCTTCTATTATATTTAAGTCGTCTGCGTAACCTAATACTTGAATATTTTTTGTTCAATTGGAGATTCAGTTTGATTTTTCCCCCAATTTATCAAATTACATATTCCAGTTCTATTAAAAATAATAAATATTTTATTTCATTTTTTAAAATATTTTACGAATTATAAATTTCAATACAAGCATGCGACATAATAAAGAGTATCAAAATGAAAAGTTGAATAAAATTACAAATTACAAATAATATACCGCCTTGATATAGACAGTGTACACATAGTTCATATAGATTCTTTAAATATCTTGAAAAAGAGTTTGATGTAAACTTTCAATGCGTAATAACACATAAGGCGAAGTAGACCATTATTAATGTGACTCATGATTTTCCGAGAACATTAGATTAGATGATATATAATATTTATATATAATAGAAAAAACCTAGAATTTCTAAAAAGTGTCCCTATAGTATGCCTGATTACTTTCTTGATTTCACTGTCGATTGATTAGAATGCTTCATACACAATAGAAGTTTCTCAAATTTCGATGAAATAGTTCTTTAGGTAAATTTATGTAAGATGCATGGATGACTGTAATTTTCCACCCTCATTTTTGATACATAATAATATATAATATATATTATTTTAATAATTCGTTTCATTTCAGAATCTCTATGATTATTTATACTATCAACATAATAATCACTTTTTAAAAATAAACATTTAATATTAATCTTTCAAAATTATTTTCCAGGTTGAATTGAATTCTGAAGATGATTTTAAAGAAATTAATACATTAAAAAGACTCCGGCATCCAAATATAAGACAGCTTCTAAGATTTACACAAGCAAGACAACTCGAAGTTATTCTGGAATATGAACATAGTGAATGGGTATTTAAATTTAATATGAAAATAGTTAATAATCAAACATCTTAAAATATTATAATTTTAATAATTCATTTCATTTCAGAATCTCTATGATTATTTATCCTATCAATATTTAACTCTAAGAGAAACTAGATTTGTTTTTAAACAAATCATGAATGGATTAAAATATTTACATGATAATAGCATTGTTCATCGAAATCTTCAACCACGAATTATTAGTATCACAGATAACGGAATTGTTAAAGTAAGTTTACTTAAGTTGTTTTGTTTTTCTATTTGACATTCTCTAATATTTACTAAGGATTACATATTTTTATTTACTATAGATAGGTGATTTGTATTTATTGTTTTTTTCCCTGATTTTAGTTCACACTATTGTCATTGTTTCTTAAAACGATATATGTAATATGATTATTGAGGATTTTAAAAAATTTTGTTTCAATCTAATTTCAATTATTATTTCATATTTGCATTTTGCATCATTATACAAGAGTTTTATGTTGTCAATTCTTTTATTGGAACATTCATATTTTGTAAATCATTTCTTTTAAAAATGTTATTAATGTTTTTAACCAAAGTAAATATATAAAATGTGATGAAATGATTAAGAAATAATTTATACAAATCTTGATTTAAACATTTTACATATTTTTGTTTGGAATAAATGAGGGTTTACTTAAAAGTTTAATAATCGTTGATCCTGGTATAACAACAATTTTTGGATTATATGCCAGTGTATAATGTAAATAGTGCAAGGTCACTTGTTATTTATTGTTGATTCAGTTATCAATTGTTTTAATGTGTTGACACACACTCACACATGTAGATTTTTCATTTACATTACAATGCTTTTTTTCAAAAGATAGCTATATATATATATATATATATATATATGTCTGACTTTTAATTATTATTGACCAGTGGTGTTGTGCTAATTTTTTTTTACCGGAAAAACAAGCCGGTGCGTTCCGGTTTTTGTTCCGGTTCGGGTTCGGTTCAAACCCTTGTATATAATAATACATATAAAAATTCGTCAAAAATTATAAAAAAAAATCAGCAATTCTTTTTAATTTTTTTTTCAATACGTCAGCCAATTCTTGTTATCAGAAATCATCTTTAGTTCCGGAACGCGTTCCTGTCCAAAAAGGAAGTATCGGAACGACGTTCCGGAGCGTTCTGGCTCGATAACACCACTGTTATTGACTCTATGCAATGAACAATTAAGTTTCTTTATCAATGAATCATGTAAAATCAATAATTTCAAATTGATCTTGAAAATATTCAAAATTCGTTTATTCCAAAAAAACATCCTTTTGAGTCTCTGTGCTCCAATAGAGTGAATTAAAATCACGGTTTGAAAAATATTTGTGAGTTACCATTGCATGGGTAAAAAATACAGATATATTTAAAGATTTTTTTTAAAAAAACATTTTTCAGATTGCCAAATTTGGCTATGTCGAAGAAAATCTTTTTGAAGGATTAAATAGTTCTATAGTATCGTATCGTGCGCCTGAGGTATTACTAGGAGACATATTTAGAGAACCTGTTGATCTATGGTCTGCCGGATGTATTTTGGTTGAATTATTTAGAAGGCGGCCATTATTTACCGGATCATGTGTGTCCCATCAATTAGAGCAAATTTATGAGTAAGTAGATCAGTATGAAATTGAGTTTTTTTATAATTTAATATGTATATATATATAGAATATTAATATTAAATTTACAATAATGTAAGGTATTTTGCAATATATTCTAATTATGTTATAATATAACATATTATGTAATTATTATTTCGATTTAAATTTTATTGTTCAAAAATCAATGATATATGTTTTTTCCATTTTAGAGCGGTCGGAACACCTGTAAACTATTATTTTGCTCATAATTTCCCAATGAAACACACGTTTAAATTGTGGAAGGGACCACCTTTAAACTTACAATGTCCAGATGCGGAACATCTTGCATTACAACTGCTAAAATTCGATGGCACTAAACGCCTTGACGTAAATCAAACACTAAATCATAGATTTTTTGATAAACATAATAACGATAGTGAATTAATTAAATAATTATCAACATAAAATTTTTTATTATGTAAAATTAAATTATTTTAGTTAAAATCTTCTTGTGATTAATTTAGCATATATGTAAAAAAAAATGTATTTTTATTTTAAAATTTATTGATTATTTATAACAATATATATTTCAGATATGTCGTATTGTCAATTTACGGGTCGTTCATTTGAATGAACTTTTTATTATTCACACAGAAAATAGTTTCAAGAAGTGTGGAATTGAACAAATCCCTGTCATTTTTTTTGCCACAATCTGTGCTGCCACCTTGTGTTTGTTTCTTGAAACTGCTTTCTGTTTGACCGATAGTTCATTAAATTCGATTCCATTGTTGATCAAGCAATTGAACGACCCGTTCAATTCAAGAACGACCAAATATCTCTCAAATATTTATACTCGTATATAAAGAAAAAAACGATTAATTTATTAAAACTATAACTTATTTTATTTTCATATTACTTATTTCCTAATCTCTTATACTACTTTATTTAATAATGTAATGTTTTATACTCACTCACCACTGGTAATAATTTATTCATTCATGACATCAAGTATTTTATTCTTATTTTTAAAATTTTTGAAACTTAAAAAATATAAAATGATTTGGGGAATTTGGAACAGAGTTCATTGATATTTTTCAACTAGCGCATGCTTAAACATTTAATTATAAAAAAGTATGTTCTATCAACATAAAAACATAAAAAATAGAACTTGAGAATATATTTAAAATTATTATTTTTTTGTGTTGTGTATATTTAAAAAAATAAATTTGTGTCTGCACTTTGCTCAGAATTTAAATTTTTTTGGATATCTTCGCGTTTATAGAATTTTTTTTTAACCAAAAGTGACTTTAGAATTTTTCATGATTGTCTGACTGTCCGGAAATTGTGACGTAATAGACTCAAAATTGTCAGAACCGATTTTATTGAAATTAGTTCACAATATTCTTACATACCTGTATTTGATCATAGGCTATAAATTTTATTTATATATAATCAATAACTGTGCAGAAATTAATTTTTTAAAATTTGACATGTACTTGTCATTCAGTAGCGCAAAGAATACAATACAAAGAATGTTTATAATATTTTTATTTTTGTTTTTCCATTATTTACATTATTTTAATTAATCATATTGGTCTTTTAACTTATTTAAAACACTGAAAACCTTCACATTCCGGCTATATTACCTCTTTTAATTTTTAAGATTTTATGAAAAAATAATTTTAATTTTGATCTTGTAAATGGATTTTCAAGACTGCAAAATCGGTGGACAATGTAGGAAGGGACATGAGAGAGATGGAACAGAGTAGAGGTTAAATAATTATAGCTCCGGATAGGGATTTGGATAAATATGGTTGTTGCGGCTAAGAACTTTCGAGTACCATGGAGCCAGAGAGTTAGATAGATAGATATAACATATGCAATAATAATATATATTAAAATATATTTTAAATAACACAAAAATATGAATTTTATATGTAATATACTGATGGAAACAAAATGGATGAAAACCTTTTACATATAAACTTTCAACAAAATACGTACATACTTAGGGTGTACAGGGGCGAGCCCCTGTTAGGTGTGAAGAAAGCCGAAATTGGTCTGAGCAGCTGGTACTTAAATAAAATTACTAGTCTTTAAACATGTTTAGTGCATGATAACAGGCGTTTCCAGATTGCAACCTCGATTTAAATTCTTCTCGAATATTATTATCCTTCGTGATTACATTTAATTTTTTTACATTTTCAAATTCCACATATTTTGCATGTTAATACTGTTTGACTCTGTTACTAAATATTTTGTCTTATCACTAATCAGTGGCGCAACCAGGGGGGGGTTTTGGGGGTCAAAACCCCCCCCAGGAGAGAAAAAAATATACATTGCTGTATATCATGTACTATATTACAAATAGAAAAGAAAAAATATAATCCTTCTTTTTATTTCCAAAAAAAATAATTCATAAAGTATAATTTAGTGTATAATAAGTAAGTTTATTTTATTTTAAAATAATTTTAACAAAAATAAAAATTGCTTATTTTTTCGTACAGAATTAAATATAAGAAATAAAAAATTATTTATTATTTCTCCTAAATCACACACACATAAAAAACAAAAGACTTAATATAAGATTACTAGATGATTGTGAAATTTTCCAATTTGACTATTATTTAAATATAAAATAAATACAAATATTACTCAAATTCTAAATATTTCATAAAAATTATGAAGCGAAGACTAATTTTTTCAAAATGGAAACGGGTAAAAATCCCTAAAGGAAAAAATCCATAAAAGTCAAAAATCTCTCTCCCTAAAACCAAATATCCCTAAAAAGAAAAATCCTTAAAACCGAAATTCCCTAAATAAAAATATCCATGACTTAAAAAATCCCTAAAAGAAAAAATCACTAAAAACAAAATTTTTCATTTTTGTATTAATTTTAATTGTGATTAAGAAAATTTAATTACAAGGTGAGCATGACACCCAGTTGCCTGAGACACGAGCTCCCAAGGAGGTAATCGAGCCTGGACCGAAAGTAGGGAAAAATAGGTCAAAAAATACATACATATGGCCCAGACACGTGATTTTTCCAAAAAAATAGGGGGGTCAAATTCGTATGTAAAATAAAGGGAATTTACTCAAATTTCGTTTATTAGCATACGTTTTAATAGCTTAAATGATTCCAAATACAAAATACACCATTTGCACCGTATATTTCACCAGGGAATATATAACGCAATTTGTGAAATTTACTATCATCAGAGGTTGTCTTTTTCATTTTGCTCAATGCATTTATAGAAACATCAAATCAATGCCAGAAGTTTTGAAGCTCTATAATGATATAGATAATCCTGACAACTCCACTCATTTACGAACTCTTGCGGCTTTGGTTTTGGTACCGCCATCAAAAGTCATTGTAGCCTACCAAGCATTTTCTGGACGACCAACAGGGCAAAACTTCGTGATCTTTTTTCTTACTTGGCTAGGTGAACAACTTTTGGTTGGCTTTTATGACCCCGAATTCGACATTGGAACATTGGAACATCTACGAAGCCACTTTGATGGGTTTGCCTCGAACAAACAATGCATTGGAAGGTTATAAGACATCAGTATGGGTCACCTGATTAAGCAAATCTATATTGAGCATAACCTTATCTCTTTGGAAATCTGTCGTGATGTTCTTGGTAAGAAGCCTGATCCACCAAGGAAACGATTCAGCGACTCGCATGATGAGCTTCTGACCATAATGAAGGCAAACCATGAAAAATGGGACACTAAAAAACCAGATGGAACAGATGTGATGACACCAAGCATAACTACCTCATTCAAGTCTCTTCGGCTTTTCATTATTAAATAAGTACAAAAAAATTAGGGAAATTTTTTATTTAGGGATTTTTTCTAAGGGATTTTTACATGATTTCTTTCAAAATATCCTGCCACTACGGGCGGACGAAAAGCTTTCGAAATCTTAAAGTACTTGGGGTGTCCCATAAGTTTCTTCGCTTTTTTTGATGCGAAATGAATACACGATATTTGTTGGTTAAGGTTGATTTATTATGTTATGTATGAACCATTCTGTTCTATAACCTTCTTCCATCTCCCAGGAAGCCTGATTATGCCCTCTTTCCAAAATAGTTGAGGCTTACTTTCAAAATATTCATTTAGGTGCGTTTTTATTTCGATTATGGATTTGAAAGATTTACCACGGAGAGAGATTTTTAAGGAGAGAAACAAGTAATAATCGGATGGAGGAAGGTATGGGGAGTATGGAGGATGAGGTAGAACGTCCCAATCAAACTGTAATAATATTTGCCTTACGATCAACGCAATAAGCGGCCTTGCGTTGCCGTGATGGAATACTACACCTCGTCGGTTCGCCAATTCTTGCCGTTTTTCTGCTATGGCGGTTTTTAGTTAATTCAGTTGATTGCAATATTTGTCAGCATTGATCATATCACCTTCAGGAAGGAGCTCGTAGTACAGTACACCCTTCCAGTCCCATCAAATGCACAAAAGAACCTTCTTCGGATGAAGCCCAGACTTTGCAACAGTTGAAGGTCTATTTTCTTTAGACCAAATCCGTTTTCGATCCACATTTTGATACAAAATCCAAGTCTCGTCTCCAGTGACAAGACTCTTTAAGAAATGATTTCTTTTGTGTCGCTGTAGAAGCAAATCGCACGTAGGGACGCGCTTTATAAGGCCGGTCTCCGTCAATTGGTGTGGCTTCATATCGATTCGCATATCCCATTTTGATTAAATGCTTATGTGCCGTTGTTTTGGGAATGTTAGTTTCACCCGCTATCTCGCGCACACTGTATCGTGGATTTTCAGCATGCACAGTCTTGATAATATCCGTCGTTGCTGGGTGGCCAGCTCTAAATTTCTTAAACCAATTGCGGACGGTCCTAATAGTCGAAGCACCAATCCCGTAAACGGTGCAAATCTCTTCTGCCGCAAATGATCTTTTGGCTCTCCATAGTAGAAAAATTTTAAAGAGACTTTGTCACCAACGAAACGAATTCTGAAAAAGCTCTGGGATGATTAAATAAGATGCCATAAACGGCTAAGAGATAAGCCTGCATGTTTATATATATAAACATAGGCAGTTAGATTCATTCATAGCGTGACGCGGAAAAAACTTATGGGCCAACCTAATAGTTTTTTATAAATAACTCCTTTATTATTAAGATTAGGTAAAAATGAATATAATGAAACTTTTAGTAAATTCGATTCCCTATAAATTTAATACGATAGTATGATATTTCTCATAAAAATCGGTATTTATTGAGAAAATCAATAAAATATGCTTTGACATATCTTTAAACTACCCTTACTTATGGTCCGATCTTGTCCAACAACAATCCAATCCCCGCCCATCATTCCCAAAAAAAAAAACATCTAAATATCAAATTTCAATACAATATCTCATTTTGTTTAGACGTAATCTCGGTAACGAGCCGGTTCAAAAATTTTTTTTTGCAGTTTTGGATTCAGAACCGTCTGAAAAGTGAAAATCTCAAAGAATCTCGGAGCAAAAATTTTCAAAATTTTCCGATCATCGTATAAGCTATCCTTATTTCATGAGGAAAGCTAAAATAATTTACTTATAGCTGGAAAAAAATATTTTCTTTCTAAAACAGTGAATACGAGTAAATAAAATACAAAATTAAATTTTTTTGCCAGATTTTGTAAAATCAGTGTTTCATTTACAAAACTTTTTTAAATATTTAATATAAAAAAAAAATCTTAATGAAAAATTTGTCTTTGAGAGAGCCCGGGGGGGGGGGGGGGGCGCCATAGGAAGGTGGAGTGGCTAGTCAAAACCCCCCCCAGGATCAAATCCTGGTTGCGCTACTGTCACTAATAAAGAATTTCAAACGCTATCTCTCTTTTCCTTACTCAATTCATTTTTTTAGGCTACTTTAAATGTTATTAAATTATTTAAAAAAATAAAATAAAAAGTAAACAATAAAAATAAAAAAAAATATAAAGAAATTAGTATAATAGTAAATTACTATAAAAATAATAATAAAATATTTATATTAAAAACTTATGTGAAATCTAATTAATTTAAATTATTTTTTTAATAAATCTAATTAATTAATATTCATTGTACTATAGTTATTTTTTAATATTATTGCACATTTTGTATAATATTATAAAAAGAAAATTTTATTTTAGTTTTATTTTACAAATTTTCTAGAAATTTTTTTTTAAAACTGTCATTAAACCTTATAATATTTTCTATTTAATGAATTTTTATTAATAATTTTATAATTTATTATTTATAACATGATTAAAATAACAATATTAATTTTAAAGTAAAAAAATATTTATATATTTTTTAAAACACATTTAAAATAAAACTACGTGTTCAATTTTTTGAAAAAATTGATTTAATATATCTTTATGCTTATGCTAACTTAATTAATTAATTTCAGTGAATTGTTTTTATATAATTTATTAAAAAAAAACCTCTGACTTTTGTACGTCCTACCCAAGGACGTCTATCAAGTCGGTTATATCAATGAGGTGTCCTATGATCAGTAGAACGGGTCCTCTCAACCTTTACCTTGATTTTCTTGATCGGAGGCGCTATTTTTTATCAAGTAGCTATTCACCAATGTTGATCCCGTCCCATAGACCCAGCTAGGGAAATTCCCTTGCCAGGTCCGGGACTTGTACCCGGGACCATGTGAATGTGAGACAGCGAGGCTAGCCTCTCACCCAATGGCGCCTTTATATAACTTATTATGCTTATAAAAATAGTTTTGAAGCAATATATTAATAGAGCTGGTTATTAAATGTTTAAATATTTAAAATATTTTAATTTCTTTATTATTATACACCATAGAGATTTTCTGTGTACCAGGGGTTCCCAAAGTTTTTGCTAGGCAGGCCAATTTAGTATACCCCAAAATACTTGCGGGTCAAAAAAAGGAGTCACCTATATTAAATTAGTAATAATTGAATTTTTTATTTGTTTTTTTTTTTATTAATTTACCACATTTAATATATATATAATTTTATTATCTACCTATTTTACTATTTTTCTTTTGTCTAATTAAAATTAATATTAATAAAAATATAAACCATCTGATTGATGTCACGGGCCGTATTCAAAGGGTTCGCGGACCGCACTTTGGGAACCCCTGTTATACACCATGATATGAAAACTAAAGTAAGTACCTATAATTTTATTCATATCAAAATAATATTAGTATCATTGATTAATTTATTTTTATTCGAAAAGTAATCAAATTTCATTTATATTATTATTTCAGATAAATATTAAAATAAATTAGTAAAGAATTTCTTACAAGTTCGTTCTTTATTTATGTCTCTGACCAATGCTTCATTCTTTTTAGACAATGAAAGGTATGAAGTCATGTACTACTCACGTCTTTAAACTTTCAATCCAATTTTATAGTTATTGAAGAAAATGGTAAAAATGAACTAACAAAAGTGAAACATCAGGAAGGTAAAAATAAATAAAACAAATATCTAAATATTTATTTTCATTGATTCTAACTAATTTTTTTTTAAATTAATTTAGAGCAAAGAAATTATATTAAAAAAAAAAAAAAAAATTTGAAGGTGTTGTATAATTAGGAATTTCTAATTTATCAGAATCTTTAGGATTATTATTTAAAAAATATAATAAAATAATGATAAAAATTAAAACTTGAGCGGAAGAAAGATCAGATTAGAGTGTCTAAAAATAAAAATAAAATTTAATAATATCGCGTGTTTTTATATTAAAGGTATTTTTTTAAATTATGAAAACCGCTACTCTACTTTAAATATGAAGACCCTTTAGCTTCCCTGCTTTTTGTCACAATTTAGAAAACAATTTTGAGTGTTATACTTTTTGAAGAAAGAAATATCTTTGTTGAACTCTTATGTTAAAGAATTTTGATCATCTAACTTTGTCTTTGATATTTTAGAAAAATAAAAAACAATAATTGATCTAACCTAATCTTATTATACTAGCAAAAATTATAGAATGTTATGAGAAATTATTTATTTTCATGTTTAATTGTGAGGTTATGATTTTAACGTTTCGGGGCTCATTTTCGCACCATTTTCAAGTGAGTTTATTTAGGAGAAATTTTTCTGGGAATTTAGGTCTTAGTCTTACAAAATCTCATAATCAAACGTGAAAACAACTGTGTGACCCAAGGACCAAAAAAAATCCTTCCTAAATAAATTTTTTTTTTTTTTTATTTTTTTTTTTATTTAGCATCCATTTATTTTGTACATCTGCCCGAAGGCAATAATACAAGGTTTACAATAAAGAGTAATAAAAGGGGGAGGGAGGTAAAAGGAAATTATAGGGCAGGTTAAGGAGAGTGAGTCATTGGAACTGTGGGTAGGAAAATAGTCGAGGAGGAAGAAGGGAATGTCACTGAATTATTAGCCTGATGGCTAATCCCAGCAAGGGTACCATCGCGGGTCTATTTATTAATGTCTCTTGTCAAGTCCTGTGGTTTGAGTCTTTTGAGTCGTCTCAGTTGTCCTTGTGTGTCTAATAGTTGTCGGGCTTTGGGATTAGGGTGTTTAAAGAGTCTGTCTTTGTAGCGAAGGCTGTAATTTTTAATTTCCATATAGACTGTATCCATTCCAAGGTCCCTATGAATCAGTCTGTTAGGGACATACCAAGGAGCACCGACTATCAGTCTAAGTGTTTTGTTTTGAAACCGCTGAATCAGGTCTCTGTTGGATTTGCTAGCGGTCCCCCACATCTGAATGCCATAGGTCCAAATGGGTTTAAGGATCATTTTGTAAATTAGAAGTTTATTGTCTATCAGTTGAGATTTTTGTTGGAGCAATCAGTATAATTTGTTAAGTTTAAGTCTCAGTTGTTTCTTTTTTGACTTGATGTACATCTCCCACGTTAGACGTCTGTCAAGGTGCATACCGAGGTACTTTACAGTACTTTTAGTCGGAATGGGTTTGTCTAAATTTACGCCGGGGCAGGTCTGTCTAATCAAAGTAAAAGTCAAGTGTGCAGATTTGTCTTCGTTAACTGCTATCCTCCATTTCTCAAGCCAAGGCCTTAATTGGTCCAGACTTTCCTGGAGCATAGCAGAAGCCACGATTGGGTCTTTATGTGAAGCGAACAAAGCGGTGTCGTCAGCAAAGGTCGCTGTGGTTATGTTCGGGTTCCTAAATAAATAATGTTAAAAATTGTGCCCAAATGAGTGACGAAATGTGAGCCATAATTATATGTAAAAATAATCTAGAAATAATTCTCATAATAATAAAACCTTTCACGGCTTTTTATATATATGTGTATTTTTGATCTTAAAAATTGTGCATATTTTTATGAAATTCTCGTGTTAGAATCTTTTTAAGCCAAAAAAACGATCTGGATAGATCTCATTTTAAGGAAAAATCATTTTAAATGTTTTTTTTTTCTTAATTAAATAAATTAATAACGGGTGTCAATGTCCATATCAAAAAAACATTAAGTATTATGATTCAAAGTAAATTTGGAAAATAAAAGATTTGAACATGACTGGTATAGATAAAAATACAAATAAATAAATTTAAAATCCAAAAAAAATTAAAAATTTATTTAGCATTTTGGACTCGGCATTGCACACATTTGACATGTATGTGCATCATGGACACATTGTGGGTTTATATAAACCCTTTCAAATTCTGAACATGAAAGTGTGGATCCGAAATCAGCTGGAAGATCTCTCACGCAATATGGTATACGATAGCAAGGTGCTACGAAACATTGCACTTGTACCAAAGCACAATGAGTTCCATGATCGCATTGATACCCACAACAACGATTTCTGGGACCAACTGAAAAATACAAAAAACAATGATTATTATTGGACTTACTGGTTAGATATGGTTTCGTCGTTGAATTGTGGAACAGTTTTTAGATATATTATAATAACTCTGATAATAATGTTTTCAAATGAAATAAATCACGAAATCGTAATTTTGACAATTTCTTTTTCTTGAAGATGAGTGCGACTCGACGTCGAAACATTGCCATTTAACTATTAAGTTTTTTTTATCTCATGCATCGGATTACTATTATTAGATATTAATATTTATAAAGGAGAAGGGACTTCTCCAATTCATAAATTCAAAATTAAATTATTTAAAAATTTCTAATACAGAAAAAATGTACAGTAGAGTTTGTTTTGTTTACATAATTATCTATATCTATTCAACCTCGAATAAGAAAGGTCGACGAATATCATATCATGTTCAAAAATAGTAATTTACACAGACATCTACAAATGATAAAATATAATAAATTTTAAATCTTGAATTATATCAAACAGCTGAATATATGTGTTAGCCCCAATATGACTTTTCAATTGATATACCTATAAAGAAGTGAAAAAACGCATACCGGAAATGGATCGTGATTAAAGACACTTTACTATCGAAAAATTTTCCCATTGAAAAGTAAAATTATATTATATAATTATATATAGTATATTATTATGAAAAATAAATATTTTCTTTTTCATGTTAGATTAAATTAAAAATTGTAATAAGTCATTTTAAAAGTGATAAGCCCTTTCTCTCTTTTTCTCCTTTCTCATTTGTTATCGGAATAACAAATATTTCCCTCTACAAAATTTATCTATATAAAAAAATAATATAAGTATCTAAAATATTTATGTATTTAAAAGTAAAAGAACTAGGGGGTAACAAAACTTTCATTTTCGGAAGCTATATTTGATATATTTTTGAACAGTAAATAAATTCATTAATATTTAATTAATATCTTACCCAATATTATAAAAAATATAGCTATATACCTATATATGTAAAATAATTATCAAGAACGTATTCTTTGTTTATTTATGATAAATCAAAAATATATTTATATAATTATACATATATAAATATATATAACACAATAAATGTAAAATAAAGATGCATAATAGATTAATTTACTTGAATCATCCGACGAGACACCTAAAATCAAGAGAATAAATATCCCACTAATAATAGATAACATATTGACTGCACTGTTTAGGATAGAACTGAGCTCTTTTACATAATGTGAGTCATATATATTAGTGGAAGCTTATCAATAAATCGAAAAAAAATTAATAATAATAAATAATTATATTCATTTATCATCGTTCTATTAATATATATTTAAATATAAAATTATACATGTTATATAATCAGCAAAGAGGAAAATAATCAGTTAAAAATTTACGTATTATGTTAATATAAACTACCAATCAATCTTATTTTACATTGAGCACCCTGAATAAATTTTTAAAAAAATTGTTCCTTGTTTTTTTCTTTCTTCAAAAGTTCCCATCTATTTGCGCCATTGTATAATAAAATTTAATCGTTAAAACATTAAAAGACATTTCATTTTTGAGTGAAATGAGTTTGTACTCTAAACCAGGGGTGTATTGGGAGGGGAACGCGGGGAAAGACGTTTCCTTACCTTTTTCAGAACCGGAACGCCTTCCAGTACTTTTTCATGTCCCGACGATTCCCACTTAAACCTACTGTTAGAATTTCTTTTTTTGTTCGTAAATATTTTGTATAGTAAGAATAAGAAAAAATAAAAACTTATATGGAAAAAAATAGTTTGCTGAAAATAGGGCTTTTTTGCTCCCACAATGCGTTCCCTTACTTCTTATTTTACCAATACATCACTGCTCTAAACCTAGAAAATGTTTTTATAAAACGTTATATAAATAAGTTGACCTGTGGCCAGGTCCGAACCGACCGACGGTTTGAAGTAAATTAATTTCCAGCTACAGAAACAATTTCAAATAATTTTAATATATCTATTAATGTAATAAAAAAAAGATATGGATACATAAATAATAAATATAAACATTTTTAATTTTATTTTATTTATAATATATATGCAAGACCAGGCTGTGACGTCATGAACGGCTGGATGACGTCATATAATTTTAAATCAAGAAAAAACTAATAAATATGATTTTCCCGAGGATAAAACCAATACAAAGTGCATGATTCGTGGTGATATATAAAAAAATCACCTCATGTGAAATTTGGTGTGAGAATAACCCTTCCCTTCCTATCGTCGATCGCTAATACTACCACTTCCGGTTTCCGGATTTGCACCAAAAGTTGATCAATTCATCCCACTGATGCATTAAGCAAATATACCAAATTTCATCAAAATCGGTTGAGCCGTTCAGGCTGTACACATCTATACGGACGGACAGACGGACGGACAGACATCATGCTAAAAATACTTTTTTCTGTTAAGAAAATGCATGATTCGTGGAGATATGTAAAAATCTCCACATGTGAAATTTGGTGTGAAAACAATACCTCCCTTACTATCGTCGGTCGGTAAAAAAATTGATATTGTTTTAGTTGCAGCTCTTATCCTTGGATGATGACTTGTCCATACAATTACAAGATTATTATAATTCCTGTAACTCGTAGTGCTGTATAAATAGTATCAATGGATCGAGTGACACACTAACAATACAATCATGCAAGTATAAAAAAATTTAAAATAAAAAACACTGAGAAAAAGTTTGAAAATCAGGAGCTTGAAAAGCAGTCGACCACTCTCGTTCCGAGCTGCGCGCGCACCCTTAAAATAAAAATACATTTTTAAAATTAAAATTTAATTTTCCTAGTGTTACTTATAGGAAATTTTTTATAATAGTCAAGACAGCCGAAATTTTTGACATTTTATTTTTAAATGATCGATTCTCGAAGTTATCATACTTTCTATAATTTCTTCTAAAATCTGCCGCCCCTATCAGAGTGTCACCTCAGTGAAGTTTCCCCACCCTCCCCCGGCGTCAATTCCCCTCTAGCTACGCTAATGAGGCTAGGCTTCTTCTTGTAACTTTTTACTTTAATTGACGCCTCTGTTTAACAGACTTAGAAGACAGTGTGTGCGTTCATACAGCCATAAGTTATACATTCACACCACCTTTTTATATTTAATTATTCAAGTCCTTTACCTTTCTACCGCATAGGGAAGAAAATTTGAAAAGAGAATATATTTTCATTGAATAAGTGTAAGTTTATATATATATATATATATATATATATATATATTATTTATTTTTTTATTTATTTTTTTATTTATTTTTAGTATATTTTATTTTTTAAATTTTATTTAATAATTTATCTGAATTATTTTTAATTATATACAAATATAAAAATATTTAAGAATATATTCTAAAAATAATCTAAATAGTAAATTGAGTATTTACAATATAATAAATATAATATTATTTTATTAATTGATATAAAATAGCTGATAAAATTGATAAATTGATAAATTTAATTTTAAAAAAATTATAATTTTAAAAAATTTATAATTTAATTTTGTCAAAATTTTCAATGAAATATCTAAAAATTAAAATATGCATTTAATATTAATTCTGATTATTTTTTTTAATGATGTTAAATATAATTATAATTTATAAAATAAAAAATAAAACCTTAGTTACTAATGAAAAATAATTTAAAAATACTATTTGTTATAATAGAATTGAATATGATCCTTTAAAAATATTTTCTATTTATAATATTTTATCTATATATTTAACTGAATTATTTTTAATTATATTATTATAATAAACTATTTCTTAGAGAAATGGGCAATTTTAGAATTATTTAAATATCTTTATTTACAAAATATTATTTTACTTATATATACATATATATATATATATATTCTTTTACTATATATATACTATATATACTATACTATATATATACTATATATACTATACTATATATATACTATACTATATATAGTAAAAGAAAAATTAGTATTATTTTATTCACATATAAATAATTTATAAAGAAATTTGATTACATTAAATTTATTTTAAAAATAACTTTAATGAAATCCTAATGAATGATTTAAATATCAACTCAAAATTCAGATCATCAAATACTTGAAATGAAATTGAATTTTTTTTTTATATAACTACTATATAACTTTGAGTTATTTTCATATTAATAATAATAGTCTTGTGTTGATTCTGTTGGTACATTCTGTAACATATTAATTATTTAGTCATTTATTTCTTTATTTATTATTTCTTAGTAAAGTAAATAAAAATAAAAATAATCTTGTCCATAAGTGCTTGAAAACCAAAAATAATAATTTATTATTAGGGGAGAGTGGCTTATTAAAAATTCACTTTTTTCACAATTTATCCAAATTTTATATGAAAATTACTTGACATGTAAAAATAAAAATTTAATATATTCCAATCTGCTTTTTAAATTGAATTAAAACTCATAGACAATTTTATTACTTTTTTTACTTTTTCTACATCTGCAAGTACTAAGAGTTAATTTAAAATTTGGGGCAAAAAATAAATCTGTTTCGAGGTGTACTGTGCCCCAAGATGCGCCACTCTCCTCTATATATTATAATATAATATAATTCTATAGTATCCTATATAATATATCATTATTAATTTGTTAATAATTTTATAAAATCATGTATAGTTTTAAATATATATGTTACTAGTTTTAAAATATATTTTTTACATATATATTTCGTAAAATAAACTTAATAATTTTTATTTATTTTTAGGGAAATATATTATTGATTTCAAAATGAATTATAATGGATATTTTACATCTTCAAAAACTCAAAATAGTTCTTCCGTAAATGGTCTTTTATTTATTATTATTTTATTTATTTAAAAACAATAAAAATTTTCAATATTTTAATTTCTCTAATTTTTATATTAATATTTTTTTTTATTATGATTAAAAAAAATAAATAAAAAGTTTAATTATGAGGTGTATTCAAATATAAACGATTTATAGGTAATATGAAAGGTTATTATGAATTAATTAAATTTAAAATTAATTATTTTAACTTTTTAATTCATCTTTAAAATAAAAAAATGATATGATTAAAACAAATAAATAATAACAAATTAATATAATTAATAAATGAAAAGTACCGGGACCCCGAGCCTCGGCTCGGTACTTAAGTTAAAAAAAATGATTCATTATTATTGGATTTGGCTGGTAATATTAATACCTGGGACACCGAGCTCTCGCTCTACCCTTTAAAAAATATTGATACACAATTCTTTAATTATTTATTACAATTATTAAATGTTACACATTTGCATCAATCTGATTAAAATTAATGAACTTGTGCTCCTCAATAATACATAAATATATAATATATAGGTACATATATTTTTTTTCTATAGTGTTTTTTTGAAAAACTGTTTAGCGCCCCAAGTGGTTATAAAACAAACTAAAGACAAAAAAACGTGCTTTGCAGCTTTTCGGAATTAAAAAAGCAAAATTGGCAGTCGTGGGACTGGCCGACAGAAGTGAAAACTTCTGCGTAAGAAATTTTAAAACAGACGAAATTCGCGCTATTTCACGAGAAAGATGAATTTCATATGCATGTATATATATATAACTTATATATTATTTTAAACATATATTTTAAACAAATTTGTAACTTATATTTATATATATATAAATACACAACTTTGTTTAAAATATTGCAATACGAACTGTTTTATAATTCTTATCTCTAACATAAAATATATATTTATTATGTGAAGTTCATTTCGTATAATTTTGATTATATATGTATATATGAAATGAACTTTACATAATAAATATATATTTATATGTTAGAGATAATTTATAAAACAGTTCTAATGACAATTCAAATTTCGCGCTCTGTTATAAGAAATTTGAAAGCAGATGGTTTCATGGTGTTGGTCACGATCACGCGAGTTCTATACTTTTTCCCCATCCCGCAAAAGTGCTCAACGCCGCTAAAGAAGTTTTCACTTCAAAAATTATTTAATATTTGGAAATATATCTGACTTATAGAAAAAATGAATATTAATTAAAGAAAGAAATAGTTTTTAAAATATCCTGAATAATATGTAACAATTTTCAAGATAGAAATTTATTACAATATTACAATTATTAACTGTTGCATCATTGCATCAATCTGATTAAAATGAATGGAACTTCGGGTACTCAATAATAATAAATAAAATAATATTAATAAATATATTGAATAATATTTTATTGAAAAAATATTAAAACTTATAAAACTATCTAAAACTTTATTAATAAAAGAACAATGAATAAATAAATATAGAATAGTAATTTATTAAAAAGTAAACAATAGATAAAAAGAAAAAAAAATAACAAAATCATTATTTTCATTTTTAAATAACGATTCACCCGGCGAGTTTCGAACCGACGAAATCCACTCGTTAAAACATCAGTCCAACCGCTGGACTATATGTATTTAGATAAAAAATTGTCATTTTTTTACTGTCTTAGCAGGCAGTATTAAAAATTTTGACGTTTTCCATATAATATATAATTTTCAATTAAGAAATTAATAATGAAGCTGTATGTTTCAAGAGATATCATCAATAAAACTTAATTTTTCTTTATAAATACTATATCTAGTGTGAATTTGAAAAAAATCGTTAGAGCGGTTTTTGAGAACCATGATATATAGATAAATACATATATACAATTTTAGCTAGCATAATAAGATAAGATAATTGATATTTTGAGAGAACATCTTAAATTTTTACCGACCGACGATAGTAAGGGAGGTATTGTTTTCACACCAAATTTCACATGTGGAGATTTTTACATATCTCCACGAATCATGCATTTTCTAAACAGAAAAAAGTATTTTTAGCATGATGTCTGTCCGTCCGTCTGTCCGTCTGTCCGTCCGTCCGTATAGATGTGTACAGCCTGAACGGCTCAACCGATTTTGATGAAATTTGGTATATTTACTTAATGCATCAGTGGGATGAATTGATCAACTTTTGGTGCAATTCCGGAAACCGGAAGTGGTAGTATTAGCGATCGACGATAGGAAGTAAAGGGTTATTTTCACACCAAAGGAGATTTTTTATATATCACCACGAATCATGCACTTTGTATTGGTTTTATCCTCGAGAAAAATCATATTTATTAGTTTTTTCTTGATTTAAAATTATATGACGTCATCCAGCCATTCATGACGTCACAGCCTGGTCTTGCATATATATTATAAATAAAATAAAATTAAAAATGTTTATATTTATTATTTATGTATCCATATCTGTTTTTTATTACATTAATAGATATATTAAAATTATTTGAAATTGTTTCTGTAGCTGGAAATTAATTTATTTCAAACAGTCGGTCGGTTCGGACCTGGCCACAGGTCAACTTATTTAAATTAATTTTTAAAATTATCTAGACTTTATGGACACCATATATATTATCCAGAAAAACCTTTGTATAATATTCACGAAAATCAATACAAAAAAATTAAAAAAAAAAGATTGAAATTTTTTATTTTTTCTTTATCTATTGTTAGGAATATTCAATTACATTTTAAATTCAATCTTCTTTTTATAATTTTTATTTAGTTGAAACTAGAATTACAAGATGGAAGAATTCCAGCTGATTATTTTAAAGAAATAAATCAAATAAAACAACTCAAGCATAGAAATGTAAATCAACTTCCACAATGTTGTGATCCACCAACCCCAGGAATAAAAACATTGGCTATGAAGTTTGAACACATTAGCCAGGTATCTTATGGTCCATTCATTATTTATCTAAAAATCACCATTTAAACACCAAAAAACATAGTTTCCTAAAAAAAGTTGAATGTGAATGTATGTCTATTATAAAACGAATATATGCCTAAACTGTTGCAAAATTTAAATGAACAATTTTAACAAATAGTATATTTTACAATTTTCTCAAAAAAGGGTTGAAATGTTGATTTTTAAAATAGTTTCTTCTAAAATACCTATAATTTTTTTTTAAATAACTAACACTCTCACATTGTTAATAGACATAAAATATAATATATAAAATATAAGATGTTAAATACCCGTAAACTATGATTAAAATTAAATATTAATCAAAAGTAAAGATGGAAAATTAAAATTGTTAATACTCACATCAGATTTTTTTAAACATTTACACCCTCCATTCCAAAAGAAACCGAACTTATTAAAAAAAACAAAAAACCAATGTACATTTTGGAACAAATCATTTTTATTAATCCCTTCTGCATCGATACACAAATGTTCTCGCTCCAACAAGTTGTCAAACGACTTCTCCATGTCCTTTATTGGAATAGTCTTTATGACGTTGGTCGTCGCCTTCTCAATGGCTTCAATCGATGCCTGCCACTTTCCTTTCATCGCCAAATGCAGTTTAGGGAACAGATAGAAGTCGCACGGAGCCAGATCTGGTGAATAGGGCGAATGATGCAAAGGAATAACGTGATTTTTGACCAAAAAATCATTTACAAGTCGCGAACGATGTGATGGTGAATTATCGTGCAAAAGAGTCCAACTGCCGATTTCTCGATATTCTGGCCGAATACGACGAATTCTTGCCAGCAAACGCTTCATGACGTCCAAGTAAAACTCTCCAGTGTCTGAATGGCCGGGTGGAACAAATTCACGCACTTTTTCGATATTTTCTTCCGATAATCCGGTTCTGGGACGGCCTGATCTTTCGTCATCATCCAGCTTCTCTCTGCCCGATTTGAATCGCCCGAACCACTCGCAAACTTTCGTACGGGATAGACAATCATCACCATATGCATTTTATAGCATTTGGTGCGTTTCAGTAAAAGTTTTACCAAGTTTAAAATCAATTGCAGCTCTTTGAAACTCATTTTCCGACATGTACAAAACACACTGACACAACGCAATAACTTTTGTTGTATGTATCTAAATTTCATGAAATTTATACCAGTTGTCAATGAGGGGCTAAGCCATCTACGGGTAAATATTACAACAGATGGTATTAGTGGTACTATTTTTTTTTAAAGTTCGGTTTCTTTTGGAATGGAGGGTGTATATGATCTATGTATCTATGACATATATATTTATTTTTTTTTTTAGAATCTTACTATTTTTTTAAAAGCTCGACATTTAACTATATCACAAAATAAATCGATTTTTGAACAAATAATAAATGGAATCCATTATTTGCATGAAAATAGAATTATTCATCGAAATCTCACGCCACAATATATACGCGTGAATTCTAACAAAAGATTAAAAGTAAGTTAATTAGATATTATTTCTTCTCAATAGATATATAATTGCTGATCAGAAGGTCCTGGACCCTTTAAGTCTGTTTTATTCTAGACTTGTATATAATTTTTTCCTTTTGTCAAATTAACTTTCAATTTTGTATATATAGGTTATATACCTAAAAGCTAAAAGCAACGCAATTCACCCAAATTTCGAAATCAGGATTTCAATGGAAATTACATGTTTTGATGTTTCCTAAATTTAAAAAGGCAATGCACTCCACTGACAATACAATTCAATATATGAAGATATATGCTTTTACAAAATTGCTTCCAAGAATATTAATATAATAATATCATTTAAATTTAATACTTTATTTTTTAAGTTATTTAATTTCCTTTGTTTTATTATGATTGAAAACTAAATCTAACGTTTTTAACGTTATATAAAAAACTATATATAGATAAACTTAAATTAAAACATTTAATAATGTGAATCTAAATTATTTGATTTATTTGTTTGTTCTATCGACCTTTAACTTTTACTAATTACTATCTCGCCACAAATAGTATTGCGATCACGAAAATTTTCAAAGGCGAGATTTTAATGTTTTTATACGTTTTGAAGGTTCCTGAGTCATTTTCAATAAGGTTGAGAAAAATGTTAGTCTCTCTCTCTCTCTCTCTCTCTCTCTGTGTGTGTGTGTGTGTGTGTAGACAAGATTACGCAAAAACGGTTTGAGCTAATTATTTTTTTTTAGATTTACGATTTTTGCGATGTTGATGTAAATATCTTTGAAATATTAGAAAATTCAACCCTCTCGTATCGTGCACCTGAAGTTTTACTAGGTATAATATATTCAAAACCAGTTGATCTTTGGTCTGCTGGGTGTATTTTAGTTGAATTATTTAATAGGAAGCCATTATTTAGCATACCCGATCGACTTGATCAACACTCTCGACTTAAACAATTACAAAAGATCTATTCGTAAGTAAAATATTATTATTATTAATTTATTAATAAGGATTTTCAGAATATATTGCATGTCTTATTTTTACTCTTTCTTTTTCATTCATTCTTTTTACCGGCCGACGATAGGAAGGGAAGGTATTGTTTTCACATTAAATTTCACATGTGTAGATTTTTACATATCTCCACGAATCATACATTTTGTTAAAAAAAAATCATTTTTAGCATGATGTCTGTTTGTATACACAAGAAATATATAATGTTGTTTGGAAATTAATTTATTTCAAATCGTCGGACGGTTCTGTGCCTTGACACAGCTTATATTTTTTTTTTAAATTTATTGTTAAAATAATCTCCAATAATATTTTTTTTTTCAATTTTAGTACTGTCGGATCACATATAGATCTTCACTTTACCAATAATCTTTCTTTGGTACGCAATGATATATGTTTTTTTCCATTTTAGGGCGGTCGGAACACCTGTAAACTATTATTTTGCTCATAATTTCCCAATGAAACACACGTTTAAATCATGGAAGGGTCCACCTATAAATTTAAGATGCCCTGATGCTGAGCACCTCGCATTACAACTCTTAAAATTCGATGCTAACAAACGCCTTAATGCGACTGAAACTCTAAATCATAATTTTTTTTTACGAAATGAAAACGATGATGAAATAATTAATTGAAAATTGAATTGAACATTTATTATATGTATATATATCTAATTGACTTATTACATTTATATTTTATTATTTTCTAATGAAGTTTTACCGTCTATGAATGGTAACAAAAATATTTTAAAAAATTCATTTTTATTAAAATTTAAACTACACTTTTTTTAAGAAATTTAGTCATGACTAATTTACAATCAGTTATTTTTTGAATTAGTTGAAACTATGCATATATTATTATACAAGGTGGGACAATGTTGATTCACTTAAACAACATTCAATTAATAAATCTGTGAGTCTATTATGCCCCACACTTTAAATCTCACATATTCATTTTTATTCTAGTTCTTTAATAAAATAAATACAATTGATATATATAATAAAATGCAAACATTATGTGAATGTTTATCGAAATTATATATATAATAAATTACAATGAATTTATGCATATTTTATATTTATTTACTAAATCATATTTACCAAATCTAATAACTAAAACAAAATTTTTATGTAAATTTAAATTTATGTTGTTTTGATCATTGAAAGAGTTTAAAGGATGAAATTCTTGTAATATGAAGTTTTTGAGATGAATAGTATAGTATAGCTCTCCTTTATAGGGAAAACCAATTTTATTATTCTTGGTTAACTTAAATGAAGTCAATAAAATCAAAATCAAAAAGAAAAAAAAACGGAAAATAGCCAAAATATATAAATGGTTGGCGAAAGGATCTCGGAGCAACAATTGTTATATTTTTGTATTTTTAAATAAGATTATTATTATTTTTTTATATCTTTAAACTTATACCTGGATATATGATTGGTACATTTAAAAATGTATAAGAATTATTTTTATTTTATTTTTTTACTTTTCAATCAAAAAAAAACTTTCTAAGTTCTTTGAGAGTCAAGTATAACCCGGATTCACAACAATCTTTGATGCGGGTTATATATCGCGGTAAAATTTGAGCTCAAACGGTGGAGAACATTTTGGATTGTGAAGCGTACACTAACGAACTTAACATTTATATAATATGAACTAATTAGAAAGATATTATTTTCAAAAACATTAAGTATAGGAGTTAGGTGGATTATTTGTTACATTATGGAGAGATCCATTGTAAAGTGGCCAGTTGATACGTATACAATAATAAAAGGAGATGAATAACTCAAGATAATAAAATAATATGTATTTGCAAATATTATAGTAAATTATAAATATTATTTTGCCGAGTTCTCATTGGTATGGGGACTCCTTTGTGAGAGTCTACAGAGGTATTATTTGATAAATATTTATAAATCGACAACGCTTTTTCAGTTTATTCATCAAATTTAGACATTGTTTTAAAAATAATTAATTCCAATACATAAAATAATGTGTTTGTGATTATTAGTATATGTACTTAAAAATGATTTCATTATATAACCATCCATAATTTAAAATAATTTTAAAACCATTTAATATAAACAAACAGAGAAATAACCGACGTCTCAAAACCCATAGCTAGAACAATCAAATGTCATTTAGATAAGAGAACTTATAGAAAATATAGAAATATAGAAAAATATCCTAATATTATTGATTCCAGAGCACAAGGAGATTGAGGGAAAATTAGGAAAAAATAAATTAGTGCAATTTAACTGAAAGTCTTTTAATTCTAGTTAATTTTGCGGTTTTTTGTTATAGCCTATTTTTAAATCGATATATATATAAATAATTTCATTGAAATACGTCCAGTTAATTTTGAGTCTATAATTTCCTGTACAGACTGGAATACATAAGAAATTCTACTTCTATTTGGATTTTCCAAGCCATTAAGATTTCAAAAAAGTAGTTTATATGTATAAGGGAATTTTGTAAATAGAACCACATATTGATATTTGTTATGGTAAATTTTTTCAAAAAAATACAAAAAATACACAACGTTTCGATTGCTACTTCTGCAATCGTTACCAAGTGACTGCACTGTCCGAGCGTCCGAGTAGTTTATATGTGTGTAGAAGAAATCTTTTGAATGGAATTCCGGACAAACGGTAAAACCGATCATAACCAAATTTTATATTTAAACTTCTATACGGGCGCTAACACTTTCAAATACATATATAAATAAATAAATATCAAAAAAGTAAAATAGCTATATTTCCTAAACTACATATAAAATATGAGCTGTGGCCATATTAACATATTATATTTTATTATTTATAAACACTTAGGAAATAATTCGCTAGAATAAAATTGTTTTAGTAATAATATTTTTTTTAATATACCTATTTAATATTTCTAAAAAAATATAATTAATAAATGTTTTTTGTAATTTTCACATTTTGATCGGTTTATTGTATTATTTGTATAACTCCTAATTCTGACCAATATATTTTACTTATTTCAAATATTGCAACATCTCTCATTGAAAATATTATAACAATATTAACTGACTGTAATATTTTATTTAAACTTCTATTATAAAATCAATTCATAATTTATTTATTTATTTTTCATAAATTTCTCTCATTCAGAGAGAGAGAGATAATATTATTTAATATAATATATTAATCTAAAGAAGTATCTATATTATAGTATATAAAATAGGTCAAAATTATATTGAATTTTGAGATTTAATAATTATTTTTATTAAAATATTAATTTTAATATTAAATTTAAGTATATTCTATTCTAAAGATATGATATTAATAAAATTATTATTTAATTACTTTTAATAACATTAATTTATTATTTATAATCATGTATATAATTTTAATTAATTTATATAGTATATTCTGTATATATAGTAATAAAATTTATTTGATGATTATTATATTTTATCTAAAATAAAGAATATTGATTATTTTTATATTTATTTATTTTTTTTTTTTTGTTTTGGTTTTTGATTTTTTTTTTTTAAATTTATATACAATTTTAAAAAGAATTTGTTACAATTAGTATACATTATCATCGAATAAGTGGTAATCTATCAATTATTGCGCATCGAGGGCATACTTATCGATCCGCCCTTCCAGGTTCGGTTGCCGGGCGGCTCACGCTCTCTGCAGCAGCCACCTCCCGATCTTTGCCTTTTCTTCTCATTTGTCACCATTCCAAGTGGTTTTCTTCGCTTTCTTGTTGGTTGTATTGAAGTTTTGTGATTCGTGCTCACGTATTTTGATATTGTCATTGTCGAAACATTATGCTGTTGTATTTTCAAAAATTTGATTTAACCACAAAATACGTTTTACTTTAATTTAAATGCTTATTCCATGTTAAGGTGAGAAATATAAACAATTTAATAATTGCATGTATTTACTTGTAATTAAATTCAATATATATATATAAAATTAATAAAAATAATATTTATTATTCTTTGATTACAGAATGTTTATTAATCAAATGATGTCACACTTTTTATTTATTATTCTGTTCTCATTCAACAATTTTCTATTGAATTCTGCATCAACAGGTAAAAGCGACATCATCCATTAGAAAGATATATTTAAAGAAAAAAATCGATTTTAATTTTTTTTTTGAATATTATTTTAATATTAATATAAAATATTATTTTTATTTTAAAATATATAAATAAATCTTTAACTTTCAAAATTAAATAATAAGGTTTTTTTCTAAACCCTCAAGAAAATATATTTAGTTTTTTTAAAGGCAAATGTTTTAATCTATATATATATATATATATCTAATCTTATACTTGTGAAAATTTTTTTATATATATGACTAGATGATCTTGAAAATTTTACAATATTCATGTTTTAGGGGAATTTTGATGTAAAGAATATAACTGGTTAGGTTCCATTTACAAAAAAAAAATAATTTTAATTTCTTTTTATTTAGTTAAATTAAAAAATACTTGGTCCAAATTGATTGAAGATGACTTTGAAAAACATAATATTTATATGTAAATATATTTTATTAATATATATATATATATATATATTCTAAATATATGCGATTTTTTAAAAATAATCTATTTAATTGAAACGATGATATTTAAAGAATATCTTATTTAAAATTAACAATTTGATAAATATGATCTTAATATGATATATTAATTTATAGAAAAGTAATAAGGACAATCACACACACACACATTTAAATTATATTAATTAAAATTTAAACTTTTACAATAAATTAAATAATTTAATTGATATTTAATTATTTATTAGAAATAAAAATAAAAATAAATATTATATTTTAATAAATTTGTGAAGGAAATGTGTAAAATTAAATTAATATTTTTATATTTATTGACAATCTTATATGAACAGGTTCTCTGAATAGAAGATAATCATCGTGGGAATTTTTATAAATTCTTACATGGATTTTATTTATACTAAAAAATATTTTTTTTTTAAATGAAATTGATTACAATATTCTTAAAAAAATATTCTCAAATCATAAAGAATTCATTTTGAATGTACTGAGCGGCAATTAAAAATAATTATTTTCAAAATCTGAAACGTACCTAACAAAATTACTAATTATATACCATATATATATATATATTTATTTGTATAAGTTAATTAGTAATATTAATAATGATATATTAATTATAGATATTTAATTTCCATTGAATAACATTTTAAATGCTAGTTGAATTAAATAATCATTTTTGAAATAGATATCGAAACTTCAACTATTTATATATTATACAATTTTTTTTTATCAGTGTTAATATATACAGTCCCTGGCCAAATTATTAGACGCACTGCAAGATTTCATGTAAAATATTAATTACCGAGTGATATTGTACTTATAAATTGAATTGTTTTTTATTTTTATATTAATCAATGAAAATAAAATAAAACAGCATTAATTTAGAAAATTATATGTTTATTAAGTATTAAAGAAAAATGAAAATACATAATGTAAATAAAAGTCAATATTTAGTCGAGCCACCTTTAGCCGCTATCAAAGCTTCAACTCTGCTCGGCCTGCTATCAATGCAAGACTGTACTGTCTCCTGCATTTGAGGGTGATGATTCCACACATGAATAATTTTTTCTAGGAGCTGGATTTTGTTGGTGATCACATCTTTAGCCACTTCTCTTTTCACTAGCTCCCACACATTTCCAATTGGGTTCATATCGGGGCTATTACCCGGCCAATCCAACAGAGGGATATTTTCTTCTGCCAAAAAAGCTTTAACAGACCGAGCAGTGTGGCAGGGAGCTCCATCTTGCATAAAAGTGAATGGTTCCCCATTTAGAAACCATTCTTTGAGCTGCGGAATTAACCGATTTTGTAATACTTCTTTGTATTGGTGTTGCCTCATTATTCCATTTACGACGTATAGACGTCCAGCACCCTTGCCGCTGATGACCGACCAAATCATCACTTTGGTTGGATGTTTCACCGTTGGAACGACACAGACAGGATGAAACTTTTCTCCATGACGACGACGCAAATACAGAGCTTTATTCTGCAAAATTTCAAACGTGCTTTCGTCACTGAAGCAGACCTGTCAAAAATAAACAAAATATATAAACATCCATGTTTCTTTGCTTTATTTAACTGAAAATGATTATAATGTATCAATTTTTTATAAAATTACAAAATCTTATCGATCTCCAGAAGTCCACATCCTTGTCTTTCCATTGTTTGGCCCACTTCAGGCGCTTTGCTTTCATGGCAGCTGTTAACTTGGGCTTCCTGGCGGGGCGACAGGCCTTAAAATCTAATTCTTTTAATTTTCTTCGAACAGTGCGTTCAGAAGCATTTACGCTAGCATCCTGGAGTTGTGATTTTATCATCTTTGTGGTAGCAAATCTGTTTTCTAGACAAATTTTCTTCAAACATCTCTCTGACCGTGGAGTGAAAATTAGTTTTCTACTGCATCTTTTCTTTCTTTTTGAGCTTAATTCTTCCCCAGACTCAATTTTCTTTTTTATGCGGCGTACACTGGCTTCAGAAACCTTCAATCTTCGTGATATTTCCCGGTTTGTAAATGTATTTGCATTCACAAGGGCCTTCACTTCAGCTTTTTTACGTGGTGTAAGATCGACTTTTCTACCCATAATAAAAATAGTCCAAATATTTTTTTCAAACACTCTAAACAAAATAAAGTAATAATTGAGTAGTTAAAGAAACAAAGACAGTCCATAAAGCCACAGAAACACGTACGTACCTGCCGCGATCCCGATCACGATTGATACAGATTTGTACTTGTTTACGTTCATGTATCACTTTGTCAACACAGTGTTGCCATTTTTTTAAAATAAATACAAATAGATAGTCTACGACAAATCTTTTAAATAAAAATCAATAATATTGTAGTTTAAATATACAATGACTGTATAAAAACTCTTAAGAATCATAAAATTATTAAAAAAATACAGTGCGTCTAATAATTTGGCCAGGGACTGTAGATAATTTTTTGGTAATTACTCAGGTAAACTCATTTTCGTGGATTTGGATAATACTTAGTTTACTACATAAGTTTACTTGCAACAAATGTTTATAGTTATCTCTTCTTCTTCTTCGTTGTCGATAACTTCCTAGCGGAAGTGTCGTGGCCCTAATAACTCCACAGGAGTCATAGGGTGTTCATGGGAAAATTTGACCGAAGTGGTTTCCCCTTGCCTTCTTCGGTGGGGCAGCCGATGTTAAATTGAATTAAATTATAATAATTTATTAATTAATTAAATTAAATTAATTAAATAAATATATAATCTTGAGTTCTATGCTGGGATTCGAACTCAGGCTTCCTGTGTAGAAATCTAGTAGTCTACCCACTCAGCCATGCTGCCCCATTATAGTTATAGGTAGAAAATATATTGGTGTATTGTTAGTATCATTGACTTAAAAAAATTGGTAATTATTCAGGTAAAATCATTTTCGTAGATTTGTAAAATACTTTGCAATTCCAAATAAACTTTTCGTATGAAATTTTTCCCGGGAACTTATAGTTTTCTAGATAAAAATTATTAAAATAAAGATTTTTTAAGTTTGGCTGATTAGTTTTAAACGTCGAAATGTGCCATTAAGTAATGTTTTATTGACAAATTCACTAATTATTCACTTATTTATTAATTTTCGGTTTTGGATTTATATATCCAAACCGAACTTATAAAAACTTATAAATTTATGAAAATAAAAAAATTAATTAAATAATTTTCCTATATCCTGTTCGAGGCAAATGTCCAGTTGAATCTCTGAAATTCCTCCCTCCAAAAATACTCTCTTGAAAATGACACCAAAATAGGCACCGACTTAAGTATTAACGGCATCCTAAGTCATAATTGTCCCTCTACTTATCATTATTTCATAATAAGGGATATTTTCGAAAAAAAAAATAAATAAATTACCTAATACTACTATTGAAGTAATTTTTATTTCTCTTTTTTATTAAGCTATCAGTTAGTTAAGCGTTATAATTTTTAATTTTGACGTTGAATCCAGATTTCGTTCTTATATTTTGATTTATTAAACATTTCAAGGTTTTTTTTAAGCGAAAGTCATTTTGGCATTTTTCCAATAAAACCTTTCAAGAAAATAAATCTATCATAATATTTAATATCTAATAAAATTAATCAATCATTGAATAAACATAAATTAATCTAAAATTTCTTAAGCAAAAACCATTATTTTCAAAATGTTTAATTTTCTATTTATTTAATATTTCAATAATAAACCTACTTTTGTATTATTGATAATGAAAAGACAAAACGTAGAGGTAGTTATGTTAAGAAAGATATAAAACAATTTGTGTGTGGACTATGTAATTTTATAATATAAAAACTCAATTAAATAAGTTTTAATAAAAAATTAATGTAATATAATTAATTAACGTGTAATATAAGAATAATTATTTCATTATTTATAGTTAAAGTTTTCTAAATTACATATCTGATAATTTTATTGGTGGCCACATTTTAGAAATACAAGATATAATTTTTGACAAACTTGAATATATCTTTATAAAATAATATAATATAAAAATATAACTTTATAATTAAATTAAAATTAGCTGGAGTGTCTCCACTCAACTATCTCGCAATTTGAATTGGATTAAATAACATAATATATTATATTTAAATTAAATTAATTAATTATAAATTATAAATAATAAATATTAAACCAGCGCATGTTTGGCTTTTTGTTTATGGCACCACATCACGTGTTGACGCGTGAGATTTGCGGTGTTAAAAAATTAATTCTGGTAATTTCAGCGAATCAATCAAACTGAAATTCTATATATAGCAGTTTTATACAATTATTAATCATGTGGAAAATTATCAAACATCTATCTTTATTTTTACGGTCACTTTGAAGGAAAAAAAATCAAAACGTTGTAGGTAATGACCCTCTTCCGAATGAGCTACATTTCTCAAAAGTTGATAGAAAACTATGAATTTTGAATAATGCCCATGTACCAAATTTCATGATTCTAGCTCAAACCGTTTTTGCGTAATCTTGGTTACATACATACACACACACATACACACACACGGACATTTTTCTCAACCTTAGTGAAAATGATTCAGGAACCTTCAAAACGTATGGAAACATCAAAATCTCAACATCGAAAATTTTCGTGATCACAATACTATCTCTTACGAGATAGTAAAAATAAATTTCTAATTTTTAAACAGATAATTTTGATTAAATTATTTTATTTCGATAATTTCTTCATCATAAGAGGCTATTATATTCATTTTTACCTAAACTTAATAATAAATGAGTTATTTATAAAAAAAAACTACTTTAAGATTTCGAAAGCTTTACTCACATAATCTTAAAAATTAATAGTATTAAATTATAGCCGTAATGTGAATGTTTTCAAAGTTTAAAAGGCCAATAAGATCAATTGAGATATTTGTAAATATCAATAGATATATAAAAAGATTTTTATCTGCACATTGCTCAGAATTTAAATTACCGCCAAATTATCGCCACCAGCGCCTCTATGATCTAGTATGGTAACTAAACTATTTTTAATTAATTATTCTTTATAATTTTTTTAAAATTTTTCTAATTCAAAAATCGAAAATCGGGCTTCGAGGTCTGGTGGCCAGCCCCTTTGTGCTTCCGTGTAAAAAATTCCATGTCCCTGCGTGCGATAGATTTGACTGGAGGGCTCGGTCAGACAGACAGACAGACAGACAGGCAGACACATTACACTTGCTTTTATTATTATAGATTGATAAATTTCACTATTATCTAGTAATCTTATATTAAGTCTTTTGTTTTTTATGATTTAGGAGAAATAATAAAATATTTTTTTTATTTCTTATATTAAATTTTGTACGAAAAACTAAGCAATTTTTATTTTTGTTAAAATTTTTTTAAAATAAAATAAACTTACTTATACACTAAGTTATACTTTAAGAATTTTTTATTTTTCAAATAAAAAGAAGGATTATTATTATATTTTTTCTTTTCTCTTTGTAATATAGTACATAATATACAGCAATTTTAATTTTTTTCTCTCCTGGGGGGGGGGGGGTTAAAACCCCCCTAGTTGCGCCACTGTATTAAATATATATAAATAAGTAGATAGGAGTGTAGGGGATATATATTAAACATGCAAGAGCATAATTCTAGCCTGAGTGTTTTTGGATTTATTATTTATTTCCTGAATCAAAATCTCTAATAATAGTCTTTAGCCAATATAATACTATCTTATTTTTTAATATATCTTATTAAATGAATATAATCAAATTAGCTTATTGTGTTACTATTTAATAAAATTAAATAAACTATTCACTGATTAATGGAAATATTTTTCAGTTAATTTGATGTCTGCTTTCTTTAGATCAGAGGGTCTCAAACTGTAGTACATTTACCAATGGTGATACCTTGTAACCAGACGGTGGTAACTACAGTACAGTTACTTTTAGAAGGTCATAGAACCCCTCCTTTAGATAATGTAGTTTAAGATGACTATTAAGAAAATGATCAATATTAAATAAATATTTTGATACCATCTATTATGTTCAGAGAGAGGGGGAGGGGACAAAATATATCTCATAATAAGTTGATTTATATTATATTAATGGACCCTTTAAAAAATATTGATATACAATTCTTTAATTATTTATTACAATTATTAAATGTTTCATCATTGCATCAATCTGATTAAAATGAATTGAACTTGGGGTCCTCAATAATTATAAATAATAATAATAAATAATAAATAATATTTTAGTGAAAAAAAAAATATTAAAAATTATAAAACAATCTAAAAATTAATTAATAAAAAAACAATGAATAAATAAATATAAATTAGTAATTTAATAAAAAATAAACGCGAAAATAGATTAAAAAAAACATAAAATTATCTAATAAAAATTTAATACCGCGCCTCGGCTCGGTACTTAAGTTAAAAAAAATTCATTATTATTAGGTTTGGTTGGTAATATTAATACTTGGGACACCGAGCTCCCGCTCGACCCTTTAAAAAATATTGATATACAATTCTTTAATTATTTATTACAATTATTAAATGTTACACATTTGCATCAATCTGATTAAAATGAATGAATATGTGCTCCTCAATAATACATAAATATATAATATATACATATATTTTTTAATAAATAATATTAATAAATATTAAATAATATTTTAGTGAAAAAATATTAAAAATTATAAAACTATCTAAAACTTAATTAATAAAAGAACAATGAATAAATAAATATAAAATAGTTTTTTATTAAAAAATAAACAGATAAAAAAATATATAGAAAAATAAATAGATAAAAAAAAAATAATAACAAATTTATTACTTTTATTTTTAAATATCGATGCACTCGGCAAACTTCGATCCTTCGAACTCGAGTCATCAAAACAATGATTCTAACCACGGGACTAATATATTTAGATAATAAAAATAACATTTTTTTACCATCTTTCCAAGCTAATTACCAAGCCGTATTTGTTTTGTTGTTTTTTTTTTCAGAGGCGCTCTGATCAGCTAGTATTAATATATATTTTATTTAAACAAAGTAATCAAATACTTTAATTGTTTATTTTTTATATTGTTTTGATTATATCTAGTTTAAAGCCATAATTTCAAAACTAATCTGTAATTGTGTTTCTATTTTATAGATATTCCTGAATTGTGCGTTGTGCAACGTTTAACAAGCCGCTATGTTACTGCTTCTGTGGAAAACCCTGTTCGGGTCCAAAGTTGCTCAACAGATCGTCACAGAAAAATTTCTGGAACTATCCAGGCTCATGCTTTTTCATTTAATAATACCCGAATGGTTACTATTGAATTAACCACTGCTCGTTTTGATGACGATGAAGAGTTCTCGGCTGATAATAATTTTATTCTACCAGAAAATTTAACCCTCATATTAGGGGCCAATCAAATGTCTTTATTTAAATTGACAGCTGACCGAGAAATTAATTCCAATATTACTATTCTTGTGAGTACCTATCTTTTTATTGTTATTATTAATATAGTATTTTAAACAGGTGTGATGCAACATCACACTCTTTAATAATTTTAATTAATTGATAATTATTTATTATTATATTATTATTTATTGATTTATTTTATTAAATTTCAGATGCCTGAAAAATCTCAAATTGATGTCGACACTCGTTTACTTCCCCATGTAATTTCACGTTTTTGGTCTCCTAAACGTTGGTTTTCACGATTTATACATCGATCGCTTCAGATAGTGGATACCTATACAGAAATTTCATCAGCTAATTTAATTCGAATTTCTCTAAATACACACACACCAATCCAGGAAATTTTGTGTAATGATACAATGTATAGTTCACCTCCGCATGTGAGAGCATTTAAAGAGAGTGAACCCAAAATTCAGGGTTGCTTTTACGATGATTTCATTCATCAAAGTCTTGAGTATGAACTCGTTTTTTAAAAATATTTATTCAATCTATTTTAATATTAATTTCATTTTCTTTTTTTTAGAGATGTTTATGTAGTCGAATTAGGTGGTGGATCAAAATATAATATAATGAAAAATTCCCCAACTGTAGATGTTGTTTTAGAATTAATAGGACCAATTGAACGTACTATTACTCTAATACTTAAAGGTAATAGTAAATATTTACGATGGAGAGTATCTACTGTCGGCAAATTTGACGAAATATATTTGGTGGTAAATAAAGTATTTATTATTATTACAAATATATATTATAAATTATTGACTTTTTATAATTGAATCTGATTAAAATGCAATATTAAAATAATGAATTAAATAATCTTGCTAGAAGATGTTATTATTCTTCATAATACTGCGAAGATTTTTTTTAATTCGATTATAATATACCTTATTAATATATACATATATATTAATATCCAAATGTAGATAAAAAGTAAACATCTTTCTTGGGACATTAAAAGAAAGTATAATTAAAAAATGGTATAATATTTACAGTTAGTATAATTAAAAATCATACAAGTGATAGATGTAAGAAGTTTTATGAAAGGAGTACTAAAAGAAAGAATTTAAATATATATTAAAAGAAAAGGAGGATAATGTCTTAAAACAAATTCTGCCACATTTCTGTCATTCAGATCTTTATAAATTAACTCATTAGGCAAGTATTACGAAAAAGTTACCATAAACCTGAGGTGTCTTATTTTGGATCTTTGGACTATGTCCTTAATAAAACTATTATTGATTTCCCACAATAGAGAATGTCATAATCCCATATGAGCTTAATAATCATAATGAAGAGAATAATTTGAAAACAATTATTTTGCCAGTTGTGTTATATGGTGCGAGGTATGGTCTAAGACCATGGGAGATGGGAGTAGATTTAAAGTATTTGAGAATAGGATTCTTTGCACAATTTATGGGCCAAAGAAAGATGAGGTCACCGGGAAATGGTGGAGATTGCATAACGAGGAATTGCATGAACTCTATGCATTTCCACAAATAGTTAGGGTTATAGGCTGCTATGGGCAGGGTTTAGAATGGGAGAGAAAAGAATGAAGGAAAATATATTGGTAGAGAGACCGATTGGGAAACGTCCGCTGTGAAGAACAAAGACGCGTTAGGTGGACAATGCAGGAAGAAACATGAGAGAGGTGGGAGAAAATAGAAGTTGGATTGTTGTGGCTCAAGATAGGAACACTTGGAGAAATGTGGTTGTTGCGGCCAAAATCTTTCCGTAGAGCCACAGAGATAGATAGATAGACAATACAAATAATGTTATATTAAGTCATGTTTGATTGTCATCCTATCAGATTAACAATAAATAAATTAAGTAATCTAATCTAATTTCGTTAAAATTTTATTTCTTATTATGTAAAGAATAAATAAATAAAATATATAATTAAGAATATTAATTTTTGATTATGATCAAAATACATCTCTCATATTCAACACAAACTGTCTTTTACTATATTTTTACTGTCATCAGAGATAGTATTGCGATGACGAAAATTTTCGATGTTGAGATTTTGATGTTTTTATATGTTTTAAAGGTTCCTGAATTATTTTCACTAAGGTTGAGAAAAATGTCTCTGTGTGTTTGTGTGTGTGTATGTATGTAACCAAGATTACGCAAAAACTGTTTGAGCTAGAATGATAAAATTTGGTACATGGACATTATTCAAAATTCATAGTTTCCTATCAACTTTTGAGAAATGTAGCTCAACCGGAAAAGGGTCATTACTTACAGAGTTTTTATTTTTTTTCTTCTAAAGTGACCGTAAAAATAAAGATATATGTTTGATTGTTTTTCCACATGATTAATAATTGTATAAAACTGCTATATATAGAATTTCAGCTTGATTGAATAGCTGAAAGTACCAGAATTAATTTTTTAACACTGCAAAATGTGAAGTGGTGCCATCAACAGAGCCAAACATGCGCTGGTTCAATAAATATTATTTATTAATTTTAATTTATAATTTAATTAATTTAATTTAATTTAAATTAATATATGATATTTAATCCAATTCAAATTTGCGAGATAGTCGAGTGGAGACACTCCAGATTTTTTTTAAAAAATTAAGATTAATAAAAATCATAAAGTTATGATGAGAGGAAAACTTTGACCAAACGGGAGGACATATATTAATTATTAGAAGTTTGCTTAGTGGAAAGCAATTGGAAAGATAGATCAAGGAAGTGATCGGAATACAATATAAGATGGAATTGAATGTAATTGAATAAGGGAGGATCAATATATAAAGGCGTTTTGGAGGAATATGATTGTTGTGAATAAGACTTTGAGGCGAAAAAGATAAAAATAATTAATAGATTTATTAAATTTATATTTCATTAATTTATTTAATTTTTCTCTATTTTTAATAATAATACATTTTTTTTCTTTTTTCCCTTTTTAAGAGTGATCATTCTGAGAACATAATCCAAAATATGTTCTCTAATACCAGGAAAAGTGTTTTTGTAAGGCAATTGGCTTTACCTAGACGACTGGATGCTTTACTAATTACTGTTGTTGAGCATTTTGGCCCTCCCACACTTTATGTTAGAACATCTGGAATGGTTGATCGTATTAAACTACTTGTCGGAACTGATGGTAATAAAATGTATTATTTTTTCATAATACTCGTGTTAATAAATAATATAATTTGTTTTTATTTTATAGAAATGCAATTGACACCAATTTTGCTTCGGGAAAGAATGCAAGTGGTTTGCACAAGAACACAAATTCGTGTAACTTTTCCTTTATGGCTCCACAAGGCTGTTGGTTCCCCCCGAGTAAGTTTAAAAGATAACACCTGTGGGGCAATAGAACAAGGTTCTCACCTTATTCTGGAGGGCCAAGCAAGTGCTTGTGACAGTCTTCTGGAAAATGATGGAAGAACAACTACAATTCGCAATCAAGTATATTTTTATCAAGCAATTTTTCTATAAGTAGTTTTTAAAGTATAGAACGGTCGATCAATGAGTGGTATAATTTATTTAACAAATATTTTAACAGGTGGTTTTGGTTTCAAATACACATGAAGAAGCTCGTTTACCTGTGGAATGTACCTATTTACCTTATGTTCCTGGTTTTGCCTCTGCGGCGACATCAGAGAATTTCGATGAAGATGATACTGACATTTATGTTGGTCCAAGGGAAGGCTATGAAAGAATTGAACTTTATCATTTGGCATTTTTCCGTGATGAAACACTTCAGTTGGCTATTAATACTGAAAAGAATGATGAACTTTCATATGAAGACGACTTATATTTTCAAGTATGGAGTGATGGAGGTATGAATGATATTGATACTAAATAAATTTATTTCTTGATCTATATTATAGTTTGAAAGATTATAAGTAAAATTTTTTAATTAATTAATAATAATTACAAATAATTATTGCAAATATTACAATTAGAATATTACAATCTGACAAAAAACCACTTCGTGGTAGAGGTTCCCCGCCAAGTTGTGTGCCCTAAAAAGTAGGGAAATCAAAAAAGTTATGGCCCCGCAAAGTTGTCTTTCAAAAAAATTAGTGAAATCAAAGCTTGGCGGCCTCCAAGTTCCTCACCTTACAATATTAATTGTTTTTAAAACGTTAATTTCCTGAATAGTGTATTTAATTGCATTTCCAATAAAACTTTTGCAAATACTCTGTGGTAATGTGGGAGGTACTACCACTATTTGGTCGGTAACTGCTATCTTGCCAGGCCCGGACTTGAACCCGGGTCCAAGAGCTTGAAAGATCAAGCATGTAGAGGTTAATAAAATAATAAGATACTTTATATATTTCTAATTTAGAAAATTCCAAAAGATTTGTATGAAAATCACGTTAATTGATTGGATATTTGATTTTTTTTTAAACTTCTAAATATATTTAAGGAACTCTGCTAAACTTGTTAGATGGAAAGAGTTTCAAACTATTTACATCTTGAGGAGTAATGTTATTAATATTTATAAATCGCCGATTTTTTTAAAAATTTTATATTTCTTAAATTTAATTCTCTTGAAATCAATGTTTGTTGAGATTGTTCCATTCGTGAAGATTTTCGTTAATAGATGTCGTTACTAGTTAATAAAAGATAAAAAGTTCTCCTTCAAATGAAATAAATTAATATAATTTATTTTTAGGCTTACTATCCACTAATAAAAATATATAACTATTTATATTTTTAATGCAAATCAAGCTAATATAGTGATTAGATGAAAGAGATGAGGTGGTTGGTAGATTGATTGATAATTACACTTTAAAAAAAACTATATTTGTACAAATATTGATTTAAAAATAAATTATTGAAAAAATTTTATTTTTTAACATTTATTTAAAAATTTCAAATTAAGATATGAGAATGATTTATTAAAGAACCATATTTTATAAAGTACTAAATATTTATTTAAGGAAAAAGACATTTAGATTAAAAAAATATTGAGAATATATATATATATATATATATATATAATGTATAAACAAATAAACATGTAAAAATTCATTCTTTCATAAATTATTTTTCCACTCGAGAAATGTATTTTTAGTTTCATGCACGATGTATTTTTCTTAATTTTTCAGTTTCCAAAGTGAAAGCGGTGGCAGATTCGTGTTGGCTTACATCCAAAGCCTATCAGCAAGAAGATGAAGATATGAGCCAATCCAAATGGGACTCCATCGTTTTAGTGAAGAATGGTTGCCCACTCAATACAGCCATTGATATGCTTGCATCTCCCTCCCCAAACTCTATGCTTTTTGTCATACATTTAAGCCGATTGAATGTAGAGGAAATACCAAAACCCTATCTATATTGCAAAGTCGGTCTATGTGCCAGTCAAGATTTGCATTTCAAAGGAAATATGCCAAAGGTATTCAATATTTGGGGATATTTATTTTATTTAAAAAAAAATAAAAATTTAATTAACAAGTGCTCAACTGATATACAATAGTTGTCACCTTTAGAACTTGAAGATAACAGTTCAAACTACACCAACTAACTCTATACCTTTTAAACTAACATTTTATTGTCATATTTTCTACTAAAACAATTGTCTTTAGTGATTTTTCTAGGAAATAAATCATATAAATTACAAGATTAATAATAATTTATAAAAAAATATTTATTAATATATTTATTATTATAATAAACAAAACTAGAATTCGGCTTGCAGCTAATAATAAATGAAGATAAGAAATAAAAGTTAATTATCTTCATGTTCCTTAAAATGTCAACATTTCGGACCCTGATCAGGACCTTCTTCATGTCTTGGTATTGTTAATTAAATTATTTATTGATGATAAGGAAGATTTTATTTTTTATCTTTAGATCCTATTAGCTGCACGCCGATTTCTAGTCCTGTCTACCAGAGGGGTCGCGCGAAAAATTTTCAGGGTCGCCAAATTTAAAGAACTTTATATAACAATAAAAAAACCTCTAATATAAATGGAAATTTCACAAATAGTTTCATTTTAACTACGTTGACGATTAAAAAAAATCTCTACTATCTACTCAGGGGTCACGACAAATTTTTTCAAAAAAATGGCGGTCGCAAATGAAGATAGGTTGCGCACCACCGCTCTATATTATTAATAATAATTAATATGAATAAATATTTTTTTATAAATTATGTAATTTTTATGATTTATTTTCTAGAAAATTCACTAAAGACAATTGTTTTAGTAGAATATATGACTTAACAAAGTGTTAATTTAAAAGTTAGAGTTAGTTTTTTAAATAAAAGTTATTGTTTCAGTCCCTGATCAAAACTTTCTTCAGGAGTTTTTATGATTATACCCACACGTTAACACATTGGTTTCCAACCTTTCTGTACCGGCGCCCTTTTTTTTAGAACCAAATTGGAAAAAAATCGAGAATTTTCAAAAGTTTGCCGACACTTGAATTACCTTCGCTTCCCACAGGTTGGAAACCGCTGCGTTAACATTTTGCTAAGAAACTTTTATTTCTTCACTTTCACTTCCTGCTGGCTGCTCGTGGATTTTCAATCCTTTATTCATTTCAATGAGCCAATATTATAAAATCCAATAAAATAGTGTGAAACTCAAATACGATTTTCCGGGTAGACTGAATTATTAAAATTATTATTTTTACGTTTTAAATATTTAAATTAATTAACAAATTAACAAATTAATATATAAATTAAATGATTTTTTTAATTAATATAAGTGAAGTTACAAAAATTTTTATTTTTGACTTATATACTATATAACAGGGGTGGCCCCACTTGATGATACTTAAAGCCTTATTGAAAAATCGAACATGTTTAAAAGCCAAATCGGAAAAAAAAATTACCTTTATTTAAGAGCCATATCGAAAAATCGAAAATGTTACCTTTTTTGTGTCATGACTTTAAAACGATTTGGCCACCGTGGCTTTATTATCAGGAAATGTGAAAAAGAACATTGTCAGGGGAGCCTGTATATCAGATTTTGATCAGAAACATGAACAATTCTCAAAAATTATCATTTGAATGTAAAATATATACCTTTTTATGCATTATATAATACTTAATTGATTATACTATTGTATTTTTCAGTGTGTAAATTTTCCAGACCATTGTAATAGAGAATCCAAAGACAATATCGCCACCGCTCAACAGATTGTGTCTAAAGGACCAATCAATTTAGTGAAATCGAATCCAACGTCTCCACCACCAATAAAAATAAGTGAAATTTATACTTCAACTAAAGGTAAAATATTCATGAACATAAATAAACAAAATCATATTTTTTTTTGAAAATAGATATATTTTTATTAGAAACAGAACCACCTCGAAATCAAATGCCAATAGCAAGACCAACAGGAATAGCTACAGAAATTGTAATGATGGTGGGATTAGCATCTTTTCTTATTGGTGTTACACTTACTGTAACAGTTTGGTTTCTGCATCTACGTTTAGGTATATATTTTATTATTTTTTTCTTTATAATAAATATATTCGTACTTCACAATCACATCTATATTTGATTGACACTTTGAATTACTTTAAATTTATCTAATTATATAATAATTCCAAAGTTTAAATACTCTATTATAGAGGTTCTCAAACTTTTTGAAGTTGGTAAAACAGCAACTTCCATTAATAAGTTGACCTGTGGCCAGGTCCGAACCGACCGACGGTTTGAAATAAATTAATTTCCAGCTACAGAAACAATTTCAAATAATTTTCATATATCTATTAATGTAATAAAAAACAGATATGGATACATAAATAATAAATATAAACATTTTTAATTTTATTTTATTTATAATATATATGCAAGACCAGGCTGTGACGTCATGAATGGCTGGATGACGTCATATAATTTTAAACCAAGAAAAAACTAATAAATATGATTTTTCTCGAGGATAAAACCAATACAAAGTGCATGATTCGTGGTGATATATAAAAAAATCTCCTCATGTGAAATTTGGTGTGAAAATAACCCTTCCCTTCCTATCGCCGATCGCTAATACTACCACTTCCGGTTTCCGGAATTGCACCAAAAGTTAATCAATTCATCCCACTGATGCATTAAGTAAATATACCAAATTTCATCAAAATCGGTTGAGCCGTTCAGGCTGTACACATCTATACGGACGGACGGACAGACGGACAGACGGACGGACAGACATCATGCTAAAATACTTTTTTCTGTTTAGAAAATTCATGATTCGTGGAGATATGTAAAAATCTCCACATGTGAAATTTGGTGTGAAAACAATACCTCCCTTACTATCGTCGGTCGGTAAAAAGATCAGTTACCATTAAGATGATTCTGTTACTAAAACTAAGTGTATAGAGGATCATCAGAAGTACATGCACCACAGTTTGGGAATCTTTGCTCTAATATATTATATTTAAAAATAAACAAATGCATTTTAAATTTTAGACACTTTATAGACAAAATCTTTGGTAATTATTTTCAATCCCGGAGGCGTCAGGGATTTAAATAAAACTTTATCAGTGGATTCCTTTTTTAATTCAAAAGAAACTTTCTTTATGCAATATTTCTCGGACGCTTCTAGTTTAGGAGATAAAAATTATTAAAATTTTCATATAAATCCATTGACATTCAATTTAGCTACTATATTTATGTTTTATTAATTTGGCTAGTAGAGGGCTTCACTAATTTTCGGGGATTTTTTAGTTCTCGGTTTGGATATAGAAAAATTAAAAAAATAATTAATTAAATAATTTAAATTTTAAATCCGAAAAAAACGAAAATTAGTAAAATAAGAGAATCATTAGTGAATTAGTCAATAAAACATTACTACATGGTTGCTCATTTGGACGTTAATAACTAGTTTATCTGTCAAACTTTAATAATTTTTATCTCGTACTCTTGAAGCGGCCTGGTCAATTTTTTATAAAAATAAATACATAGATAAAATGTATATAAGTAGAATACCCACTTTGAATTAAATAAATATATGAAGAAATAATCATAGAATTTAATGGTAATTATTTACATCCATGGTTCCGAGATAGAAATGATTGTCTCCAAGAGGGCGAGACCTTCACCCAAGCTTGGCTTTAGGTCAAGAGATGGCATGGCCTTCACCATTGTGTTTGCTTTGCCCAGAAGATAGCGCAATTAAATACAATTTGAATTTAAATATATATTATATACATTAAATATAACAAAATCTTTTTTTAATTGGTGATAATTGCAAAATTTCCCTAAACCTTTATAAAAATAAATATACATATGAAATGTTTTTTATTTATTTTTAATATTAAAAAATATTTAATTTGAGATTAATTATATAAAAAAAAATCTAATATAAACTGATAATTTACATAAAAAAGTATTTTTTTTTTGTTTTTCAAGGCGGGGGCCATTTCCATTTAGGAAAGTATATTCCATACTTGAAACATAGAACTACTTAAGCTCTGTCCAGACTTTGAATCCCGACAACACTTTTTCGGTCGTGTCAAAGGGGGGGGGGGGGTTTCCATTAGGAAAGTACATTCCATACTTGGTATATAATATATCCTTACTTAAGCATGCAGAGAGCAGGTAGAGCGCACGTTGGAGTATTGGTATGGAATTGGTAGAATACTTTGTTTTGGTAGAGCAAACGCTACAGTAGCACCACATTTTCTTAGATTAAAATCAATAAATTATATTTATTAAACCAGCGTGAGTTTGGCTCTATGATGATGGCACCAGTACACGTGCTTGCGCGTGATTTGCAGTGTTAAAAAAATAATTCCGGTACTTTCAGCGATTCAATCAAGCTGAAATTCTATATAAGTATAGCAGTTTTATACAATTTTTAATCATGTGAAAAACAATCAAACATATATCTTTATTTTTACGGTCAGTTTAGGAGAAAAAAATGAAAACGAGGTAAATAATAACCCTTTTCCGGAAAAGCTACATTTCTCAAAAGTTGATAGAAAACTACGAATTTTGAATAATGCCCGTGTACCAAATTTCATTATTCTAGCTCAAACCATTCTTGCGTAATTTTGACTACATACACACACAGACAGACATTTTTCTCAATCTTATTAAAAATGACTCAGGAACTTCAAAACGTATAAAAACATCCAAATCTCGACATCGAAAATTTTCATGATCGGCAAGATAGTAAAAATGTATAAAAAGAATAACATTTTAAATAAAATAATCAAGTTTGAATTAAAAGAACCTGTTGTTTTTGAAAATTTTTGAATTAAAAAAAAAATTAAACAACAACAACAAAGTTTACTCCTTGTTTCATGAATTATTTTAATCATTCTAGAAGATTAGATAAATGAGACACGAAATAAAATCCTTCTTTTCTATTTTATAACGATTCACTTCACTGTGTTCTGTATTGGATTACCTGACCGGTGTTCGTGTGGTATTACAGAGCCATTCCGTCGAGGTCGGGTCAAGGCGGACAGTTTGACCCCGCCCCACGGAGCAGCACCACTTCCGGTCGCCGGAACTACAATCCCCTAAAACAGACCAGGGTTAAAACAGGTGCCATTTTCCTTGCCTTCTCCACGACATCACTACGCCGGACTACGTAACCCCCTATTATTATTTATTCTTGCGAGTCATGCAATTCCTCTGTTATTTTTCTTTTTCGTTTTTTTTTCTTATATTTTGTCTATTTAGACAAATTTAGAATCAAGGGTCAGAAAAATATCAGTTCATTGCTGGAGAGAACCAGTTGAATACTAAAAATAATTTTTATTTTGAATTTTTGACGCGATAAATTCACTTAATCTACCCATTAAAATTACCAAAAAAAAATTTATAGTATTATTAACAATTAAAATAAATCTAATTAAAATATAAAATTATTCAATTTTTTTTATATATATAGTAAATGAACTAAAATAAATAATTTTATTGACCTTTTGATTTGATAATTTTCAATTTAAGAATGACTCGCAATTTTTCTTTTTTTTCAAATTTATATATAACAAACTACTGGGGCTGTTCACATCAAAATGGGTGAGTAATTCAAAAATCATAACTGTGATTTAAGGAAACTATTGAAAAAAATGCAGTCCTTTTTAAAGACTGATTCTTTTTAGAAATATCATAAATATTGTTTAATCTTTTATACTACCACATATTTAGCTATTTTTATATTTTATTATTTAATATTATCAATATTATATTGATGTTTATTGATAATATCGATTTAGAAAAAAAATCATGATGTGAATGCGTTCAGCAATATAATTAATATAAAATACACCTATTATAAAAAGTAATTAATTTATTAATATTATAATTATGTTTAAAAAATAAAAATCAATCTTATTTTTAAGGTACAGTGAAACTAAGATCAGTAAGCAAGGTTTATATTAACAAAAGAAGCACTAACAGTTCAATGCACTATCATATCATGGATATACAATGTTAATTCATATTATTATTACATTCAAAATATTTTTACCTAAATTGTGTATATAAACATTTATTCCAAATTAAATTTCATTTAAAAAATTTTTAAAATATTTTTTTAAATGAAATTATAATTTTATAAAGGAAAGTGGGTAAAGAACTTGTGCGGGCGCAAGATTAAACTCTATTTTAATATTTTTTTTATCAATATTATCTGAATAAAATGAATGAATTAGATTTTTATATGTGAACGGTCCCTTAGAACAGCGGTCGTTCTCAATACATGCTACCCCCAAAAAATTATTACTTACTTTTTTTATTTTCTCTTTAACTTTGTTACCTTTTATAGGCGTATTTCTCATTAATAAAATTCAAGATATTATTTAAATAAATTTATTAACTATTTTTTTTTTTAATTCATATTAATGGTCCGTAAGTTCTTAAAGTTTTAGGGAATCGACCGCTAAAATAAATTGAAATAACTTTCAGCATAAATTTATTTTTATTTTTTCTCAAAAAAATAAACAACAATATTTCATATGGTAAATAATATTTTCAATTCGAAAAATAAATTTCATTTTATCCCACCAAAGATTTTAATTATTTTTTTAATTTTTTTGTAGCGGCCCACTTTTAACAATTACAAAATTTAGCGATATATTTAAAAATATTTTACTTTCACATAAAACTTAATATAAAAAAGTTTATGATAATAATTTCGAATTTTAATTTGGAAAATAATAATAATAGATATTTCTCTTTAATTTAAACTTAACACGTAATAAAAAAAAGGCTTATAAATTTAGGAATACATTAAAGTAATGCAATACAATGGTTAAGAATTATTGCCCTAGTATTTCATTGACATGAAAGGAATAAATAAGTAAAATTATAATTTTAAGTTAGTCAAAATACGTTTGGGAAAATTTAAAAAATATCAAAATTAATAAGAAAATCTTTTAATTAAACATTTAGGGAAGTTATCTTATATATCTACTTTATGCGCATTACGTTGATATATCGTCATAATGCTCATAATGCTCATAATGCAAATAAATATTTCAAAAAATTTTAAACTTCATTCATTGTATAATTAATAATTTTTTTATTAAGTTTATTTTTTAAGTTTTATTTTAGTAGGTATACTTAAATTATTCAAATTGTCTCAATTAGATTAAATCTATTAATTCCATACTATTTGTTTGTAGGCCACTCTTGAATTAGAGTCTTTGGGCTGAAGACTAATTATTATTATTATTATATAGTTCATACACACACCAAACCGGAGCAAACGGTTTACCTTTTGTTTTTTAGAACCAAATTGAAAAAAATTTGAAAAAAGTACGAAATGTCCTAAATATTAAAAAAAACGGGACAATAGGCTGTCCCGAAGACATTTTTCGGGACCCCGGGACAGAGCACCTAAAAACGGGACATTCTCGGAAAAACGGGACGTTTCGTCACCCTACTAATAAATATAATTGAATTCATTATTTACCTAATGAAAAATACTATTCATATCATACTGTGTAAACATGATTGTAAACATTATTATTGTTAAAATGAAAAATTATAAATTACAAATATAATAAATCGAAACAAATTTGTGATATGAAATATTATTTAAGAAAATTTTTTAAGATAAAAAAAATTAACATAAAAATGAAATTATTAAATGAAAGTTTATTTCATTATTTATACTAATATGTTTAGATAGTACTATTCACTAATATTACTACTAAAAAATTTAATTTATTTCTTTATATTTATTCCCAAAAGCAATAATATCTTATCTCTATATCTTTATATTATAAATTAAAATTTAATTTCTCATTTCATTATTTTGTGTAATATTTTTTTTATCATTTTTATTGATAACTCATTTAACGAAAGATTTATAAAATATATTGTAATATAAATATAATAAAATAGAGAAAAATGAAATTATTAATATTTCTTAAATTTTTGCTAGGATTCATCTGGTCGGGTATTAAAATTAATTAATGTTTCAATGCTTTACAACAGGAAACAAATTCAGTCGAAAAGTACAATTATCAGTTACCTGAATCTTTATAAAAATCATCGAATTACTAAGAAATTAATAAAACTAACAAATATCAACAAAACAAAAAAATATCGCATCATGTTTAAATAATAGTATGTATAAGTTATAAGATCTTTTTTCATTTTGGTTATATATATATATTAATTAATGTATATATTAAAAAAAGAAAACCTAATGAAAGAATACTAAATATATTCTTAAAAAAAGAAGAAAAAAAAACTGAATGATTTTTTTCATATTTTTATCATATAAGTAAAATAAATTAGTAAAAGAAATACTCGAGGAAAATAAAATTTAGTGAATGATATTAATATCTTGTAGTACCACTATATATCCATTGTTTATGGGATTCCTTGAAATAATTATTTTTACTTTAAAAATAAAATTATCTATTGGTTCATTATTCGTTAATACAATTTTTTGGTCATTAAGAAAATTTAAATTTAAAATTAAAGTTTTTTTCTGCATAAAAAAGTGTTGTGCATTGTTGAAAAAAATCAATTAAATAATTTAATTTAAAAATTTTATTTTATATTTTTCAATTAAATAAGTTAGATTAAACATTGTTTTTTTAATCTTATACCCTATCTTACAAAGTTTCGTTTAAAATTAATAATTAATTAAAAATATTTTTAAGATATTTAATTTTAATTAATTGAAAATTAGGTCTGGTGAATAAGGGGTGTGTGTTTGTTATCAATGTTACCGTGCCGGTATATATTTCCTCTTTTTTATACATGGGACAGTTAATTACAATGCAGTAGTTCGAACCCAAGTATTAAATTATTTATTATAAACCAATTTAATTTATATTTCAAGAAATATATTATGTTTATTATTTGATTTCTAAAAATAAATAATGCTCTTTTGTTTGTATAAGTAATAATATAAGAGTTATTAAAAGATTAATTTTATATGTCTTATTGGCCAAAAATTATATCTAACGATGTTTGAACCAACTTTTTAAATTTGTTAAACTTTATTTAATTTATTAAAAGGACGGATCGATAACTTTGAATAGAAATCAATGTCAACTGACATCAGAAAATATTTGTAGAATGTAGATATAACAAAATTAATATTTGCCAATTTCAAAGTTTATAATAGAGAAACAAAACAAGCGTAGTTATTAAATGAATAATAAAATTATTCCTCTCTTATTCCATTGTAATACTATTTGTAGTATTTAGTATATATTCCAAAAGTTCCAAATTATTATAAATGTATAATAGGAGTGTCTCTATAATTATCACTTAAAGTGGGTAAATTTCACTGATCTTCCAAAAAAAAATTACTTAAATCGATTCATCATTTTCTTAGAATCACTTTTCAAAAATGCATTTTGAAAATAAAAATGCACCTGTTAGTTTTGGTTAATGACAAAGCGATTCTTAAGTTATAATTCAATGGATCACATTGGATTTACATTAAGCAAATCATTAAAATATTATCTGGGTTTTTTAAAAGGATAATATTCATTTAATTACTTACAAAAATCATCCCTCTTGATAGAAATAAATAAAGAATAACGGAATCGTCGATAGTAAATTTTTTTTTTTAATTTTTAATTATTAATTGAAGCAGTAAAAAATTGATTGGATATTATAATAAAAAAATTTTTTTAAAAAATTTGAATAAATGAAAATTTCAAAATTCATAAATTAAGATTCGAGTATAAAACATAATATTATACCTAAATATTTTTGTAATTAAATAAAATTAATTTTTATTTTTTTATTATTTAATGAATTCATAGTATTGAAATACATATTTATTCTAAAATTGAAAATCTATCGATAAAAAAAAAATTCAATAAATATTAGGCTCAAAAATTCAAGATATTAAATTATAAAATAATTTGTATTTTATAATTGATTTATTGAATTATTTATTTTAGTTGATATTTAAAAGAAAATATTTGAATTTATGTTAGTTCTATTTCTTTGTATATTCTTGATAATATATATATATATAAATATTTAATAATACATTTTTCAAGAAATATACGGTCATGTTTAGCTTTGTTATTTTCATATAACATTTCATAATTTTAATTTTTTTTATTTTTAATTTTTTTTTTTTTATGTACTGAATAAATTATAATTTTTTTTTTAATCTCAAATATAAATAGATTAAGCGGAAAATATTTATTTATTAAAAATATTTATATTTTAATTCATTATTTTTACTTAAATCTAAATCATATATATTATATTTCTTAAACATTACATTATTTTAATTTTGTATTTTCAATTTGTCGATTTAATATGGTTGCATATTAAATTAAAGAATTTCGTTCTATTTATAGTACTCACGAACAATTCGCATGCGTATTTCTAGATGAAAAGCTCCTAATTGATTTTTGTGATGGGTTAGGAGGGTCAAATCCTATTTACGCCACTGTCCACCCTTCCTAATTTATATTTTATTGGAATTGCAAATTTCCATTTTGAGATTTGATACGGATTAGTTGAATAAGTATGCATACTTAAAAAAAATCTCCATCAAGAGATAAGAATGATTTATTTTTATTTTTGTCACCATACAGTTTTCTTTTAAAAATAAAGTTATAAAGTTTCTTTTTGGAATCATAAAATAAAGATTCTTTATATTTGACAGTTATCAGTTAATTCGATTAATAATTTACAATTATTATAAAAAGGAGAATTTTTTTTCCAATTTTAATGAAAGTCAAAATAAATTTTTAAATATGGTGATCTTGTAATCATTTTTCTTTAGATTTCTTTTAGATTAATTATATATCATTTTTAATAATTTCTTAGAGTCAAATAATCAAATAATAAAAAAAAAAATTAAAAATCAATATAAAGAGTTTTGTTAAATTGTTTCATTTATATTATAAATAAAATTAATAATATAATTAAATTCCAAATTATGATTTTAATATATGGACTTGCTAACAAAAGAAATAAAAATAAAATAAATTTACAAAAATACGAAACTATTTTTAGCAAATAAAACTTGAAGTAAAAAAAATTCAAACTCCGGGAAGGGGATAATTATAAAACATTTGTGGATTTCCATACAAAATTGTAGCGACTACAGCGATTTTTAGGATGCCTCTATTTCATATTTGAAATGATACTTACTTAAAACCTTGAAACACTAATCAAAGACTATGAAGGAAACAAATCCAAACAAGAAAAATTAGAATTAAAGGAATGTCATTTGGGCTTTGCATTTATATATTTAAATTATATTAGTGTTTTAGTGTTTCATGGGGTATTTGAAATGTGAAATAGTGGCATTTTAATAACCGTTGTAGTTTAGTATATACTTTATCGTGATTCAAATGTTTTATGTTTAGTTAGAATAACTTTTTGGAATTTGGATTTTTTCCAACTACACTATAGACAACTTCATGGTTTCAGGGATAGAATTGCCTCCAAGGGAAAAGAGACCTAAGTGGCTTGGATTATAAAGAAAATAAAGGATTGGTAAAATGAATTATTAAAATATTTCAATTTCATTATTTATTATATTATTGATTATTAATTTTAAAAAAAATTATATAATTTTTATATATTTAAAATATTTATTAGTTTATTTTAGACTCCAATATATCTGAAAAATATTTTTTTGATGTAATTATCTAAATCTTCAACATTGTCAATCAGAGAATCTTTAATTTTATGAATCGTAGAGAAAATAAATTAAATTTTGAAAATTTTTAATAAAGATCATTTATTTATTAATTTTTACTTTTATGATTTAATTTTATTTAGTTATTTATAGAAATATTGATATTTTATAAAATATCTTACAAAATAATTAATTTGATAATGTGTATATGCAATTAATTTAAGAATCGCTTGTTTTTAATTATTTCTTTGGTTATTAAGCCTGTCAGTATCATTTCCTTGCTAAAATAATCCAAGAGGGTAGCTTATTTAGCTATATTTGCAAAAGGGTGAGTGTATTTGAGTCTGCTTAGTTAAACTAGGCTTGACTAAGTCCTCTTTTATTTTATTTATTTATTCATTTTTTTTTTTGATCTTCAAATAAAATAAAAAAAATAGAAAATTATTTAAAATTAAAAAATTAATTATATAAAAATAAGAAATTATATAATATTATCAATTAAAACGATTTCTACACACGATCCCGAAAGGAACCCCAAAACTTTGCTCAAGGATTTCTTTAAAAATAATTAACTATATTTTCTATCCAAAGAACTTTATAAAATATATAAACTTATATATATATTCAAATCTTTTTTATATAGCCTTTATGAATCCGCACCTTCCCGTTGTTATTTCTAAGTGGATATTTATAAGAGTGATTTGATAAATGTTACATTTTTGCATAATATATATTGTTAGATGTATTTATTATTCCCATCCCACACTATCCTACTCTCCTACACGGCTCACCACTTATAGAGTTGCATGCTCAAAGATAAAGATGAAAGTATGTAAGCTAAAGAGGATTAAAGAAAAAAAAGGGTACAAAAAAGAGGGAAACGTTAAGGAAAACTTAATTAAAAAGTTTTTTAATAAATTCTAGTTTCAAGATAAACCTAGAAATATAAATCGATTTGAAATCCTGTTAACCACAAACCTTGCTTTTATTTAAGTATTTGTACTTAAAATAATATCTAAGTTATTTCTAGATTATTTTCATATTTATTAATGAGAATTAAATCTGCATGACCTAAACGAATATATATATTATATGTATATATCATTATATTATGGAAAGTATTTTTGGGATTATTTTATTGTGATATTTGGACCTCAACATTTGGGTATTTATTTTTGGAATCATCTTCAAGAGAGTTTTTTTTAGGAGGGAATTTTTTTTTTTTGGATTCCGTAATTCTTGTGACTAGTGGTCATTGTTATAAGTTTAAGACCCAAAATCCCAAAAATTCTCTTCTAAAAACTATCTTGAAAATGGCGATAAAATGGGCGCCGAAACGACGGCACTCAAATTTATAATGTTAAATAAACTTTGAAATAATATTTGATAATAATAAAATATAAATAGATTAAACGGAAAATATTTATTTATTAAAAATATTTATATTTTAATTCATTATTACTACTTAAATCTAAATCATATATAATATTTCTAAAACATTACATTGTTATATTTTTGTTTTTTACAATTTGTAGATATAATATGGTTGCATATTAAATTAAAGAATTTCGTTCTATTTATAGAACTCACAAAAAATTCACATGCGTATTTCTAAATGAAAAGCTCCTAATTGATTTTTGTGATTGGTTAGAAGGGTCAAATCCTAATCCGTAATCCGTGTGACCAGTGGTCATTGTTATAACTTTAAGACCCAGAATCTCAAAAATTCTCTCCTAAAAACTATCTTGAAAATGGCACCAAAATGGGCTCCAAAACGTCGGCACTCAAATTTTGAATGTTAAATAAACCCTGAAATAATATTTTTCATAGTAATAAATACTTTCACGGAAACCTAAACGATTTATAGATATATAATAAATTTAGACATTTTATTAAAGCAGTAGTTACTATTACCTATCTTAATATTATATAATATTATATAAAAATAACCTGCTATGCTCAATGTTCTTTAATTTATTAAGAAATAAAAAACAATTTTAATAATATTGATCTAAATAAATTGATACTGCAATGTTTATATACTATATAAGTATATATATTTTAAATGAAATCGGCAATAACTAATTAGAAGAAAATTTATTTGTATTAAAAATTTGAAAAAATATTAATTAAAACTGGTAAATTGGATTTTAACCAATTAAAAAAAATAAATGTCTAACTCTTTCAAATACTTATTTGATTCTTTTATCATATTATTTTGAAACTAAAACATGATTCTGTATGGTTCCCCAAATGATAGGTATACAAATTCAAAAGGGATATTCAACAAAATAATCCCAATAGGATTTAATTTAGTTAGTATATTTTATATTATAATAATATTTAATAATAAATTACAATATTAGAACAGATTATATAATAATAGTATCTTTTCAATATATTCAGGAAAATAATTTTAAAATTTGTTTAGGTTAATAATTGATGATTACTTTATTTCAAGAATTTCATTGAAAGATTTTTATTTTGAAATAAATTAAGAGTAATATTTTTATTTATTTAATATATCAAAAGAACCGTTTTATATTCATTAAACATTTCTAAAGTTAATTGATTAGAATATTATATTCTTATATATGTATCAACATTTTCAAACATTTATTTTAGTTTGCTAAAATCTGAATTTCTGTTATTTCTTTTACTAAGAGAGATAATTTTTATTTGTGAATAATAAATTGCTGAAAAAAAAATCTAAAAAAAGCATTAATTAGACTAATTAAACTTCCAAAGCACATAGCAACACCCATGGAAAAAAAAAGAAAAAGAGTTTGAAAATATAAATTATTATTAAATTATCAAAGAAGAATAAAAATGATAAATATGAGAAATAATGAGAATAATAACGTTTAAGTTTTTTTATAACAATGACAAAATTCATAGTTTATATTGAATATACTTTCTTAAAAATATCCCTACTCTAAATAAAACATTACTAGATATATCTATAAAATATTATATAATACAACATATATTATAACTTAATCTCAAAACTGTCTAAATAAATTTTTAGTATAATTTATTTATTTTTTAATTTAGTCTTTTTTTATTCTTATAATATATTTTATATTGTATAGTTTCATAATCAACGAATATATATTATTTATTTTTAAATTAATAATTAAAATTAATCGAAATAAAACATCAAAAATGTTTAAAGATTGGACTGACAGTTCTCGTTAAAACATTGTATTTATTTGGAAATTTAACATGGAATTTTTTATTAAGCTCAGTCTAATATAAGCTTCTGAAGATGACGTAACCGCCGAAATGATCATAAAGTTTATTAAAATTTCTTTTGAGATTTATAACCGTGTGTTTTAAATAACTTCCCGTTAAATTTATCATTTGATTATTTATTTTTCAATTTGTTCACTTTCTTTAATAAAATGAAAATTGTTAAAATAAAATTTTTTTATAAAATAACGTTTTTCTAATGGACTAAAAAGAATAAAATAATTTTTTTATAAGCTTGACAAAGATTATGGATGAATTGCTTCAACGAAAAACGTTGTTCACATTTAGTTTAATTTATTTAGATGAACAATCAAGTCAAATTTTTGTAATAATAAAAATTTTATTAAACACATAAACTGACAATTTTTTTTATAATGCAATAAAATTGATAGTTTAAGAGCTAAGACATTAAGAAACGCCCCTTCCTACATTATCCACCCACCGCGTCCTTGGTTTTCCAAGCGGGCGTTTCCCACTCGGTCTCGGCCAAGGGGGTGGCCACGAGCCCCTAAACATTGTGCAAAAAATAAATTTAAAAGTGATTAGTTTTGTTACTGAGAACCCAAAAGAAAAAACAATATCTTTAAATTAATAATAAGTATAGTTTATACGTTATGAATAAATAAATAATTTATTTTGTCAAAATTTTTTCTGGGGAAGACCCCCGGACCACCCCGTGCCCCCCCCCCCCAACATAATAATTCACGCTACGTCACTGCTCCCCACCAATATATTTTTCGCCATTCATTCCTCTCCCACTTAGCCACGTGTCCTACCCACCGCAGCCTTCTCGATTTTATAATTCTAACTATATCTGGAGATGCATAGAGGTCATGCAATTCCTCGTTGTGAAATAATATTGAACTCCGGAAATTGAACCTAACCTCATTACATTCATTAAAAAATTAAAACCAAACCTTATAAAATTTTACTTACTTGAATTAAAAGAAAGCTTTTAAAATGGTTCCAAATACCATAACCATAAAAAACAAAACAAAATTATGAATAATATAATGTAAATTTAAAATAAATTAAATTGAATTATTTTATGGTTACATAACTTAAAATTATTGATAAGGGAATAATAATAATAATAGTAAAATATAATATAATTTGTTAAATGTATATTATTGAGTTTTTTCTAGTTATTATGTTCCTTTATTCCTATACTTGATTGTACATATATTAATTTTACAACAATTCGATAATTGTTTCAGATTCATTATAATGAAGAGATACATGGATATGTGGGAAATTTTCGTGTTGTACAATACTTTTTGATTTGCCTTTCGTGTTAAATCTATCCGTTTCGTGAGTCGAGCATTCATGGCTAATAAAATTACTTCCCTATATTTCATCTAAGAATATATTAAACAAATGCAAAGAAAATTTAAAATAGAGATAGATTAATGTCGATGAATTTTAATTTCAATAAATTCAATTTACATGGAGATAAATTATTTTGAATGAATGATTTATCATTAATTCTTAAAATAATTTTATTTAATTATTTTATTTTATTATATAAATAATATTCTAAAATCTAGGATTATTAATTAGAAAAAAACGAAAAAAAATTAATATAAATGATATATGATATCATAAATAAATAGAAATTAAAAAAAGAGAAAAATTTTATACATACTTACATATTATTATAATATATGAAAGATATTAAGTTTTTATTTGGAATAAAAAAAAACTTGATATCTTTTACAAAGACAAGTATAAAATTTACAATTTAAGAATTAAATTACATAAAGTTAAAATTTATTATTGGTTTTGTTACTTTGATTAAATGAATTTATTTAAAAATATAAATAAAAATTAAAAATGCTTTATGCTTTATATTATTTGACAAAATAAATGAATAGGAGAAAACACAGCTGGTAAGCAAGCATGGTTATCAATTATCTATCGATTGGATGTAAAAATTGATTTGTTTCTGGAAATAATTTAAACTTTCAAATTTCAAGGCATTTGCACCAAATAGTTGTTTAGTTGAATATTAAAAATTTTGAAATTGAAAAATTTCAATTTCGTTTTCATTTCATTTTATTACATCGCCTTATTTTCCATTGGCACCATTCTGCAGTTTTTCCTACCGGCTGTAAATATATGTCCTATATTAAAAAATTAAATATTTGTAATAGAAATCTATTTCATCAAGATTAAATACAGCAGATTATATTAGCAAAATTAGCAATATTAAAATTAACAATTACAAAAAAATCAAACAATATCTTTAAAAGATAATTGAAGATAAACAGAAACCTTTACAGAAAAATTAATTAATGATTTAAAAAAATAATTGAAGATGAAATATTTTTACTCTTCTCTGGTTTAAATTGTATAAACCCGGTATATCTACTCATTGTTTAACAATTAAAATTAGAAAGTAATTATCTAATTGAATAATATGATTTAGAACTAAAAATATTTTAAATAAAATGATATCTTCATTCATCTTGAAAAATATAAATATTAACAAATTTCAGAAGGCGCCATAGGTTGGGAGGTAGCGAAGCTGGCTCACATTCTCGTGGTCCCTGGTTCAAGGCAAGGGAATTTCTCTAGCTGGGGTCTATGGGACGGAGTCAACCCAGCTTCAGGGTCAAAATTGGGAAAGCTACTTGATAGCGCCTCCGTTCAAGAAAATCAAGGTAAAGGTTGATAGAAAACGTTCTACTGATCATAGGATACATAATTGATATAACCGCGACTTGATAGGTGTTTTCCTTGTGTAGGACGTATAAAAGTCGGAGGTTTTTTTTTAAACAAATTTTTTTTTTTTTCATGTAAGAATCTCTATAGATTATGATCAACCCAGAAATGAATCTCACGGTTCTCCAAAAAAATCAAAGCTATTCAATCTAAATAAACAGTCTTGAAGATTGCTTACTCAAAATATTCCAAACGAACAAATATCTTTTGTCTAGTGTCAAACAAACACCAGCTCCCCCCAAGCATATAAATCTAATAATGATAAGTTTTTACCAAATTATTAATTAATTAATTTAGACAAAAGAAGACCTGATTAATATTTTTATACAAACACTTTTCTAAACAAATATATTAGTTTCTTAGTTACATTCAATAAATCAATACCGTGAATATGAATAAAATATTATAATATTATTCATTCAAGATTTGAAACATTTTACCATTATGGAAAGGTTTTTTTCATATGAATAATTACATTTGCAATTCATATGATATATGGATAATTCATAAAAAAAATCTGAAATAAAATTATTTTTTTGTTGGACCTTGCTACATTTAATTCTTCTTTACATTCTTCCTTCACTTACAAATTAAAATAATTTGATAGTAATTTTATAGTAACATATATATTTAGTATATTCATATTATAGAGAAGAAGAATATATTTTCCAGAAAGTAAGACTTCATGATTGAATGAAATGTACAAAATTTTATCACATTTTATTTAACAATAAAAATATAATAATATATGATAATAATAATAGAAAATTGTACTTCTCGATCCAGAAAGCCTCAACCATCTTGCAGGTTGAATACGAGGTTTGTCCGGAAAATACGAATAAAAGTGGAATAATAACTTTATTTTACAATATTCAGGTATTTATTAAATAATAAATTACATGATGAAATAAGATATCATTTAATAATATAATTTATTAAAATAAAATATGATTTTTTAATATTTCATTGCTGTTATAAATAAAATTATTTTGTTAAATTAAGTTCTCGTTAATTTGCTTTTAGTTTAAGCATATTTAAAAATTCCCCATCTTTCTGTTCTTGGCGCCCTTAAGTTACGGAGTCCTGGGGTGATGCCCAAACAACAGATATTATTTAGTGATTATTTATTTCAAAATAACTAAACTGTTGAAAATGAAGAGTATATTTTAATCTAAAATATATTAAAATACTGATTTTGACATTATATTTTTTTATTTTTATCATTATGTATAATATGTATATTTTATTAATAACAAAAACATTTTATTAGTCACTCAATCAGTCAACCATTGAATGAATGCATATATTTATATTTACTCATATATTTAAAAATTTGTTTGATCTATTGACTGTTTTTTTATTATATTTACATTGTCAAATGAAAAATTATTAATGAATAAATTTACAAATGAAAAATAAATCATCACTATTAATGATAACAGAGAATATAGCAAAAATTGTAATAATATTAATTTAGAATTATAATTAATATATATTTTAACTCTTGTTACTGTGTGGGCGCCAAATTATTCTACGTTAGAGAAAATAAACTATCAAATTTTTCATGTCATTAAAAACAATCAATAATAAATGAATTCATAATGAAACTATTTATAATTGTTTTTTGTCACCCTAGACTAAAACAAGTTAACGTTTCAAATAGAAAAACAAATACAAATCTTTTTCAAAAACATTCCCTCTTATTTATTTTATGAAACAAACAATAATTTAAAAATCATAACATTGACAATTTTAAAACAGCTCACCTACATTTATTTTCACAAAAATTAGGATATTTTAATTAATTTAAAAAAAAAAATTGTGTAATACAAGATTTTGCAATGAATGCAACTGACAGTTTGTTGGACAGATTAATTAGAAAATTATTGAAATCAATTTGGTAAACAAATCGTTAAGAAGTGAAAAGACAGATAAGTTGATTGTCAGCGAAGTATTTCTTTAATTAAACCATGCAAATGAAGGTATTCTTTTAGAAAACATCGATTGCATTCCTAGAATTTTGTTATCGTCATCCATGATCTTAAATTAAATTAAAATATTAATTACCTACTTTTCAAGGCGAAATAAAAAAAAAAATATTCACGAACTCTTTTAAAATTAATTATTTAATTTAATAAAAATTTAAAAAAAAATAAAAGAAGGGAATTCTATTTTATTAAATTGACCATACTTATTAAGACAGGCAGATTTGATATACGACCTCCATTCGGAACTATTTGATGTGTGTTTACAATGTTCTTTTATCTATATTGTTATTTATTAGATTTTTCAATGATGGTTGGTCAAATTTAACCATCCACAAATATTTAAAACCATACCAAAATAATATTATAATTATACAACTGATTTTTGAACATCCTTTGAAAGGGCAGCGCCTATCATGTCGGTTGCCGTCTAAGTGTAGTAGAGGAGTTCTATGATCAGTACAACAGATCCTCAGAATGTTGATCTTGATCTTCTTGATCTGATTAAGAGATTCTTATATCAAATAGCTTTCTAATTTTGGTCAGGTAGGCTGGGTGAACTTCGTAATAGAACAAAAAAAAGAGAAATTTAAAAATTGTGATGAATTGAACTTTTTTATAAATATTATTACCCTGACCTCTAATCAGAATTAAATTTATTTTCTTCACTACAATGAATAAATACCGTATATATCTGTTCGTTTAGGTTTCTGTGAAAGTTATTATTATTGTGAAAAGTTATTTCCAGGTTAATTTCACATTTTATTGTGATATTGAAGTCCCAATTCAAGAGATGATTTTAAAGAGAATTTTAAGGATTTTGGTCTCATATAAATGAAGAGAATATTTGTGTATTTTAATATTATTAATTTTTATGTTAGCAATGTAATTAATAGTTAATTTTAATTATTTAAATTAATTTTACACAATAATTAATTATTAATAGATATTATAAAAATTATTGTATAATCTTATAAATATAGTGACTTTCAAAACAAATTTAATTTATTTTTTATATTATTGAAATTTTTGAGTAAGAAAATACTATTTTTAAAATATTGTAGTTAATTCCAATTTGTTTCTATATTAATTAATTATTTATTTCTTTGGTATTAGGAAATTAATGAAGGTTTTCTTTATTATTTCTTTATTGTTTAAAAAATTTTCTTACTTTGCATGTATTGATGTTCATGTATCATCAGAAAAACATTGATTTAAGTATAAGTAGATAAATATTTATATCAATTATTCAATTTAATTCAAGATTTTCTATGTTCCTTTTTATGTTTACTTACACATCAGATATTATGAATAAAATTAATAGCACTGGAATATATTCCTGTCCATATTCTGCCTACAATGCATGAATTTCATAGATCCTAGTAAATAATCCATTGGATGTATTTAGGATTTGATTTTTTTTAACTTTCATATAATTATTTCTAGAACCTAAAGAGTAAAAATTATTTCTTATTTTAACTTTTATAATGGGAAAATTGAATCGAGATAAAATTAATAAAAATATTACAAATTGGAATAATTAATTATGAAAGATTGTACTTTATAAATTTATATATATTTAATATTAATTAATTTAAAAAAAAATTAAAATTTTTAATTTAAATATTGCCTTTATTCTTTCAAATTATTATTAAATTATTATATTAAATATATTATACCTAAAAATAACTTTTTAAATTATATTGATAAAACAAAAATTTACTATTAAAAAAGATATATTTTAAATTTTATAAAAATTAAATGTATTTTATAAAAAAATAAAATAAATAAATAAATAATCGATAAAGCATTTCAAAATTTATAAGAATTTTAAATAATATGTAAAATTATTCATATTATTTCTATGAAGCTTAATGAAATCCGTCCTTATAAACGGAGAATAAAATTATAAAAATTGTTAGTCCAAAAAATTTATACCTAATTATTTTGAATATGTTTTAAAATCATAATCAATTTTTATATTGATTAGTACTTTTCAATATGCATTGTGAAAGTTTGTGGATTGGTCTAACCTTCTGCAGTCTCTATTTTTACTTCTTTTGATATATTATACTAGAATGATTAGCTAAAAGCATACATTTTTTTATCAAAATTTGTCAGATGGATTTATTTTTACCGAATGAATGAAATGATAATGATGATGAACGACACGATGATTTAATGTTGTAAATGTGCTTTTGAGTCTGAGTGATGTATGCTGGATGCTGGATAGTTGAGATTAAGACCATTTATGAATGTTTGATTAATACCTACAACGATCATCAATTTTTCTTTACAATCGAACACAAATGAATTTTTATTTCAATGACATTTGAAATTTATAAAAGAAAGAAAAGATAAAATTAAAAAATAAAAATCTAGAATATTTCAATGAAAATGAGAGAAAAATTATTAAAAAAATACGATTCAATTGAGATTATTTCATTTTATTAAAACGATTTAAAAAAACTTATTCATAGAACCTAAAAAAAAATCAAATCATGTTCTATGGTTAACTTTTCAAAAAAATAAAAATAACAAATAAGAATTTATTTTCACTTTTAAATAATATATGTATTATTAATAGTTAATTGACAAAAAGATTATTAATTGGTTGAATTTAATGATTGGACTGACAACTCTTGTTGAAACATTCTATTATAAGAGAATAGGATTTATATGGAGGTGGCTTGCAATAACGGAATGTTACCTACCTAATATCTATCAATAATTGAATTATAAAAAATATTATTATTCTTCCTTTATTTACATACTTATATTTTTATTATATAAAGAGCAAATTGTATGAATAATTTTATTAACACCACATATACATAAAAGCATTTTGATTTTATGGTAAATCAAGTGAAGCAGCCTCTTTACATTTATTAATGCATAGTTAAGATATCATTAAAGAATTTATACATTTCGTTAGAAGCTTCTTTGATCCCGGTTAGATAAACAGTTAGGATAATATTATTTTACTTATAAATCTCTTCTCATTCACTCTATAAATTAGATATTAAATGCGTTTATTTTTCGGGAAATATATCCGATTGGTCATTTAAATTTTAATATTTTATATAAGAATAAAAAAACTATTAAATCATTAAGTTTAGTCTTTGATGATGATTTTTTTGCGATATTATTATTAATATTAAGTACCGGGACCCCGAGCCTCGGCTCGGTACTTAAGTTAAAAAAAATGATTCATTATTATTGGATTTGGCTGGTAATATTAATACCTGGGACACCGAGCTCTCGCTCTACCCTTTAAAAAATATTGATACACAATTCTTTAATTATTTATTACAATTATTAAATGTTACACATTTGCATCAATCTGATTAAAATTAATGAACTTGTGCTCCTCAATAATACATAAATATATAATATATAGGTACATATATTTTTTTTCTATAGTGTTTTTTTGAAAAACTGTTTAGCGCCCCAAGTGGTTATAAAACAAACTAAAGACAAAAAAACGTGCTTTGCAGCTTTTCGGAATTAAAAAAGCAAAATTGGCAGTCGTGGGACTGGCCGACAGAAGTGAAAACTTCTGCGTAAGAAATTTTAAAACAGACGAAATTCGCGCTATTTCACGAGAAAGATGAATTTCATATGCATGTATATATATATAACTTATATATTATTTTAAACATATATTTTAAACAAATTTGTAACTTATATTTATATATATATAAATACACAACTTTGTTTAAAATATTGCAATACGAACTGTTTTATAATTCTTATCTCTAACATAAAATATATATTTATTATGTGAAGTTCATTTCGTATAATTTTGATTATATATGTATATATGAAATGAACTTTACATAATAAATATATATTTATATGTTAGAGATAAGAATTATATAACAGTTCTAATGACAATTCAAATTTCGCGCTCTGTTATAAGAAATTTGAAAGCAGATGGTTTCATGGTGTTGGTCACGATCACGCGAGTTCTATACTTTTTCCCCATCCCGCAAAAGTGCTCAACGCCGCTAAAGAAGTTTTCACTTCAAAAATTATTTAATATTTGGAAATATATCTGACTTATAGAAAAAATGAATATTAATTAAAGAAAGAAATAGTTTTTAAAATATCCTGAATAATATGTAACAATTTTCAAGATAGAAATTTATTACAATATTACAATTATTAACTGTTGCATCATTGCATCAATCTGATTAAAATGAATGGAACTTCGGGTACTCAATAATAATAAATAAAATAATATTAATAAATATATTGAATAATATTTTATTGAAAAAATATTAAAACTTATAAAACTATCTAAAACTTTATTAATAAAAGAACAATGAATAAATAAATATAGAATAGTAATTTATTAAAAAGTAAACAATAGATAAAAAGAAAAAAAAATAACAAAATCATTATTTTCATTTTTAAATAACGATTCACCCGGCGAGTTTCGAACCGACGAAATCCACTCGTTAAAACATCAGTCCAACCGCTGGACTATATGTATTTAGATAAAAAATTGTCATTTTTTTACTGTCTTAGCAGGCAGTATTAAAAATTTTGACGTTTTCCATATATAATTTTCAATTAAGAAATTAATAATGAAGCTGTATGTTTCAAGAGATATCATCAATAAAACTTAATTTTTCTTTATAAATACTATATCTAGTGTGAATTTGAAAAAAATCGTTAGAGCGGTTTTTGAGAACCAATATATATAGATAAATACATATATACAATTTTAGCTAGCATAATAAGATAAGATAAGATAGACAATTTTAATAGGGTTTCATATTTATATTTGATAAATAAAAACTTTAAGATTGTAACTTTATGCTACATATTACTTGCATATATACATATATATATATATATAGGACAGAAGTCAATTAACTGAAAATGCAGTGTTGTAAAACAATAACATTCATATTCATTTGCTATAAGTGATATACTTATCTTATATGTTCTGTTAAAGAAAAAAATAAATAGAAATTATATTGTTCTCTAACAACACTACATTTACGGTTAAAATAACTTATGCCTAACCTTGTTCATACTTAATTTCGGAATGTCTTTTAAATAATATTTTAAATCACTTATTTATGAATAAAAATTTGACAATTAACAGGCACAAATTAATAGAGAGTAGATATATGGTTTTAAAGTATAATTTAATATTATATTTAAATACACTTCATCAAAAATTAACATAAAATAATCAGTTCAAATAAAGGTACAAAATTAAAAAAATCTGGAGTGTCTCCACTCGACTATCTCGCAAATTTGAATTGGATTAATTAACACACATATATATTATATTTAAAATAAATTTAATTAATTATAAATTATAAATTAAGATTAATAAATAATATTTATTAAACCAGCGCGTGTTTGGTTCTTTGTTGATAACACCACGATACGTGCTGACGCGTGATTAACAGTCAACGAGTTAAAAAATTAATTCCGGTACTTTCAGCGATTCAATCAAGCTGAAATTCTATATATAGCAGTTTTATACAATTTTTAATCATGTGAAAAACTATCAAACATATATCTTTATTTTTACGGTCAGTTTAGAAAGGAAAAAATGAAAAAGTTGATAGGTAATGGTCGCCTTCCGGTTGAGCTACATTTCTCAAAAGCTGATGGAAAACTACGAATTTTGAATAATGACCGAGCATCAAATTTCATGATTCTAGCTCAAAACGTTTTTGAATAACCTTGTCTACATACACACACGCACATATACACACACATTTTTCTCAACCTTAGTGAAGTGAACGTTTTGTAGGTCCCTGAGTTCACTTCACTATAAAAACATCAAAATCTCGACATAGAAAATTTTCGTGATCGCAATACTATCTCTGGTGAGTAAAAATTGATAAGCAGCCTAAGAACTAGTTTTTTTATTTTTATTTTTAATATATTTAAGTATTTTCTTTTACAAATGATTTACAGTTTTTAATTAAATTTTTTAACTCTTTAATCATGTATAAGATTAAAATACAACAAATTATTTGAACTAAAAGAGACATGAATTAAATTTTATAAGGCATGGGTTATGTCTGAATAGAGATAAATTGGACCAAACTACTATGTTTGTTTTGATCAGAAAGAAACCGCAGAAGGCTTAATTAAAGGAGATTTTAAACAGGCGAAAACCCTTTTTTCTTTTTTTTATTAAAGTCCGAAAAACCTCTTTCATTAAAGAGAGAATCTTTTTGTTCGAGGTAACGTTTTATCGTATATCTACAAGTATCAAAGGGCTATCTAAAAAAAGAATAAATAAGTTCATGTCATAAACCCTTAATTTAGAAAATTATAATCGATGGATACCAAGTCGGGCTCTTCCATTGTCTGTTAGAATGATTTCCAGATTAATTTAATCAACGTTGATTGAAGTATCTAAAAGGGATGAGCTTTTAGTTTCTCATTTTCTTTTTTTCAACCTCCCTTTGCCTACTCCACCCTTTATTTCCCTTTAAACAAATAGCTTTCAAATGTATGCAGGTTAACATCCATAAAAAAAAACTTCTAATATACAAAAGAATTGGTTATTGGATTATTCGATTGGGTGAATGATTGAATTTTTTTTTTAATATGATTTAAAAAATTAAACTGAAATTGTTATCAAATTTTTTATTCTCCTATGGAAGCAATTAAACATTTATTACTTTATTTATTTCACGGTGATTTGATGACAAACAATCTGATGAAATTAAAACAAATATATATATATATATATATAAATTTAATTAGAAAATTAGAATTTATATGATTCATTTCAATTGAAATATTCCATAAATATAGAAATGGAAAGATATTGATTAAATATTTTTAATTGATAAAACAAATAAAGATAATTTATTAAATATTGTTATTTATGCTTAAGTCATTAAAAAGTAATTAAAAACAATTATTAAACTATACTAGCTGCTCCGAGCGCCTTCGGCGCTCTTCACACCTAGACGGGGGCTCCGCCCCCTGTACCCCCAAGTGATACATAGTGTTTGGTTGAAAGTCTGTATGTAATAGGTTTTCATCCATTTTGTTTCAATCAGTATAAGTAGATAAGACATGTATTTGTTTTCTTGTAAAATATATTTTAATTTAATCAGTAAATTAATTATATATTATTATTGTATATGTTATATTTATCTAACTCTGTGTCTCTACAGTTTTCGAAAGTTCTTAGCCGCAGCATCCACATTTCTCTAAGCGTCCCTATGAGCTACAACCAAATCCTACCCTGTCCCATCTCTCCCATGTCCCTTCCTTCATTGTCCACCCACCTTGGTCCTTGGTCTTCCACCGGATGTTTCCTAATCGGTTTCTCCCAATTTCTAGTTTCTCCAATTCCAACCACGTCCCCTTCCCATCCCAGCCTTCTTGATTTTATAAGGTTAACTATATCTGGACATTATTTCTCGTTATGCCATCTCCGCCATCCCCCTGTGACCTCATCTTCTTTTGGCCTATAAATGCTGCGAACAATATTAATCTCACAAATACTCTAAATCTACTCTCGTCTCCCAGAGTCATCGATAGGGTGACCACACGTCCCGTCTTTAGGTGCTCTGTCCCAAAAATGTCTTCGGGACACCCTACTGTCCCGTTTTTTCAATATTTAGGACATTTCGTAATTTTTTTTTTCAAAATTTTTTCAATTTAGTTCTAAAAAAAAGGTATACCGTTTGTCCCGGTTTGGTGTTTTCGAAATATGGTCACCCTAGTCATCGATCAACATGAAAAATAATTGTTTTATATATTTTAATTTTGATCCTCTTTGATGAGATAAGCCCCTTTACTGCATAATAACAGGCGTTACTCAATTACAACGTCGATTTAAATTCTTCTCGAATATTATTATCCTTCGTGATTAGAGATCTTAAGTATTTAAATATTTATACTTTTTCAAATTCTACATTTTGTATGTTAATTGTATGTAAGTCGTATCCGTATCATAATTCTTGAATGTTTTTGTTTAATTACATTTCGGTTGATTTTTCCCCAATTTCTCTAATCATATGTCTCCTCTTCCAGTCCAATTCATTTACCTATCAATGTTGCATAAGGAATTTAAATTTCTTAATTTGGCTAGAACACCCCATTTTTTAAAATTTTAAATAGAGGGAGAGAGAGAGGTTCTAATTATATATATATATGTATATATATATCTGTTTCTATGACAGCAAAAAAGTAAACAAATTACAAACACTCTCCTTTATATATATTTCTGGAAAATGGAACAGCTCAGCTCAGGAGTTACCTAAGATTCTAATTTCTTTTTTATTTTTCATCATTTGAGGTACCCTTCACCTCAGAAAAATTTGGTTACCTTACTCCTTGTAGTTTAGGCTCTGGAGTTTTTTGCGTACAGACGGACACTATCGTATTAAATATATAGATTTTGAAAAATAATTGTATTATTTGATATTCAATTCTTAACTACCAATTTCTATATTCATTGATCAAGATTTTCTCACTTTAACCTCAAAATATGCAAAAATAGAATTTTGTCTGATTGAAAATAATGAAAATAATTTCACTTTTGTAAATTTTCTATTTTTATTTTTTAGTATTATTTCATTACTAGATGGGCTGAAAAGTCCCGGGATTTTTCAATAGGTGACGCCACTAGAAAATGAACATGACTCATTTCGAGAGGCTAATCTGTCACTAATTTTATGTATGAAGTATTATGAAATTTCGTTCTTTTACAAGCTACAGTCGTTTGAGTGACGCTACTTTGGCCTTCATAAGAAAAATGGAAAAACAGAAAAACAGGATAAACTGTTGTTCTCGAAGGAGCAGATGTGGGATAACATTCCTGCAACCACTGCAATGATTGTTCAAAAGATTTTCCCATTAAAAAACAATATTCCTGTTTTTCCATTTTTCTTTTGAAGGCGAAATTAGCGTCACTCAAACGACTGTAGTTTGTAAACGAATGAACGAAATGTCATAATACTTCATACATAAAACTAGTGACAGATGAGCCTCTCGAAATGAGTCATGTTCATTTTCTAGTAGCGTCACCTATTGAAAAATCCCGGGTCTTTTCAGCCCATGTAGTATATAAGGTCGTTTGTTATGATGATATTCATATGTTCATTATGCATAAATCGTAACTGTATTCATCAAAAATTTTTTAAAGATTGTCTTACGTCCCTGAATTCACTGCCACATGGTTTTTTAGATCATTCAATTTCTTTTCCCTAATAAGAAATAACTTGCATGGTGTGAAATTTAAATGCTCCATGAACAAAAGTGAAAGGTCAAGTGTCCCCATGCGGCCTATTCATCAATGAGTTCCAGCAGTGGCGTACCTAGGGGGGTGCGGTGGGTGCGGTCCGCACCGGGCGGCACTTATCTTGGGGCGGCATTTTTTAAATTTAGGTATAGTTGTAAAAAGCAACCATATCATATTTATTTTTTTTCTTTCTTGAATAATAAATGATTATTATGATTATTATTAGTTTACTATTTGATTTATATAAATTATGATTAACTATATGATTTCGAATATTATTCCTCGGTGTATATAAATGCATTTTAGTGTAAATTTTGAATTCTAATTCCAAGAACAGGATAATAATTTTATTTTCCTAACCAAAATTTTTTCATATCAGTTTATAAATGTCATTTCTTTTGAAAAGTTTATATGATTAGATGATTACTTTGAAGTGATATACCAATATTTTTTTAAATCATCTATTTTTCTTTTGAGAAGCAGGGCCGGGGGAAAAAATATAAATATAAATTTTGAGAGCATTATACACGATTTTTCTAGTATGAAAGCTAGAAGAGTAAATATGTTTACGAGTACATACAAATATGTGAAAAAATTTACTCTGTGTATTAATTAATATTGATTAAATAACTTAATAATTTATTTATGTGTATTAATTTATAAAAACCACTATTTGATTGACTTATAATAGAAAGGGCGGCAAAATGGAGATCGCCCCGGGCGGCAAAAGTTCTAGGTAGGCCACTGAGTTCCAGCAGATTCATTCACTAAATATTGAACAGTAAAAGAAACAGCAAAATTCACAACTTCTCTTATAAATTTTATATATACCTAGAAAAAGAAAAAGAACAGAAAATGTATTCAGAAATTTCAATCATCCTATAGTTTTTAAATATATTTATTGATCTTTTTTTCTTTAAATCAAAAAATCTGGAGTGGCTCCACTTGACTATCTCGCAAATTTGAATTGAATGAATTAACATATATTATATTTAAATTAAATTCATTTAATTAAATTATAAATTAAAATTAATAAGTAACATTTATTAAACCAGCGCGAGTTTGGCTCTTTGATGATGGCACCACGGCACGTGCTTGCGCGTGATTTGTAGTGTTAAAAAAATAATTCCAGTACTTTCAGTGATTCATTCAAGCTGAAATTCTATATATAGCAGTTTTATAGAATTTCTAATCATGTGAAAAACAATCAAACATATATCTTTATTTTTACGGTCAGTTTAGAGGGAAAAAAATGAAAACGTAGTAAGTAATGACCCTCTTCCGGAAGAGCTACATTTCTCAAAAGTTGATAGAAAACTACGAATTTTGAATAATACCCGTGTAACAAATTTCATTATTCTAGCTCAAACCATTCTTACGTAATTTTGACTACATACACACTCAGACAGACATTTTACTCAACCTTAGTGAAAATAACTCAGGGTCCTTCAAAACGTATAAAAACATCAAAATCTCGACATCGAAAATTTTCATGATCGCAATCTGGCGAGATAGTAAAAAGATAGTAAAAAGATTGTCATTTCATTGAATTAAAAAAAAATTAAAATTATATAATTTCTGAATCAATATTATTTTTTTGTCCTTTGAAAAAATCAATTGAATAATTCGGTTGAAATTTACGTAACCCCCACAGAGTTTTTAAACTATCCCGATAAAGGGGATTTATTTAATAAATAATCTTATAATGGAAAAATTTGCTTTAATTATTGTATAATTCTCTGTTAAATGTTATTAAAATGTTTTTTTAAAAAAAACTTTTTAAATAAAATCATTGATCAAATGGAAAATATTTTAGAACTTAATGAATAGTTTGAAAATTATTTTAATTAATTAGGAAAATAGGAATATAATATAAAAATGTTTAAAATGGCTGAAATGGATTTGTTTCAATAGCCTTAAATCTTAAAAAGTATTTGTTATTATAAATTTATAGTATATATAACTTTTATTCTTTAGTTTAGAACATGATGAATAATATGATTTTATCAAATGACAACTCTCTAGATATCAAAACTTAGTAAAAATTTATCAATGATAACTTTTAAACTTGACATTTCTAAACTACTATAATTAATGCTTAAGAAAAATTTTGAAACTAACTTTATATTTATCAAAAAAAAGTTATATCCTATTTTTTCTTAAGAAAAGTATATTAATAACAAGATATTAAATTAATATTTTTTTAATTAAGTAATTTTTTATCTCCCTTAAAAAATATTACCTACTAATCAAAAGAATAATTAAAAAAAAAAATGATTAAATCTTTTTTTGTTTTTAAAAGATCTATGCATTTATTTTTATTAGTTTTTAATCAACTTATATTTAAATTTAGTTTATACTTTTACCACAAATTATTTTTTATTTTAATTAAATTAAATATGTTATGAATATATTTGAGAAAGTTTGATTTAGTTGTTTTTGTTTGTGGAGGGAGTGGGAATTCAGGTATCAAGATGAATTAAATAGGACAAATAAGTGTAGGTTCTTAAGCGTTCATTAGGACAGAGACATTATAATGAAAATGTTAAGGATACATTAAAAATATATTTAATCATTCTTTTAATGTAAGAATTCTTAAATTTAAAATTTATATTATATTTATATGGGGAAGAAAAAATAAATTTTAGAAAATTTTATTTCTATTTTAACAAAAATGGTATTGATTAATTATACTTGCTAAAAAGGTATTTAATTATTTTCCATTTTATCTAAAAATTGGTTGAGAGGTTCATCTAATATACAGAGTAAATAAATTAATGGAGTATAAATAATGGTTAATTGCTGTTAAGTAATTCCTTTGGGATGGAAATCCAGTTGGAATTTGTTTCTAATGTCAATATCTAGGTAATTGAATTGAGAATAGATGTATTATTTATTTGCCAGTATTAAATAAATATACATAATTTCTACAAAAGATTAATAAAAGAAGTCATTTTATTTTTCTTGTTTTTAGTGAAACAAATTGAATATGAATTTATATCTCGCTTTAAATTCAATTAATAATTCAATCGAAACCATAAATTATTAGAATTTTCCAATTTTATTTTAAGAGTATGAATTATATACTAAATAAATGAAAAATATTCTGTTCTTGAATTATTATTACTTAATATTAAATTATATTGTCAACAAAATTGGGTTATTCTATTATTTAGTTCTTTTGCTAAAATTGACATGCGCACTACTATCGGAACTTTTCTCAACTATTTGATGCTTAAATGTTATAAGCTAGGAGAAGGTTATAATTTATAACCTTTTCCTTTCAGCTTCTCCACTTCACTTTGTTAAATTTTCAAATATGGATTGGTCATTAAAGAAGGTAATAATAGGTTAACAATGAAAATATCGCTCTTTTTTTGTTAGAGGAGATATTTATTATAGTAATAACATCTTCCAACGTAACATAGTTCACAGCTCTGTGTTATTCCTGAAATAGTACTGTTTCAAAATAGAATATATAATTATTATTATTAAAGTGCTCAACAGGCCATGCAGACCTAAGGCGGTTTGAGTTCACTAGTTTAGTTCATGTTTACTTCTTCCCACTATTTCTCTCCATTCTTCTCTTTCTTCTGTCTTCTCTCTCCAGCATCCGATCTTCATTCTTCGCAGATCATTTGCCACTTCATCGAACCATCTTTTTCTTGGTCTTCCTATCCTTTTTTTTTCCACCGGTCTTCTTTTGGTTACCAGCTTAGGCATTCTTGTATTCTCCATTCTCCATCTCAGTCTTTGCGATTTTATCAGAGGCACTATCAGAGGTTCAGCGAACAACTCTTTCAATTCATCATTTGATCTTCTTCTCCATCCTTCAGCTGACTTTACCCCTCCATATATACCCCTCAAGATACTCCTTTCCCATCTTTCTAATACTTCCTCTTCAGCCCTTCCTAGTACCCAGGTCTCGCTCCCATACATGACTGTAGGTCGGATTATTGATCTATAGATTCTTTCTTTAGATTTTCTTGAGATTACTTTTGTTCTCATTAACTTACCCAACCTCCCATAGACCTGTCTGCCCTTCATCGTCCTCATTTTCACTTCTCCCATCCCACCACCCCTCTCCTCCAATTTCACCCCCAAATAGATAAATTCTTTCACTCTTTCGAAATTATACACTTTTCCCTCATGCTCCACGCTAATACTCTCTTCGTTCTCCTCTTCCTCTCTTCCCATTTCCATGTACTTGGTCTTTTCCTCATTTATTATCATTCCAAACTTTCCTGCTGTCTCGATTAAATTTTTCATTACTTTTTTTAGTTCAGTATTTGGCCTAGCTATTATTGCTAAGTCATCTGCAAATGCTATGACTTGGTGATTATTCTTGAAAATTGTTTCTTTCGTCATGATTTTGCACTCCCTCATTATACTCTCCATGACCAAATTAAACAGAGTGGTTGATAGAGGATCACCTTGTCTCAATCCTCTCTTTACTTCAAATTCATCAGAGTTTTTGCCTTTCCATGTTACTTCATTTTTTGTCTCTGTTAGCGTCATCCTGATCAGTCTCCCTAACTTACTCGGAAGCCCCATGTCATTCAACACTTTAAACATTTCGTTCCTATTTATTCTGTCGTACGCTTGCTTAAAATCAACGAAAACCACAAACAGCCTCATCCCATATTCATATGCACTCGCCTGAATCTCTTTGAGCGAGAATATCTGGTCTATTGTCGATCTGCCTCTACGAAAACCAGCTTGGTATTCCCCTAAATTCCCTTCCGCAAACGCACTTATTCTACTCCTTATTAACTCTGCAAGCACTTTATAGGGAAGCTCTAGTAAGGCTATTCCCCTATAGTTCTCACATAAGAGGTTATCGCCTTTCTTAAACAATGGACACAGCAGCGCTTTTTTCCACTCTCTTGGCATCTTTTCTTGTTCCCATACTCTCACCAACAGCCTGGTCATTAGCTTTCAGAATATATAATTAATTAAACATAATACTATAAACATAATACTATTAATATGATAGTTGTGGAATTATTTTCGTCATAAGTTTTCTTAGAAATTCTAAGCAAAGCCTTCTATAATAGAAAATCACTGACGTTATTCCTCTTAAAATGAACTTTACTTGTGTAAGTAGGTACTCTCTACTTCTGAATCACAAATTTCATTAAAAGATTCTAATAGAAAAAATTGGAAGAAAACTCAAAGAGGATTATATCAACATCATAATTTCTGATTTTTATAATAAATGATGAATGATGAATTGATGTTTATGTCCTAGACTTGAGGATAATATAAAAAAAAAATGAAAAAATATATTAGTATTCTGTAGATATATCTTTCGAATACCATCCGCAGGATTAAATGTGATTATATATTTAAATTTTTGAAAAAACTACCTTTTTCATTTATTTTGTTAAATATACTATAAATAAAATATTGTCAGTTCAAATATTTGAGTGTGATAAACAAAAACGAATTATTTATGATTTGTTTATATTTTTCATTGAAATTCTAATTGATTCATTGATTTATATATAATCTATAAAAAAAACTTTTATAAACCAAGTTTTCTATATATTTATATTTTTTCTTCGCTTACATCTCTGTTACCAATTAAATATTAATCCTGGCCGCTTCTTTTCTGTCATTCTCTTTAAGTAACTGTTCCAGCAAGCAGAAGTTTTAGAATTAAATATTGATTTTTATTTTGTTATTTTTTTAAAAGTGGTATTACAATATTAATGTTAACAAGATCTTTGTTCTTCCAACTTTAGATAATGTTTTTATTTTTACTTTTGATATTTTCTAAACTTTTTTGTTTTTGGAATAGTTAAATTAATTTCTGAAAATATTTATTATTTTCAGTATTTCAGTAAATCTAAATAAATTCCAGTTGAAAATTAAAAACCATAGGGGGTTAGGAATAAAAAAATGGACTAATTAAATTTTATTGATGTTCCTCTTTTTCTGAACGTGATGACGTATTTATTGTCGATGCTCTCTTGTGGGAATATAATTCATTCTTAAATGCTACAAGTTAATAGATTACACATTTCTATTTGTTATCACGTCACTAGTCAATTCATAAAATATGGGACTTTTTATAATACTGTTAACAAGGGTACGGAACAAATGACTTTAGTTGAAATTCTAATTTCGTTTGTTAACTCAATAGATTTCATCTAATTTATTATTGTTATGTATAAATCAAAGAGTTAGTTTTGAGAGAAGAGAGAGAGAGAGAGAGAAAAGTAAATATGCAATTATAATTTAAGCTTTAACTAACTCTTTAATGAAATTGAAAATTCAAAAATTTTATTTACAAAACTTTCCATACAATTTTTTTAAACCATTTTTTGTAACGTTTATACGTTTAAACAAATTTTTATTCTCCCTATGGGTTATTAGATTCCTAGGAAGTATATTAATTGCGATATTTTCTTCACTGATTCGCACTACATTACTCGTTCTTAAAATACACTACAATTATTTCTAAAATTTAAATATTTTCTGTTTATATCTAATTATTTATCCAAAAGAACATTTATATATATAGAGAGAGAGGGACTGGCAACCTTTTAATTCTAAATTTTTTTCTAAGTCGCAATAAGCACTAGATCATTTCTCAAGGTGCCATTGCGTAGACTGAAGATTAAGGTTCATCCGAAATCTTTTAAAAGTCTCCAGGAAAACCAGTTTGTCGACAACGTCCGAAAATGTCCAATATCTCCTCTGCCCGGGCTTGGGGAGTTTCTGGACACCCAAGTCATGATTGGGGAGATTTTAGATTTAAACATTTAAAGGAAATTTTAGACTTATAGATCTCATGAATAAAACTAGTTTGAACTTCACTTCAGATGGCCATTGTTTGATCAGGGACAAGATAAGCAAACCCTCCTGTTCTGCAACAAGTCTTCGAACTCTATGTGGAGAAGTTCCTTATACGAATGCCGACCAAGATTTCTCTGTTCATACCCCTCTGAAGAACATTTTTAGATTATTGTCCGCCTATTATTTCTTAAAAAGACAATGTGTTTTCTTTAAGCCAGTTTGGTTGGGTTAGTATGTATGTCCAAGTTTTTCCAAGAATGACTATTTTGAAAAGGTGGGTAATTATATTTCGTATGTGTCACGATTAATTTTTTATTTTATGCAAGAATTAAATTTCCATAGAGTATTGTTAATGTAATAAACCTGTTCTCCGGGCCATGTACCGTTACATAAAAATTTGATCATCAAACTAAATTATGAATATAATAGCTATGTAATAGCTAAAAATACTAAAATTTCCAATACACTAAATGCGCAAACCTCAAGGGGAGATTTCGGACAAGCGTTAAGGGTCTCCCCAGGCACTATTTATTGATAAAAAAAAATAACCTCACCATAAAGGAATATTCAAAACACCTACTGAAACACTTAGATACTAACTTAGACGCCAACCTTGTAACTAAATGTAAAATATAAAGAAATCATACTTTTTTTAAATATCACTTATGTTATAACCTTAAAAAATAACAGAAAAGGGACAGAAATCCGTATTTTGTAATTTACTTCTAAAATTGTTAGAGATTCTGGGCTATTTTGACTATTTGAAATCATAATGCCTACAGGACAAAATTATTTGAGCTCCCAAATGCAAAAGGGGTCAGGAAAGCCGGGCTGTACATTGTCTCATATATAAATATACTATTATTATTATTATTATTCGATCTATCCGGGATATAGTCACGTATTTTTGTGGGATTGTTTTCTCGACGTTTCGGCACTCATTTTGGCGCCATTTTCAAGAGGTTATTTAGGCGGGAATATTTTAGGGATTCTGGGTCTTAGTCTGTGTGACCAAGAGTTGATATCAGGATTTTGGGTTGATAGGTTGGGTGGTTATGTACAACGTCGAGAAAACAATCTCACAAAAATACGTGATTATATCCCAGATAAATCTGATAATAATAATAATAAAATTTACAGAAATCTAAACCAACATATATATATATATATATATATATATATATATATATATAGAGAGAGAGAGAGAGAGAGAGAAAGAGAGAGATAGGGAGAGATTGATAAATTGATTGATTTATACATTTAGAATATTTTTATTTTAAAATATTAGTCATAATAAATACAGTCTATTTATATCTATCAAAATAAATATTTTTTTTTTTATAAGCCAAGTATTGTGTTTTTTTATAAAAATATTCTTAATGAAGGGTCGTGAACCTGGTGAACCACCATTTGTCTTCTTAAAAAAGAGAAAAAGGCTGAAACGAATCTAGAGAGGGACCGTTGTTATTAAATAATACATCACCCGCTTCATAGATTTATATATAGATATATCAATTTAAACTTTAAAAAATATATTCACTAATAAATAAATTAAAAATAAATATATTATCATTTATTAAATACAATAATTTAATTTATACTTATAATGTGTACTTTAAAAATCAACTTCTGGGTAACGAAGTTTAGGTAGAATTTTCCGAAATTAATTAAAATTAAATAAAAAAAATATTAGAATAAATTGTATGTGTATATATTTTTTTTAAATATAATATAAGTTAATTATATATAAATATTATTAAATAGAATTTTATTTATTAGTATAAGAGATAAATTGTTTTATGAGAATACGACCGGTCAGTAGTTCATGTGGTAGGTAATTTAAAGGCACATGCAAAGAAATTAGAAGAAGTATTGGGTGTAGAAATGTGATTGATGTGATCATTCACCGATTTCAGTAGCTTCAAAACGATAGCTTAGATAGGGGGGGGGGTATCAGAAATTTGTTGTTTAAAAAAAAAAAAATTTAATTATCACTGAGTAAAACCTAAAAGCAAACTAAACAACTAATTGTTAATATAAATTTTCAATATTATTAAATTTGATTAATTTTACTAATAAACGAGGGATATTAATATTTCTATTAGATTTCATGGAGTATGGAAATTAATTATTCTATTTTAAGAATCCAAGTGGGGGAATAGAGGAATGGGGGAATTTATAATGAAACGACTCATTTAAATGCATTATAGTTTCCATGAAGAAGGTTAGTTGAAAATCTTTATATTTGAGATTACCCTATTCACTAGAGATATAAAGTTAGAAACAAAATTTCTAGAGCAAACATAAAATGAAAGTTTAATCCTATAATCCTCTTGAAAAATCCTCAATTGTCTTTCGTAACAAATTCCCTAAGACTATAAAAGTTAAGAATGTTGTATTTAGGTGGTAAAATCTTTGTTGTTTCAATACACATTGATATTCCATTGGAAGTGATTTCCACTATTAATTTATTAATGAAGAGATACCATATATATATTATGGATATTCTTGTTTTGAAAGTGATTCCATTAATTCTGTACATTAAATTTATATCTTGAAGATAACGTAAATACTTTTCTAAGAGTTTTATCTTTTTTCTCTAAACTTGATAAAACTTCCCACACCCAACATTTTTATTCATAACTATCATATCCATTGGTGTGATAAATAGTTTATGGTGAAATTTGTAGACAATGATTATAACAAAATCAATTAAAATCATTTACCTGCATTTTAATTTATTAAATATATCTATCTATCTCTTTGGCTCTACGGAACTCAAAAGACCTTGGCCGTAGAAATCATATTTCTTCATATGTTCCTATTCTGAGCCACTCCCATCTAATCCTATTTTCTCCCATCTCTCTTACATCCTTTCCATTGTTGGTCCACCGCGTCCTTGTTCTTCACTGCGGACGTTTCCCAATCGGTCTCTCTACCAATATATTTTTTGCCATTCTTTCCTTCCCCATTCTAGCCACGTGCTCTTCCCATAGCAGCCTTCTCGATTTTATAACCCTAACAATGCCTGGGGATGCATAGAAATGCAATTCCTCGTTATGCATTCTCCGCCATTCCCGGGTGACCTCATTTATTTTAGCTCATAAATGCTGCGAAGAATCATATTTTCAAATACACTAAATCTACTCTCGTCTCCCAAGGTCATAGATCATGCCTCACATCCATATAACACAACAAGCAAAATAATTGTTTTCAAATTATTGTCTACCTTATGATTATTAAGCTCATATGGGCATATGGTATATTATTATGGGAAATCACTGGTAATTTTCGTAATTATTCAAGTAAACGCCTTTTCGTGAATATGGATAATACTTTACCAGTGGGTACCTTTGCAATTCCAAATAAACTTTTCTTGTGAAATTTTTCGGGCCTCTTCTAGTTCACGAGATAAAAATTATTAAAATTTGTATATAAATCCATTGATATTCTATTTAGCTAGCATGTTTTATCCGTTTGACCACCAGAGGGCGCACTAATTTCCCGGGGGGGGGGGGTTTCGGTTTGGATTTATGAAAATTAAAAAATTAATTAAATAATTTTCCTATATCAAAACCGAAAATTAATCAGTTATTCAATAAAACACTACTTAATGGCACATTTCGAAGTTCATAACTAATCTGTCAAACTTAGAAAATCTTTTTATCTAGTAAACTAAAAGAGGCACGAAAAAATTTCATAAGAAAAGTTTATTTGGAATTGCAAAAGGAACCCACTGATAAAGTATTATCCAAATCCACGAAAAGGTCTTTACTTGAATAATTACCGTAATTTTATGAAAATCCAAAGGTTCAAAATAAGACACTGAGGTCAAGGGTTACTAGTCTACGCCTCACACCTATATAATACAACCAACAAAATAATTGGTTTTATTTTATCAAAAAACAATTAAAATTGAAAAAAATACATTATCTATTATTTCAATTATGTATTTACATTCTCATTAATTAATAAGACAATTTCTTTGAGTAAAAATTTGTTAAAATGAAATTGCTTATATTGTCATTGTGATTTTGTATTTTTAGTTAACATAAACCATAATCTCCTGGTTGTCTAAGCAAACTATATATCAATTTTAGAATGGCTGCCTTTATTTATTTGTTGTAAAGTTCATCTAATTAAAATAAACAAAAAAAAATCTGGAGTGTCTCCACTCGACTATGTTGGCGCGTGAGATTTGCAGTATAAAAAAATTAATTCTGGTACTTTCAGCGATTCAATCAAGCTGAAATTCTATATATAACAGTTTTATACAATTATTAATCATGTGAAAAATTACCAAACATATATCTTTATTTTTACGGTCACTTTAGAAGAAAAAAAATAAAAACTCTGTAAGTAATGACCCTTTTCCGGTTGAGCTACATTTCTCAAAAGTTGATAGAAAACTATGAATTTTGAATAATGTCCATGTACCAAATTTCATCATTCTAACTCAAACCGTTTTTGCGTAATCTTGGTTACATACATACACACATACACACACACACACCGACATTTTTCTCAAACTTAGTGAAAATGATTCAGGAACCTTCAAAACGTATCTTCTTCTTCTTCAAGTGCCTTGTCCGGTCTCCCTGACGTCGGCGATCACTCTGGCGAAAACGTCTCTATTTTCCGCCGTGCGGAACAGCTCTCCCACGCTCCTTATGCCGGTCCATTCCCTGATATTCCCTAACCAGGATTGGCGTCTTCTCCCGGGTCCACGTCGACCCTCAATTTTCCCTTTGAGGATCAATTGAAGGAGTTGATATTTATTACCTCTCAAGATGTGGCCGAGGTAAGAGATTTTCCGGCATTTGACAGTGTTGAGGAGTTCTCGCTGTGTGTTTGCTCTCCCCAAGACATCATTGTTGGTAACTCTCTCGACCCAGGGAATTCGCAGCATTCGCCTGAGGATCCACATCTCAAAAGCCTCCAGGCGATTCATCGTACTGACCTTGAGTGTCCATGCTTCCACACCATATAAGAGAATGGGCCAAACATAGCATTTGGCCATTCTCTGTCGTAATTTAAGATTTAGGTTGTCATCACAGAAGAAGGATCTCATTTTATTGAAGGTGGACCTCGCAGCCTCAATTCTGGACTTAATTTCGATATCCGGATCTAGCTGGTCATTTATGATACAACCAAGATATTTAAAGGATCTTACTCGTTCAACTTGTTTGTTATCGAGGTGGAGGGAGGCGTTTCCATGTGGCTGGCGGCTAAAGACCATAAATTTTGTTTTGGCTATATTGATGTTTAAGCCCGCTTTAATTCCAATTTGAGAAATTTTATTCAGAAGTAGTTGAAGGTCTTCAATGTTTTCAGACAGGATCACAGTGTCGTCGGCATATTTAATTGTACTAATTGGTACGCCATTTACTTTCACCCCTATATCCAGTTCTTCCAAGGCCTCCTTAAAAATTCTGTCAGCATAGAGATTAAATAAAAGGGGAGAGAGAATGCATCCTTGACGGACTCCTCTCTGGATCTCAATTCCCGGTGTTGTGGATTTTCCTACTCTGATTACGGCATATTGCCTCCAATACAGATTTTTTATAATCCTGATATCTTTTTCGTCCACTCCAGCATCGCACAGAAGTTCAATCAGTCTAGTGTGTTTTATTCTGTCAAAGGCTTTTTCGTAGTCAACAAAACATGCAAATACATTTTTGTGTTGGTCACGACATTTTTGAAGCAAAACATTGAAGCCAAATAATGCTTCTCTTGTACCGAAGGCGTTTCTGAATCCAAACTGCGAGTCATCTAAGTCTAACTCACATTTTAATCGGATGCGGGCGTGTATTATTCGAAGAAAGGTCTTTAACATGTGGCTCATAAGACTAATGAGGCGATAGTCACTGCAATTCTTAGGGTATTGTTTCTTTGGGATAGTAACAAATGTTGATTTCAGCCATTCCTCTGGAAGCACACCGCAGTTATAGATGTTGTTAAATATTTTCAATACCAGGTCTATATTGTCTTCATTGATGAATTTGATTAATTCCATTGGGATTCCATCTGGTCCCGGCGCTTTCTTGTTCTTGGCAATTGAAATAGCGTGAATTAGCTCTGATTTTATTATTTTTGGTCCTTCAGGATCGCAATCATCAATTTCAACTTCCTCTCTGGAATCTTCAAAAAGTTTTGCTGCGTACAATTGCCAGGCTTTCATGAGTTCATCTCCGTCCGTTACTAGTTTTTTGGCTTCATTTAGTATTGACATTGGTGGTCGACTCCTGAATTGTCCAGTTATTTCCTTAACCTTTACATGTATATTGAACATGTCATGTTTTGAGTCTAATTCTTCTATTTCTTCACACCTTTCTGTCATCCAAATTTGTTTTGCTAATTTAATCTCTTTCCTTATTTTGAATTGCATTTTTTTATATTCCACGATGTTATTTTTGAGAAGTCTCCTTTCTTCCATCAAATCCAAAATCTCGTCCGTCATCCACGACCTCCTCTTCATTGTACGTGTTCTCCTCAAGTGAAGCGAACCAGTCTCCACCAAAGCATTTTTCAGCAGTGCCCACTGAGTATTTATATCGTCAAGATCGTCAATAGATATCCTCATTAATTTGCCATTGAGATCATCAATAACAGCATTCCTAACATCCTCAAATTGTAATCTTGATGTATCAATAATATTAACGTTGCAGTTTTTTCTTTTTACAGACTTCAACGCTAGGCCCATGTCCGCAACCAAAGGGTTGTGATCTGAGCCTATGTCTGCACCAGGGTATGTTGTGACTCTTTTAACACAATTTCGGAAACGTCTGTTTATCAGAATGTAATCAATTTGGTTCCTACTTGGTTCTTGGTTGTCAATAGAGTCTCTGGGTGATTTCCATGTGTAAAGACGTCGCTTTGGAAGTTTAAATAGCGTATTAGTTACTACCATCTCTGTAGTTTGGCAGAAATCATAGAGCCGGTCTCCTCTCTCATTACACTCACCTAAGCCGAAATCGCCGACCAAATCCCCCCGTCTGCCCTGACCGATTTTAGCATTAAAGTCTCCAAGTATCAAGTTTATGGTATTCTTCTTGAGAGAGTTTAGAGTGTTTTCTAAAGTGTCGTAGAATTTTTCCACTTCCTCATCGTATTTACTATCAGATGTAGGTGCGTAGACTTGTAAGATATTTATGTCAAATGGCTGTCCATGAATCTGTAGCAGCATCACTCTATCCGATATGGGCAAAAAGTTCTTAACGTACCTCGTGAACTCCGAATCAACTAGAATTCCAACACCGTTTCGATGAAACCTATCTCCACTCTCACTTCCTGAGTAATAGAGTGTTCCTCCTTCCTGAGAACAAGCACCGACACCAGGCCATCTGAGTTCGCTGATTCCCATGAACTTAACTTTAAGTCTTCTCATTTCTTTGATAGCGTTGTTTAATTTTCCGGCCATGAAGAGACTTCTGACATTCCATGTACACACTCGCAATCTGGTTTTCACTATTCTGAGCCGGGAGATTCTTCGCACCCCTTGCCCATTTAAGGGCTGCCCGGGACTGGGGGCCATTTGTATTTTGTTTCTCGTCATAGTGAATTTCCTGGGGATGGTATACCGAAGTGGTTTCCCGTTGCCTTCTTCGGTTCAAAACGTATAAAAACATCAAAATCTCAACATCGAAAATTTTCGTGATCGCAATACTATCTCTGGCGAGATAGTAAAAATGAATAAATTTTAAAATATAAGATTTATAATTGTTGTATTCCAAAATAATATAAGAATAAGTATAATAATTTTAATTAATTTTGTTTGAAATTTCAACTTAATCAGAGTAATAGATATTCGAACAGATAAATAAACAAACTTGAACACATAACTTCATTCTATCAAAAGGGGTATTTTCGGTAGCTACCTCTAAACTCTTCTGAGTTTCAAAGTTCTTAACCTGTAACCATTTTACTTTAACCATGAACCACTTCCATCCAATTCCTTTTCTCTCCAAATTCTTTCTTCTTATTATCTTCCAACTGAATTATTATATCCCATAAATATATATATATGAAAACACTAATAAAAAATCTTAAAACTCACTCAATTCTATTTCTCACCAATGAAATAATGTAATAAATAAAAATTTGATTTAATTTATTATTATTATTATTATTATTTGCGTGTGTTTAAATCCCATTCTATTAACTAGTTTTATGCAATAGAAGGACGTTTAAGAATCTAGAAGTCATTTTTATTTGTTTTTTGAAAAAAGAGATGTGCTATCGAATTATTTTTCAATGTGTTTATTCAAGCAGCTTAATCCTGGTGAACAATAGCTGCGGGCGAATCCTCTTATATAAAGCACCTTTTGTCGAGAGTTCAATCGATATCTATAGAATATATTTCGTACACATACACGATGTCCTTTTAATTGTCCTTATTATGAATCTATAAAAAAGTACTCCTAATTTCGAAAAAAATACTTATTATAACGAAATACACCCAGTTGTATTTTATTATTTTTTTTTTTATAATATTAAAATTATTAGAAACTTTTTTTATTTATGTTTTATTTTTTAGCATTTATAATATATGTATTTATTATTCTATAAATTATTTATGAATTTAAATTATTTGGGCAAATAGTAATTAACTAAATTAAAAAATTTAACCACTCCCAGTTATCGCAGAACAATGGAATTATAAAAATGATCTATTGTTATAATATAATAGGTTAGTATAATTTATTAAAGCCAATTATTTTCAACAAAGTATGGATTATAATCAAAAATTGTAAGTTACTATGGATTTTGTTTACACTTGCTCGAAAAATTTAAGTTTTTAAAATTATATTATTATTATTATTATTATTTATTCAGAAACATGAATAATTTACTATTTTATTAAAAATATTTTCAACAAAAATTTTTTTTATAAAATCTCTATAAGAATAGTTCTAAATTTCCATTTAAAAAAAATAAAAATAAAAAAAAATTCTGCTAGTAAGGGAATATAAGTTTTCAGTCCCATGCATTCATATTCTTGAATATCGATCCTTCCCGAGGCCCGCTTCAAATATACTCCAATTTGACCTAGAGTTGTCTCTTATACATGGTCTTTAGATCTTTTTGGCTGTTTCCAGTGAGCTAACGAATTGTTATTTCTATTTTCGTTCTATAAATAAATAATTAAATTTGATCTATTGTAACAAAATAATTTTGAAACTTCACACAAATAATTAAAATGTATTTATACTGAAGTTATCTTATTTAAGTGTATGACCTTCTATCCATACTATCATCAAAAATTAAAAATATAATTTAATTAGTATTTTTATTTAAAAAAAAATGGCGGCAAAAAAATCGATTTTTTTTTTTATTTTCCGGTTTGTTTTTTGAGATGGGCGACTGGCGTTTGCGACGCAACTTAGCACAAACTTACCACAACTTAGCACAACTGGCGGTGATACCTTCACGCACATTATTAATCTTTCACCAAACAAAATCTAAAAGTTATCTTTATTTGTCTTGCAAACATTGTAAGTTTATTTATGATATTTTAAAAACAATTTTTTAATCTGTTTTGTCGTTTCATTTTTTGTTAATTCTTATAAATTTTTATTAGATAATTTTGTTTGTTTTTTTATTTTCGCGTTTACTTTTTATTAAATTACTAATTTATATTTATTTATTCATTGTTTTTTGTATTAATTAATTTTTAGATAGTTTAATAATTTTTAATATTTTTTCACTAAAATATTATTTAAATTTTATTAATATTATTATTATTGAGGATCCCAAGGTCCATTCATTTTAATCAGGTTGATGCAATGATTTAACATTTAATAATTGTAATAAATATTTAAAGAATTATTAATCAATATTTTTTAAAGGATCGAGGGATAGCTCGGTTTTCCAGGTACTTTCTTGTCAACGAACAAATCTTATATCTTGGTTTAATAAATTGAATTTATAAATTATAAAAAAAAAAATAATAAATATTCTCACTTAATTTAAAAAATCTCTAATTCTTCTAGTACCGAGGTTTATAATAAATCATAAACAAAACAAAACAAACAACAATTTCATTTAAATGTAACCTTCCTATAAAACACTACAACTCTTTTAATAATAAATAAATAATCATTAAATGTTTGGAATGATCCTTTTGTTAACGAAATATAAATATACCCTAGTGGCTTTAATATAGCTACTGGTTAATCAGGCCGGATTCCATTTGCAAAGGGATTCAAGCGCGGAGACCCTTTTAAGCCTTTGGCTTTCTGATTATTCATCCTGTTAATGTAATCCGCCCTAAGCAATTAGTTGTGAACTCTTTTATATTTATTATATATATTTTGCTTTATTAATTATAATATATTTCTTGAATGAATAAAACCAAAATAGAATATTATAATATATTCGCGTTTAATAAATTTAATTAATCAACGAGAAAAAAAATCATACTCTAATTAAACTCATCATTCTATATTTAATCCATTGATATGGTTTTTATTTAGATATAGTAATTTTGAATATTTTTTAATTTGATTTAAAAATATATGGAATATGTATGTGTAACACAAACATTAAGATAGAAGCTGCAATTCGATATTGACTTTAAGTATGGGCATTAATGTACACGTGATTCGACGTTTTTTTCAAATATTAAATCATTATTTAATTTTACATAATTAATTTTAGTTTTTTGAGAGAAAATATTTTCTTTTATACGAGATGTTTAGTAGGATAAAAATATGTGTTTCTATGGCTTTTTTAAGAGGATTGGATTCAATCTAAAGCATAGAATCGAAACAGAATTTTTTTTTAATTGATTTTCAAATCATTTTAGTTTTAAAAGTTTTAAAAGTAGGAATTAATTTTTAATTTTATTCTATAGGGTTGGTAGAAAAATAATTTCGTTTTTTAACCCATAAATTTAAACACCTAGTTTACAATCCGGTCGAGAAACGGGTCGTTTTTGTTGCACTGAGAAAGAGACAATGACACTTCGAAACGGCGATTTTAAATAATATTTAACACAAGAACATTTATTACATTTTATGAACATTTTATTTCAATATCAAGTTGCAAACATCAAGAATACAAAAAAAGGAAATTATTTTTCTACCAACCTAATAATATTTTTTGTTGTCATATGACATCATTTCATTTTTGTAGTCGACAACGATGTGATAAAGTAATTGCATCATTTAATATTATAAATATTCATATTAATTAAAATTAAAATTTATAAAATATATATATATATCAACAATATTTATTATCAAATAAATTTGATATTTATTTTATTTATTTAAAATCAAAATAATTATTTTGTTTTGTAATCAATTTCAATTCCAATTAAAAAATAAAATTAACACAATAATTCATATGAAAAATTCGCAGTATAATTGATCATATTAATTGTTTTCAAAATATCGAATGAAAATCAACTGATTTAATTATATATATATAGAAAAAGTTTAAATCTTCAAACTACCATTCAAGTTTAATTGCATGATACTTAAAAATAATATTTCTAATGGATTTAGATTCATTTAATATTTAATTAAAATGAATTTGAAAATAAAAATCGATATTTAATTAAAAAAAAATAAAATTTCATTTCATTATAATAATCATAAAATTGAATTAAGCTCTCTCTCTCTCTCTCTCTCTCTCAATTAATTTAGAGAATTTACTTTTTTCGATTTGGAGTTTGTGGAAATTCATATTGCACATAATATTTTGTTAGAAGGTGAAATAAAAAAAATAAAAGATAACTAAATAAGTATTTTTCTTGATCAAGAATATTTTAATTATTTTTCAAGTCAATATAACTAATATATATTATAATTTATTAATTTTATATAAAAAACAAGTTTTGATGAAATAAATTATTTATAAAATTATATAACTTTTATTTTTTATGTTTTTAGAAATTTCAGAAACTTTAAAAGATTTTGTCATAATCAATTAATATTTATTTTTGTAAGGACCGTGAATACCGTATTTATAATATATAATATATAATACAATGTGTTAAGTTCGTTCCAATAATTCAAGATCAGTGTTATTACAAGTTGAAAATGATAGAGCCTAATCACCATAAACTTTCAACAAACTTTAAACAAACCTTAGGCATTTCAAAGTTACTCCATAGAATCACTAACAATAAGACTATTTCATTTTATCATTTAAAATTGAAAATATAACACCATCCAATGAAATGACTAAAATTTTGGATAGATAGACAACGTAAGAATCAATAAGTTACACTGTTGATTAAATAGTAAAAATATAACTATTATATAATATATAAAATAATTGTTCATTCGTGGCTCATTGAAATAATAATGAGCTACAACAATTAAAGACAAGATTCAAACCTTACCAAAAAACGAACTATTATTGAATTGAAAAAATCAATATAATAAATGTAAGTCTAAAATGAGTATAAACTATAAATACAAGCAATTAATTAACACTTTTATATTTTAAAAAATAAATAAATAAATAAATAAAAGTCTAAGAATAAACAAAATACATGTATTTGTCATTTGAATTTAAAACAAAATATTATTCTCTTATCATTACTATCTTTAATATATTTTATATTTTTTTAATTATATTTATTAATAATTAATTATTATTATATTCTGAAAATGGTATTTAAGTGAAACGCTGAATTATGAAATTTTGGAAAATATTAGAGCACTTTGAAATTTTGGGAAAATAGTTTTATGATTAATTGTGATAGGGCTTCATAGATTAATCATCGCCTATTCAATATTTCCCCACAAATTCTAATCTGTGGAATTTTCATTGAATTCCTCACCTCTTCAAGCTTCATTTACACCAACTCTCTCTCTCTCTCTCAGACACACACACACACACTTTTATTTGTATTTTCCTACAAAAGTAAATAATTTATTCCATCAAATTAATTAACTTTTATAAAATTGATTTTATATAAATCATGTTTTTTTTTAATAATTCATTCTTCAATATTTTTTTTTCTGTTATAAAAAAATATATCGAAATTTCAATATAAAAATAAATTTCAAATTCAATTATGATAAATATTTAAATAGCAATATATCTAAATTAGTACTATTTTGGTATATATTGACAATTTCAAAGTGGAATATTTTATAACAGCATCAAGGAATAAATAAAATTTTCCACTCTACAGACTACGAAAAGATCCCTTTAAGGAGTTGTAAACTTGTCCAAATAAGCTGAAATTTTCAACATACGTATGCGTGTGTTTGTGGGAGAGGGAGGGGGGGAGTGGTCGTGTTCACAAGAACCGACGCCTTCATCGTTCATGGAGGCCGACATGTTCCAAGTTGTAACGATAAGAAGCGAGACGAGAGTCTCTAAGGGCTTCACCCAATACTTAGATATATTTTCGTTTTTTTAATATATGTTCATCAATTACCTTGGAGCATGCCTTGACTTAAAAATCAATATTATCACTTTTATTTGCGCCTAAATTATACCTCAGCTACTTTAAATCGTTTTTTATACAAAACGAGCATTTTAAAACATTTTATATCATCAATATATATATACTTATATGTACCATGTCTCTCTCTCTATATATATATATTATGAGAAATTATTTCTGGGTTATTTTTACTTTTTATTGTTTTTAAGAAGGAATTTTTAGGATTATATAAAAAAAAGAGCATAATAGCACACAAAAATGGACACCGAAACGACGAGTCTCAAAACTCACAAAATAAAACGTGAAAATTATCCAAAAAATAACTTCTTATAATAATAAATTCTTTCACGTAAACCTAAACAAACATATATATATATATATATATATATATATATATACCCCACTATCAGACATTAATTTATACAATTTGTAATAGTCTGGTACATACTTATTATTTGAATTTTAATTTAAGAGATTTCAAATATAATCGTATATATATATATATATATATATAACTATTTATTTATTTATATGTATATATGAGTGAATAATAAAAGAATATGGGTATGTCTCTTAAAAATGATAAATCTATTAATGAATTTTAAAATGTAACTATAATGCCACTTAATGAATATTATGAACGTGCAAATCGTATAATATGTATATTAAGATATATATATATATAGATAGATATTAATTATTTACAAATATGCAATAATTATAGACGGGTAGGGAATTCTAATTATAGCTACTATATATAGGATTTCAATAATTCATAAAAGAGGATTATGGAAATGGAAAGATTAATAATTTTAGTGTCATCTCCTCCTCTATTGATTCTCTCTTATTAGGAGAAATGATTCTAACTAAGTAGTTGGCCTAGTTTCAAAAAGTATGAAATTACCGGTATTGAAGTTGATCCAAATTAATGAATGCAGGGAATCTCTTTCTTTAAAAATATAACTATATAATTAACAAAGATTACTATTTCATCCATTAAATATTTCATAGCTGATTATATCGTGAAAATATACATTTAATAAATTCATAAACTTTAATTGAATATATTCATTAAAATCAGAAAACATGACATCGGTTTAAATTGAATTTTTATGAATAATATATATAAATGTATTAAAGAAATAAATTAAAAAATAACTCTCGCTAAAATGAAAATCAATTATAAAATTTAGTGTTCTATTAAGAGTTTTTTTAATTCTTTGTGAAATATATATATATTTATTACCCCACATCCCGTAGAAAATAAGGCTAAGAAGAAGAAGAAGATATATTTATTATCATCAATAATAAGAATAAAGTAAAAGAGTAATTTAAATGGATTTCCATAAAGCTATGACTCGCCTAAAAGATATGCAACCAACCTTTCAAATTCAATAATCTATTTATTACTTCTTAGTTTGCTTATATTGTATTAGAGATTAAATTTTTAAATTATTTTTTTTTCCTAGACCCAAAAATAAAACATTTCTTTATATTTATCTGATTTATTTTAAATATTTACTACATTCCAATATTACCTTTTGAAACATTATTAGAGTAAAGTAATTATTTTTTAATATTATTATTAATTGATTTTGTATTATATTATTGATATTTGTTAACGAAGAAAATATTATCATCAATTTATAGAATGAGATTCTCGATTATGGGATAACGTTCCCCTGGATCCTCTTGGATGTATGCATATTAATTATGCAAAAATCCAATTTTCAAATTATTTTTTTTTAAATATTTATATGAAACTATTTTTATTAATATCGTAAAATAATCCTATATTAATAAAATTTGTCTTGAAATAAGTCTCTATAACAAGTTATTCACTGTTTATTATGTAGTATTAATATATATTTTTTTTTATGTTTTTATTAAAAAATAAAAATTATATATTATTATTTATATTAAACAAACAATTATATGTATATATATAGATAATATGATGGTATATTATTTTTTTTAACTCATTAAATAAATTATAATATCAATGCAACAATGTTTATATGAATCTAATTCAAATATCTAAGAATTAAATTTGGAAAAAAGATTCATAGACACAAACATGATATTTTTATAGTATATATATTTAAACTTCTATCAATTTACATTAAATTGACTTGTTCTCAAATTAAAATAATAAGTTTCTATTTGGTTTAAACTTTATAAAAAATAATGATGAAATCTATTTCTAGAACGGACTATATAGGGAAAAAAATGTATACTAATAATATATACATATATATAATATGGAATATTATTATTAAATTATATTATATATATAATAAATATATATTCAATCAAGATAGTTGCATTTTTTAAGGTTCTATGAAATTATTTTATTATTTCATATTGTCCATAAATTAAGAATCTTTCTTAATTTATTCTTTTGCTAATTGATTTTTTTTTATTTAAAAATTTATTTATTTTTTTTATTTAAAATAAAAATGATAATATCATTTTAAACACCTAAATGCTATTATTAAAATCTTATATATTTTTTTAGGTAATGAAATAATCTCATTTGGATGTTAGTCACAAAATATTCAATTAATCCCTGTCCAATATTTGTGGTTCGATGTGTGAATTGGTTGACTGAATGGATGTGAATTTACAAAATGGAATGAAAATAAAGAACAACAATAGTGGGATGATTATTGTAGTAGCAATGGTCAGTTATGTACAATGAAATCAGGTTAAAAACCAATTTTGAGCACTTTGTAACTCTTTAAGCAGTCACTTTCCTTTCTTCATTCATATCATTTTTTTTTCTTTATTGGCTCTTTTTTGCCTAACTGGAAATAATTAGAAAAAAAGACTATATAATAACTCAATACTCGGGGCTCGTTTTATAAAAAAAAAAAAGATTTTTTATCTTTATTTTAACTTTCCAAAAAAATTCACCCTATAATTATTCTTTCTAAGAAATATGTTATTTCTAATATATTAATTAGAGAAATTTTTAAACGTTTTTATTGTAGTTAGTATTTCTAATTCTCTGGAAAATAAGTATTAAAGCTAACAAATTTATTAAAAATAAATATTTCATAAAAATACATACTATTATAAAGGGACTACAATTATTAATAATCCAAAAATTAGTCATAATTATTATAAAATAGTCTAAAAATGATTCAAAATTTTTTCTTAATATAGTTAAAATATATTTAGTAATCTAGGCTATATATAAATGAATATTAATAGTATAAAAAACACAACATTTTATTATTATATAGATTTTCTGTTGAATTTTATTAATCATGATTTATTACTTTACTTTCTTTTTATAAATTATACTTTTACTTTCTTGTTTTTTTTTTATGAATTCCATTATTATATAGACAATAAATTTACAATTCATTTCATTTAAATATTTTATTAGAAATTAAATTTATTTAATTCTAATTGAAATATATTTTTAATTACTATCTATTATATATAATATTATTTGTTTTATTTAATATACGGTTAATTAAAAATTTAATTTATAATTTTGAAATTAGTATTATTATTATTATTATTCATAATTTTTTTAAGTTGTAAAATTTGTAAATAAACGTAGGTATTTCAAGTTTATTTATTAGGTATTATTATACTCACACCAAATATATAAGTTTAATTAATAAATTAATAAAAAGGATTTAAAATTTAATTTAAAAAAAAAATTGATTATATGAGTTTATCATTTCGAATTTTGAGATTAATACCACCATAATCTTTATCAAATATTTAAATTTTTGGTTAAAAGTTATATTGGTTTATATATATAATTTATTTATTTTTTATTTTAATAATTAATAGAACTATTAAATGTTGTAGGAAACTTTTATTTTTGCAGTCGTTTACAGAATATGCACATATAACCTAAAAAAAATTATTTATTAAGAATTGCCACTTTTCAGAGGTTACACTTTATATTTTAATTTTACATTTTAATTTATAAATGTATCTGATAATTTTTTATTTTGGTCATTAATTGTGCACCCTTTTATTGCAGGAACTATACTTGTGTTGATATCTATACTACCAAGTGTTGTATATTTTTTTTATCAGCCCTTCTATTTATTCGATTTTTGAACATAGAATGACCATTAAAGAAAGTTTTTTGAGACGTGTGCAATGAAAATTTGTAATAATGAAAGTGTGTGAAATAGGTTTCTTATCTATTCTATTAGTTTCTAATTCTTTCCATAGGGGCGCGCATGTCATTTTTATCATCCCACAAGTGGGTGGGGTTCCTCAAATAGAAGATTTAATATTTTTTTAATTTTATATTTTTTTTTTTAAAATAAATCTTTTTTTTATATTTTATTTTAATTTTATTAAATAGATACAATTTAACCGAAACATTTACTGAACTTAATACTACAAGTTTATAATAGTTTCTTTTGTTTTAATTTGTCATTATCCTGTATGATAAATATAAATTGGATCTAAATCTAAAATCTCTTTGATTAATGATCTTTATACATATATACAAATTGAGAGATAATGCATTAATATATAGAATTTTAATTCTTCATTCATGTTAATGAATTAAAAAATAAACTATTTAATATATATTAAATAAATAAATATATAGATAGATGTGAGTATAATAAAATCTAATTATAAATTTATAATTTTGATTAATTGATTAATTAACCAATTTTGTTCATTTTGTTAATATATTTTTATTTTATATGTATGAATAAAAAATAGAAATATTTATTATAATATATATACTATATATATATATATATATATATATATATATAGTAATACAATCATCAATGTTTTTAGCAATACTTAACTTTTTAACTCAATGACTTTATGTATATGTAATAGTATTGACCAGCTAGTTACAAAGTTTGAGCCTTAATAAATCTCAATCTTTTCTGATATTAAAATTATGTTAAAATATAACCAAAAATTAGAGAATAGAGTAGCTTTAATCCATTTTATATGTCTATTTTTAGATAATCATCAAATTTTAAGACCATAAAAAGTGATTTTTGCATACTGATTTGATTAATTAAGAATTTTTGTTTTTTATTTTTGATTAAATTTTAACAATATCGTATATATATATATATTGATCTATTCTCTTATCTTTTTGCGGTCTTAAAATATACTTTCTTTATTCTTTTTTATAATATAATGTACACACAGGATAAGGAAAAGTTTATGAACAATTTTATATAAATATATAAATAAATAATATATCTATATATCTATATCTTTATATAGTTATATAGATATATATTTGAAATTTGAAATTTGAAATCTAAATTTAGGCGTGAAGTACAAAATAAACCAATTGCCGAATTTAGATTGACTAATGTGTTTTCTATGGATATGGCTTATTTTTTAATGATGGCCACTTTTTCAAAATAAATCAACTTTTTTACAGATGCGCTCAGAATATTTATGATTCATTTATATGAATGCGTTATTATGTTGTTTGTTTTATAAAAATGTTTTATGAATTTTATTATAAATAAATAAATGTCTGTTAATAAATATTTTATATGTTTCCTTCAATTTGGCATATAATGTATCTCTGTAGATTAGAATTTATAAAATCGCACAATTTTTGTATTAATTATCTCGTCTATTTTAAATGGCTTGTTAGAATGATAAATAAATAAATTATATAATTATAACAAAAATGAATTTGTTTAATATGACTTATCCTTTTCAATCCTTTTATTTCTATAATTTTTTCTTGAAATATTATTTACTTTTAATTTCTCATTTAGAATTAAAATAAAAGTGAGATTATATTAGTATATATTTTGCTACAAGAATCGGCAACCCAATTCAAAAGTTTAAGATAAATCTTTGAATTTTGAATAATCAAATAAAAATTTCATTCATTAAATTAAAAATATTTTTATTTAAATTTCATCTTATAGTATGAAGTATAAAGTTTGTGTAATATTTTATCTTTATATTTTTTGTATCTATTTTCGTCCCCAAATGTCATGGACTACGTCTTGCATTCCTATGTCTGATAATATAATAGTTTTATAGATTCTAATTTTTTTATTTTTTTCGAAAATATTTTGATGCTTAATAATAGGATAAACAAATTATAATTTTAGATTTTACACTTTGGAATAAGTAAAATTGAATTGATAAATAAATAAATTTAAAAATAATTATAAAAAGAACTAATAATTGTAAGATCAAATATAATTTGTAAAAGAGAAAAACAGTAAAATTTTACGTAAAAAAATTTATTCTTGTAAAATAGTTTTTTATTATTATTATTATTTAAAAATATATTATTTATAATAAAATTAATTTGAGGCAATTAAAAATGTAATAATTAGACTGATTGACCAATGATCCTGAAAACAGGGATCATAATGTAATTTTGAACCCATCATCGTAAGGAAAATTCATAAATATAAATTAAAAACATATTATAATAAATAATTGAAATTGCTGATTAAAATAATCTCAGCAGGACTTAACAAAAACTTAAATGAAGAAAATTAAATACATTTTAAATTATTAACGAAAAAGAAAAGCAAATTAATTTCTCTTTTTAATTCACAGATTCTTTTGTTTTCTTAAAAGTAAAATCTTACAAATTAAATTAAAAACACATTTATATATAATTTTTTAATTTTGATTAAAAACTTTTCTGATGTAATAATTGATTTACATTCATTTAAAAAGTTAGGCATCTTGGCATCTTATAATATTATTTTGATATTTTATTAAAAAAAATACATTTAATTAGTTAATATTAATTACCATAACTTCATATCAGGGTGAAATAATTTCTAATTAATAGATTATATACCTGTTTATTTATGAATATACTCATCTCGTAGATAATTAACTGGGCATTTAAAAATTAACAAATTATTAAACTACTTATATCAATTATTATAACTTTTTTTTCATTATATGCTTGTTCTAATTCTATTTTATAAATATAAAAATATTTATAATATTTTAATATATAAATATTACTCTATTCTTATATTTCTACAATTTATTAATGAATTTAAAAATATCTTTCAAAATCCAAGCATATTTAAAATTTAATTTCTTTCTTCTTATAACTTCATTAAGCAAAAAGGGTGTTTTAAAAATTAATCTTTTTAATTAATTATGTTAATTTTATGTTATAATTCTAACATTATGAAAAAACATTTTAATCTTTATTTAATTCTTTTATTAACAACTTCAAAATAATTAGTGAATCTATTTTCATTAGCTGATTAACTAAAAAAAAATTATTTTAGAAACTTGAAAACCAAAGAAGAAAGTTCTACACGAAACAACACCAAGAAGATCAATAGAAAATTTTCTATAAAACAAAAACAAAAAAAACATCTAGATAGAATTTCCGGTTGCTATCACGAAAAATGAACAAAAAATCCAATTATTTTTTTCAGAAACGCAATCTTCCGGATGAAATTTGCCAACCATACCCACACCCTTAAAATATACTTAATCGTATCTAATTCTAAGAGTGGAATTAAATTAATTTTAAAATATTTAATCATAGATATCAATTATCTATTTATTACTAATTTGTTTCCGGTATTTAAGTTACAAACTTCTAAGTAATTGTTATGTGCTTCTTTGTTCACAAACAACGAAGACATCCTGTAGGATATACTTGGATTTGATGAAGTTATGATTTAATAATTTTATATATATATATAATATAAATATTTATAATATAATATATATGTATGACAACACTGAAATTCTTGACCTCATCTAGATATGCCTCCAAACATACTTATCTCCATCCAATATCTTTCTTCTCCCAATTCCCTCGCATCTAAATGTTTACTACATTCTTGGTCCAACTACCCTTTCCTAATTGGTTTTTCTATATAAAAATTTCTCTCAAATCTTTTCTCAAACATTCTAAAATACAACCTGCAAAATTATAATTTTATAAATTTTACTTTTGATATCTTTCAGTAATGTCGATTCTAACCAAATTGTAACTCTAACAGATTAAATTATTAATTGAATAATTTTACAAGATTATTTATTAACCAAATTTATATTAATATCTAGTTAATTATGTTTTAAATTTTCTTAATGAAGATATGTATTTTTTTTAATCAAAATTTCTTAATCTTCACTGTACGCTTTGTTTGTTATAAGTATCATTTCAACATATAGGTAATAATGAAGAAAAGAAAATTTATAGTAATTGTACTTGAGAAGGACTTTACAAGATGGAAGAATTTGAGGAGAGGAACGGAAAATAAACGACTATTAACATTAATCAACTGATGATGGGTAATTGTCTTTTAGAAGATAACTGTTGTTCGTCGAAGTTTAACCGATGTTTATTGTGCAAAGACCCTTTAAATGTGCATAATTTAGTTATATATTAGAGAAGGTAGGTAATTGTCAACTACGCACCTAGAATATATGGTAAGTAATCACAACTTACTTTAGAATTTGAAGGTGTGAATGATCTTCCACAAACGAATTATTATTTATTAAATTATAATCAAATTCCTATTACCTATTGATATTAAATGAGTATTAACTTTCCTCATATGATGACTTTTAGATTAATAACTATAATATAATTAATAATGTATAATATACTATATGTACTCATTTATTTAATTACTTATGGAAATAATATAAGAGAAAAATACTTCAATTGATTTTAAACAATAATATAATTTTCGAAATCTTCATATCTGGTAATTTAATAATATAAAATCACACGAATAATTCAATTCAATAAATATATACTTAAACTAAATATTATCAATCTATTAAAAAATAAAACTTAATAAAATATTAACATATATTAAATTTAATAATAATATACACTTGAAATTTTATCATTGCTAACTTCACAGATATATTATATTTTTGGAAATTCTATAAAAATGATATTAAATGAGAATATATAGGTCGTATAAGTTTACAAAATCATTTTTATATATAAAAATACTCATTTATGAAGTTTAAATTTTATTTTTAAAACTAAATGTAATAAAACATTTATAGAATGTTTTTAATATTTATAAATAGATACATCAAATAGTATATTTTGTATGTTTTGATAAATTTAATTTTTCAATATATTGCATTATATATATTCATCTGAGTACTTTTATAAATGGAATCAAGTATAAAAATAGATAAGAGAGCATTTTAGCAAAAATATATTTTTTGAAAGCTCAACCCTTTCATCTATCAAATAGAATTATATTGAAATCTGTTATTGAATGAACCCATTATTAAATTTTAATATTAAACTGATGTGCTAAATAAATAAATTTTGAAATTTTATCATAAAATTTCATTTATTTATATACCTGTACTGTTATAGACAAAAAATTTATATAAAACAATTTTATATGTTTTAATGTGATAAATTATATAAATTATATAATAGTTTTAACCGATGGAATATATTAATTAATTGTATTATATTTTTTATTAGGAAGAAAATAAAAGAATATAACCTGTAAATAAATATAAAAATCTGAAGTCATTATTAAACACAAATCTGTTTTTTAGTTACTTATTGTTTCAGATTTTGGTCATTTGAAAGTTATTATAATATATTCAAATTATGAAACCATTTTATTTTCTGATCCCGTTTACAACGATTTTAATAATAATTTTAACAAAAAATTTATGAAGATAAACAAGTTAGAAATAGGGGGATAAGTTACCCTCCCCTCTGATAGCTACACCACTGGCAAAATAGAAACAATTAGTATGAGAACTAAAATCTTTGTGAACTAAACACTCGAATCTAAAATCACTTATTAAAGAATTAATTAAACTGAAAAGTGAACTAAGAATCGTGAAGACAGTATAAAAAGATAAATTCTGTATACCATGTCTATATGATCTATCTTAACAGCTACGCGATTAGATGAAGCGTGTCTATCTTACTTATACGCAAACCGTAGTGTAAGGAGGATTTGTTTTGTCTGCCATCTTGAATATCAACACAAGCAAAATTTCATCATATTTATTTCTTGGGATATGACGTGTATTCTATATTTCGAATACAAACCCTTTTGTAGTGCGAAAGGCCTTGTGGGACAATAATTTGTTTTCTTTTGCAATTTTTGTAAATATGATGTATTCTTCGTTTTTGCTCATTCTTTAAAATTAATATTAAGACATTTATTAACAAATCTATCATTATTTACTATTTCCAAGTCCTTATCTATAATTCTTTTGAAGGAGTGATATATATGAAATATTGTATGTGCGAGGGATATGGCGCGCGTTTTACTGTGCTTGGCAATGAAAAATTGAACCCCCCAAACAATTTGGTAAGATTAGAGAAATATTCATAGTCCCAGTCTTGTGCAAATATATTATTTAAGTCATGTACTCTTTTAATTCTTAAAACTTACTTAATTAAATATTTAAACATTTCACTTTATGGGTTCTTATTTATGTTTTACATGTAATTTTTCATAAATCAAATCCCCCATAGCGGCTTCACAATAGGACCACCCCTGTTAGGGATATTGCTGAAAAGTTAACGTTTTTATTTTTGAAATATTTATTCCTTCTTTTTAGAATAAAGCTGTATATTTGCTATGAATATATATTAGTCATAGGTACCATTAATACCAATAATCATGTCATAAAAGTATTAGAGAATTGGAAAATACCTGAATTGTTCGTTATTATCTCTCGGTTTTACCTAATACAGTTCAATTAGTTTAAATAATCATACAATTGAAATGGTAACTTAGTTTTTGTAAGGTAATGTTGCTTTTGTAAAAGGTTGTTAATGATTATAAAAAGTAAGTGATTTGTGTCAAGGTTTGTTCATGGATTAGAAACATCGTCCCTTGAAGGCTTATTTTGTAATCCGACTGAAAGGTCTGTATCCCTTTTAATTAAATAATGATGTCTATTTATTTAAGAATGCTGAGAACTTAAATCAAAACAATTGTGTTGAATTAGTTTGGATTAATCATTAAATGGATACTAACTTACAAGTAAGTAAGTTAAGCCCATTCGATCATTATATACCAACACTTCTCCATGGCAATCGGGTTTTAACATTAATAGAGCTAAAAATAATAAAAAAAAAATTATTTTGTATTTGATATTCTAATCTATTCATCGAAAGTGTATTATTCTAATTTATTTGTTAAGCAAGTGAAATTAAATTAAACTGAAAAATTCAAATTTTAGATTTCGTTTATTATTTATATTTATTATAAATCATGGTAAATTCATCATAGGACACGGAACTATAATGGAATAAATAAAATTAGCAAAAATAAAATATTTTAGAACATCCAAGGTCTGTTCAAAAGAAAAGGTGAATTTTGACTTTTCGCGAGCTGTTCGATTGTATAATTTTTTTGTTATGTTGATTTATTTATTTGTAAATATAAATTGTTGTTTTTGTTATTATTGTTTTCTGTATAGTTTATTGTTGTTATTTTTAAAGAACTTAAGTGAGTTTATAAAATCGTTCAGTCTGTCGTTCTGTCCGACATCAAACTCAAAATTTTGAAATTCTGACTTCAGATTCGGAAAGAGCATCGAAAAGTAGTAATGTAAAGTGCCTTTCATTATTTGATACAACATGGTCAAAATGGCGTCCAAAGTTGAAATTTTTAATATTTAAAAATGCGAAATTTTTTGTAATTTAATTTATACTACAAATTTAAAATAAATAATTTTATTCAATAATATTTATATTTAATCTTGACTTATTTATAACTTAAATTAATCCGAACTTAAGTTCGTTTTGGCAATGCAAGCTTGCGCATTCGCAGATGTTTATTATTATATTCTAGTCAAGTTCAATGGGGAATCTTTTACAGTCCCTTTTCGAGCGGTATTTATTTATTTATAGTATATTGTATTTGTTTATTGGTCAATTTTTGAATAGTTTGTTTTTGGTCTAAAAGGAAAAATCATTCTTTCCAAGTGATCTACCCAGGGAGCGTTGAGTCTGACACAATGGAATCGGCTAGGATTCAGTAATTTACTGTTTGCCTGGCTCTGCCCTGGCGAAGAAGATGAAATTCTCCCTGTAGGGATTGCTTGGAGATAAATGAAATTTATCTTGTACGATGGATGATTTCTTTAAGACACAAATGGCCGTAGTAGCTGAAGTGCCTCGATCCTCAAATAATAATAATAATAATAATAATATAATTAGGAGGGAATATAAATATATTTTTAAAAACAATTTGCGTTTAAATAAAATATTTTATGATCTTATATTTTTTATAGGTATATTAAATGCAATATTTGATATTAAAAATGAAAATAATGAAAGTATTTTTTTAATTTTAATTATTAATATTTTTCAACTTATAAAAATTTATATTACTATGTTTAATAAAAATAGTTCTAGTTAAACTATTGGAAAATATCAATTATAAACTACAGTAATATACTTCAAATTAGTTAATAAATTTATAATGATTCTAATAAATATTCAATGAAATTGAAAACATAAGATGAGTTTTCAGAAAAAACAAATAACTAAGATAGAGAGAAAATAAAATAATTGCTCCATTGTTTTCAAATTAAAGAAATACATATTTATACCTACTAATAAAAATCTGGAGTGTCTCCACTCGACTATCTCGCAATTTGAATTGGATTAATTAACACACTTATATATTATATTTAAATTGTGTGGTAATGTGGGAGGTACTACCACACACTATTTGCAAAAGTTTTATTGGAAATGCAATTAAATACACTATTCAGGAAATGAACGTTTTAAAAACAATTATTATTGTAAGGTGAGGAACTTGGCGGCCGCCAAGCTTTGATTTCACTAATTTTTTTGAAAGACAACTTGGCGGGCCCTAACTGTTTTGATTTCCTATTTTTTGGAACTTGGCAGGGAACCTCTACCACGAAGTGGTTTTTGTCAGATTTATTAAACAAGCGTGTGTTTGGCTCTTTGTTGATGACACCACGTCACGTATTAAATGCAAAATTTGCAAAAAAACAGTGTCAAAAAATTAATTCCGGTACTTTCAGCGATTCAATCAAGCTGAAATTCTATATTTAGAAGTTTTATACAATTTTTAATCATGAGAAAAACTATCAAATTTATATCTTTATTTTTACAGTCAGTTTAGAGGCGAAAAAATGAAAACGTGGTAGGTAATGACCCACTTCCGGATGAGTTACATTTCTCAAAAGTTGATAGAAAACTACGAAATTTGAATAATGCCCGTGAACCAAATTTCATAGTTCTAGCTCAAACCGCTTTTGCGTAATTTTGTCCGCAAACATGCATACACACAACAGTCATTTTTCTCAAACTTAGTGAAAATGACCCAGGAACCTTCAAAACGTATAAAAACATCAAAATCTCGACATCGAAAATTTTCGTGATCGCAATATTATTTCTGGCGAGATAGTAAAAATGTTTGAATATTATAAAAGAAACAATATTGATAAAAATATAAAAAAATCACCTATCGTTAAATTGATACTAGAAAAGAACAATTTGCATCACAAAAATATTTTGATATGCATAATATAAATATAAATTTTTCTCACATGCTACGTTTATATTATAAGCGATAATTTTCATTTCAATTCAATTCGGGTCATAGTTAATATTTAAATTTAAAATACATCGAAACGAAGCTTCAATTATCTTAGTCCATTATTTGAATTTCAAAAATAGTACAGAAATTTGAAATTTTTTTTTAATATAACAAAAAAATGAATAATTATTAATTATAAGTGTGTATGCAGGTTCTTTTGGTTTTATTTCTGAGTAATAATCATAGTTTTTTTAAATTTTTTATAAACCTCAATGGTAAATTTAAAGATATAATTATATAAACGATGGTCATTCAATAACCAAATAGATAATTCACTATAGTTCAAAAACTGTTTATTTGATTCTTACAAAATTCAGGTTATTGAACATAATCACCTCCCATAGTTCTGCACTTGTCCGATCTTTCTCGCAGCTTCCTAATTCCCCCTTGGCGAAGAATTTTTTCCCTAAGCCACTTTTGCACCGCTTCCTTCAGTTCCTCATTGCCAACAAAACTTTTTCCACGTAGGGAGTTTGAGTGGTCTGGTAAAAATCAGATGGGGCGAGGTTGGGACTATAGGTAGGTACCTCCCAACCCATTTTTTGAAGCTTATCATTGGTCAACTTAGGAAGAAAGATGGAACAATTGCACTGCGTAGGGGGGGGGGGGTGATTATGTAGTGATTATAGTGTTTTGTCTCATCACTTATTGAATGTCCTTCGTATATATATATATAATAAATAATAAATTTTATTAATTTCTCGCATTGTGTAAAATATAATATTATTAATAATGTATATATATAACAATAATTGTAAAATAAATAATCGTATTTTATTATATCTTATCTTATTATACTAGCAAAAATTGTATATATATTTGTATTTTAGATATATTAAACCGCTCTAAGTATTTTTTTGAAATTCACACCCTAGATAATTTATATAAAGAAAAATCGATCTGTATTGGTTTCAGCCTCGGGGAAAAATGGTCTTCATTAGTTTTTTAATTTAAATTTATATGACGTCAGGTACTACTTCAGCCAGCGTTTCCTTATATAAATAAAATAAAATTAAAAATATTTATGTTATATCCATATGTTTTTTTATTGCATTAATACATACATTACATACATCCATTTAAATTATTTGAAATTGTTTCAGAACGTTTATTAGGTTTTGCTTAATTTAAAATAGGAAAAATAGATGACGTCATCACAACCACGTCAGACAGTTATTCCGTAAATACAAAATATATTATATTAAATCACATTATGAAATATAATTTATGTTATACCAACACGCCATACTTTACTGTCTTGCAGAGGATTAATACATACGTTTAAGGTGTATATGTTTTATAACTATTTTAAATTCTTTTAAATTATTTGAACGGTGGCTCGGTAAAACAGTTATTAATATTGCCAGTCAAACCCGATAATAAGGAATAATTTTTTTTAAAGACCCAGCGGCGGCTCATTGAACCAGGTATTTTTTTTATAATGTATCAATATAACAATAATTATAAATTAAATAATAGTATTTTATTATATATAGTAATATGAAATATTATTATCTTAGGAAAATAATGGATTGTGACCGATCCAGAGGATAAGATTAGAAAAAGAAAAGAGGATAGGAGATTAACTCGTCATCAATCTCAACCTTCAACGACCGAAGGTAGCAGCGACTCATTGTTCAAACGAATCCTTTCACTTTCTCATTGGTGTCTTAATTGTTTTTTATATTAATTACTTTTTAATTTATTCAATAGATTTTTATATTTTTACTGAAAAGAATGAGAAAGTCTTCATTTAATTTTTTTTCATTATAAACATTCTTTTCTATTTATTCTATTCATTTATATCTTTAAGTTCTTACTAGAATAGTATACTAATAATTGGAATTCCAATATATTTTTTATTTTTTTGACTATTCTACTTGCAAGAGATTTACAATAGTTTTCTTAGATTTAAGTGCCTTATTGCCTGGGAGCGTTTCACAAGTTACAGTCCTGAAAAAGAATTTGATCCACTCAAACCTAGGTAAGGATAGTCTTATTAAATAAAATTGATTTGTGATTACGTATCTATACAACTTTATATATTAATGACGATGAAATTAAATTAAAAATTGAGGGAAAAAATCAGAAGATAAGAAGAAAATAAATTTTACTGTAAATTATACATATAACACAAGTAAATCCATTAAATTATTATTTATTATAATTTTCATTTTTATATTTCAAATCAATATTTAAATTTATGATATATGAAAGGAGATTTGAACCCTCGTTCTCAAGTTTCATAGGATCATAGATTAGGACTTGAACTACAATTGGATATGTTTAATTATGTATTGTATTTATTAAAGCTTTTGTGGTTATTTTGATAATTATTAAGGGAATTTTTATTAAAAGACCACATGTATAAAATTATTTATTAAATTAAAATAATTGTACAACGTTTCGACTGCTTATTCTGCAGTCGTTTTCAAGTAAGTACGCTTGCTCCGATTCAAGCAAAAATAAATAAAAAAAAAATAATTTTATACAAGCAATGTGGTCTTTTAACAATGTATTATTTATTAATTATTATCTATTAGTTATATAAAAATGAATTATTAAATTTTATCATGAAAATAAAATTTTATTAATTTAATGTACCCTAAAGTTTTATTTTTATTCATATACTACAATTACTTTTAAGATTTAAAATTCAAAGTAATTTAATTGACTTGTAGATCAATTATTTTATACTTGTGAGAAATATACAGATTAAAATTGCATCAATGTGAAACAATTTTTCTATTAACATGTAAAAACTTCATTACATATTTTCTTTTTAATATATTAAATAAATGTTTATTTTTGTTATTTTAATAACTTTAAATGTTATTTATATTCTACTAATAAGATTTCAAATGATTTTTTTAAACATTCAAATTTAAAATCTCAATGTCATAGTGTCTAAGGCGTAACTAGGGTATGGCATGGGCGCCAACTGAAGGGAATGCGAAAAATATCTATGTAAAAATATTTATATAGAACTGAGGAGAAATTAATGAAATCTTTGTTATAAAAAAAAAACCTCTGACTTTGTTCGACCTACGCAAGGGCAACGCCTATCAAGCCGGTTATATCAATGAGGTGTCCTATGATCAGTAGAATGGGTCCTCTCAACCTTTACCTTGATTTTTTCTTGATCGGAGGCGCTATCAAGTATCTTTTCCCCAATGTTGTTCCCGGAGGCTGGGTTGACTCCGCCCCGGGACCATGTGAATGTGAGGCAGGTTCGCTACCCACTCAATGGCGCCTTAAAATCTTTGTTATGTTTAAATGTATTTTTCATTTTATATTTTAATTATTTGAATCGAAAATTACTGGAAGCTTAGATATACTGAGTCAAAGGAAACAATGACTAACAATTGACATAATTACTCGGCTTATTGAATGTGGAGATATACGATTTTGAAATAAAAGAGAATAAATCGCAATGACGCTACCTTCCCGATGCAATAACCTCAAAAATACAAGATGGACAAGTTTTAGATGTGAAGGCAAGATGACTACAGATGATGACCAGACCAAAGTAGACGAGAGAAGTAAACTATTGAAAACATGATTGACGGATCAGTGTGTGTTATGTTCCTTAGTATACGTGAGTACTATTAAAATTATGTAATGGTTTAATCCAAGGTGAATTTAAAAGGCATGTCTTATGATTATAAAAATTTATTCAGATTATTTTATATTGGTAAATAAAATATATTATTTTTGTTATTCTGTATATTGATTAATTGTCAAATTAGAATTTCTGACTTAAATTAAATCCATTGTAATCATATTAAATTTTTTTTTATATTTTGTGATAAAATTAATTATAATTAATGATGTAATAATAAAATGGAAAATTTAATTTTATCAAAATATTTATAATTGAAATTTGTTTAATGAAATATTAATTCATGATTAAAAATTATTAAAATAAATTTCTAAATTAATTCTTTTCAATGGTGATATTTGCAAGAGGCTGAGATTCCAATCAAAGAACAAGACAGGTAATCAGTTTCATCGCTCGGTTTTATAAGAGGTTGGTCATCCTTTACATAAATTTGAGAATTAAAAAACTAGTCCCTAAGATCAATGTAGTATACAATGAATTATTTAATGTATAAATGTTCAAAAGAAAATCGACTAATCAATTAAGTTAAACGTACCACTGTGCCAGTAATTTACTATTTGATAGATTTTTCATCAAAATAAGCATTTTAATATCAAATTAAACTCGAGATATCAATAAATATCAAGAAGAGATTCTTCCGGATTGCTTAACAATGAAACAGGGCCCAATCGCTGCATTTATATATAATTATGCATTTTTTAAAACACGTAAGCGTTATTGCGTTTTAAGGTTAGTTTCTTATGCAAAACGTTAAGGATAGGTTTAACTTTATTTTCAATAGATTATGTTTTATTTAATAATAATGTCAATCCAAAAATGCAATTCAATAGTTGATACTACAAATTATATTAATCAATTTGAAATATTTTCTTAATGTGAACATTAACAATTATCAAGGGGGTGGTTCATTTCTGAAACAAATATCGCATTTTTTTAGAAATTACCCGGGGTAGTCAATTACTTAAATTCTCGTATTAGTATTAAAATAAATATATTTTATTACATTTATGTGTTATTTAAATAAGAATAATAAGAAAAGATTAAAAATAAGCAGCTTTAGAGAGGCAAAGGAAAAAGAAATAAAGAAAAAATTTGGACAGCGGTAAAAAATAAAGGGAGGAAAGACAGTTTGTAAGGATCGAGTTAATAGTTTATTCAGTTTATTCTGACTTCAGTTTTAAACTATCACACAGATGAAAATAATTGTCTTGAAGTCAATGATGAGGATCAGAAGGCTCTAAAATTCAATGGTTGTATTTTTGAGAAAAGATAAACAAATACATGGTATTTTTTATATATGAGATTACTTTCCCGAAAAAATCATACAATTTACAGAAGAAGAATCGACGATTTCATTTATGAAGGATACAGTAGTTTTCTGGAAATGTCCAAAAACTGCTGACAACCTTGATTTCAATTGGAATATAAGCACATCGAGCAATTAGCAAAACAAGAAATGTTAACTAATTCCCGAAATATATACTGTAAATATAAAGAAGAATTAAAATAATTATTGGAAATTCTAAAAAGTATTAATTAAACCCAATCCTTCCTGCATTTTATTCCATTTATTTATTTTAAACCCATTTTAGGTTGATGGTCAATTACTGGATCAAAATATGGCCCACTACTAAAACTTTAGATTTTCAGATGGTCAGCGTTTAGAAAAAAATTTAAAAAAAAATATTTAAATATACATTAACCGAATATTTGTGTTATAGTGATAATAAAAAATAGTTATACAATATGTTAGTACTTGTTTTGTTGTTATTCTCACGTTTATTACAAAATAATAGGGTTTTTTATAAAAATTTCCCCTAAGGCGGTCCACTACTGGTACGTTTACCTTAATTAAATTAGTTTGGTGAAAAAATATTAATAGATTTATATTCTTTGTTAAAAAAAATAAAAAAAATAGAACGTATTTTATCATATTAATTGATTTCTATATATAAAAATTATTAAAAAAAATTAATTAAATTAAAATTAAGTTAATTTTTTATATAATGATAAAATGAGACGCTGAAATTATTTTTAAGAAATAAAATCGTTTTATATGAATATTTTATTTTTATTTTTCTTGTTTTGTTGAATTGTTTGGACGCGTGGGTGATTATGGACTTTCTTGTTGAAAACAGGAAAAAAAAAATTAGCGTTGATCGTGTACGAAGATACCTTCCCGTTGCCATAGCACCCGCCCGGCCATCATCCCACAAAGCAGCAACCAGTTGATTTTTAGCTCAGTTTAGCTGCATCGATCCAAATTCACCAGTTGCTAGTGAAGCTGCATTGGAAAGGTATTTCTAAATTTTTGGTATCCAATCCCCCATCCAATCGGTTACCATTCTCTTTCCTTGTCAAGGCGATTGACAGGTGTTTCTATGTCAGAGAAATGTTAAGATGAACGCGAGGGGGCTCATGTCGGATTTGCAGTCCATTCATAACTGTTCCGGTGGTGGTTACGACGCATGTGCCGTTATCCGCCCCCGGGGGAACAAAACATATTTACCAATTTTTGTTTCACATCGAATTGCGCGCGTTTGTTTTTGTCCCGCCTCTTCAATGAATCGGCGCCGTCGCCGTGGCGATATCCCCCTATACTCCCCTAACGAGAAGAACCCCCTTATAATATGTAGCAAATTTGTCCGCCGCTTCCAGTATTCCTCCAGGCTACCCAAAGCCAGCATTCATTCTTCACCTCAACTACTCTCTCAGGTAAGTAATCCACTTTCTTATCATCCCCCCACCCTTAAAACACTCTTTTTCATTAAAATTTATTTATTAATTTTTTTTTTTTCAACTGAAAATTATATTTATTATTTTTTTTCCTTTAATTCAAAGTGAATAATAAAATACATAAAAATAGAAGAAAGAGAGATAGGGGAAATGATAAGTTAACTTGACTATAATATCGAATATTATTTATTCGTATTAGAAATCGATTGGGATAAATTATGTGAGGAAGAGAAGGGGGGGGGGGATTGAGCGTGACTGTGGCCGATTAAGGATTCCAATCCAACACATGGCACTGTGATTTACTACGAAAGAGAGGATCATCTCTAACCCCCACCCCCCTCCTTTTTCTACTTTCATTTTCAAAATGGTTTAAAATTAAAAAAAAAGATAATATAAATAGATCCACCCACATTGATGTATATACTTCTTTGTTCAGGCCAACGATACCATCTGGTATTGTTTGCATTCCCAACCATGCATTATTACAACAATATGTCTCACGTTACCGGCTAATGGAAATTTTAATTAAAATCAACATTACTCAAGCAAATCATAACGTTTTAGCACCCTTCTCCTGCCCTTACTACCCCATTCAAGAAATATTTCTTAATAAGAAAGTAATTATACTTTAAAATACATATTTCTAAATTATCATAAATTTTTTTCCATTTTTTTAATAATATTATATTCAAATGTTAAGTTTAACTTTAAATGATTGAAAAGTCCTATCGACCGCATTTCTCATCATCTATTTAAAAGAAATTTATCGGTTTTCTTTTTTTTTATTTATTTTTCATTTTATTTTATTTTTTTTAAATCCTTTGAACAAAATCATTCTTTGTACTGGAGATTTTTCCATTACAATATATAAATATATACAATTTTTAATTTAATTTAACAAAATATTTTTTTTTCAAATTGAATTAAAAACAGTATTCAATTAAATAAAGAAAAAAAGAAAGAAAATGTATCATCTTTTAAAATTAATTGGGAGTAGTAAGAATATATATATATATATATATATATATATATATATATATACGTTTTAATATTATTATTATTATTATTTTTAATTTGAATTTTATATATTTAGAATTTAATTAAAAGATTTGTATGACAAAAAATAAAACAAACAAAAAATTCTATTAATATAAAATGATGGTAAAATGTATTTAATTAGTGTATTATAATTCAATTAAATGGATATAATTGATATTAATTAATGTTGAATTTGGAAATATTAAAGGTTGGCAGGAGGAGTAGAAGAATCATAGCTGGTAGGGAGGGGCTGGCGCACAATGATAATTAATATAAAACGTTTTTAAAAAGAAGAGTTAGAGAGGGTTTTATTTAAGAATATTATTCTAGAGAGGAATAAAAAAAACAATAAAAAAAAGACAAAATAAACAAAAGACAAATAATCGAGTGGAAATCGGTCATTTAATCGTCGCATTTTATTAAAGGCGAAAGCGATGAAAAGAAAAGTGACCCTGTGGGATTGAACGGAGTGACCGAGATGGTCCCGTGGGGGTGTTTGCACCCCCTTTCGCTTTGTGCATTTCCGAATCGGTCTAATTTTAGGGGAAGAGGGTGCCCTGCCCATGGGGTCAGTGGGGAAGTCGTCTGTATTTGGGAAGCTGGGCTGTCTCTGCAATGCGGGGCTGTTTCCCTCTTTGTCCCACGCGCACAGTTGCGATAGACGATCTCTGTCCCGCGCACATCTCATCCTGGCTTCTTGAGTTTCCATCCCCATCCTCTATTCTCTTATTCTATTTTCCCCCTCTCTTTTTTTTACCCACAAAAACCACCAAACCACTTCTTTTTGAAGTCAAAGATACTTTAATGTTTAACTAAAAAAGTGAGTTCTCTCTCCATCTCCTCCTCCCATCCTCATACCTCTCTCTCGTTCTAAATAACCGTTTGGCGAGAAGATTCAACCTGGAAACGCCTGCGGGTTATGCAATCACCCATACTATCCGATAACCATGAAATAGAAGTCAAGGATATAGGGACATATTTATTATTCTTACTGATAAACATCAAACGATATCAAATATACAATCATTTTATAAAAGATATCTAGATGGATTTATTAGAAAAAGTGATTTTATGTTTGTATGTTTAAAAACCAGAAAAATAAATAAATAAATAAAAAAAATTGGGGCGTTGAAAGAAAAGTCTATTATAAATTATCCAATCGAAACGATCCATTTCAAAAATGCTTCCTGGTCCATCTATCAATCACCAATGTACTATTTGACATTTTCTTTTTAAATTATGAACTGAAATATTAACCGGTGTAATAGCCGTAAAAAGTCCGAAGGGGAAAAAAATGAATGTTTTGCAAGATCCAATACCAGGGAATGAAAAAAAAAAAAAATTAGATAATTCAACTGTAACATAAACGTTTAAAAGTTTTTGTAAATATTTAACAAACAATATTGCCACCTTTTAAACAAACTGTTTAATAAATGTAATAATCCAAACAGAGGAATGGAGATGCATTTATAGCCCCAACGAAGTTTACTCTATTTACTTCATTTATCATTGAAATTGTTTATAATTTACTAATAAATATATTTTCCACTGTTAGTCATTTTATAGGCAATAAATAACATCTTTAAATAACATATTTATATCAGATTTATAGAAATATTTAAAGGATATTCTTATAAAGTTAAATTATTGTATATTTTTAAATTTATTATAAAAATATTTAATTTTTTTCTAAAATAACTTTAACAATATAATATAATACAATGATTAGTAAGTAATAAATTAAATAAATAAATATATTTTCTAAAAATATTTTTTTTCTAATTGTATCACATTACTTGGTTTTACGATTATAGAATAAATTTAAAAATTTTGCATTACTATTTTAATAATGAATTTTATTAAAATAATAAAATTCCGTTGTATACTACACGGTATTAATTATTTTAATTTATCTAATAATTAAAGATTATTAATTAAAGATAATTAATAATTTTTTAATATTAAATCCATTAAACATTTTCTATAACTAGAATAGAATTTGAATGCAAACAATTAATTCCCAGTAATTTATTATTTTTATTGTTGTTAATTATTTAATATATTTTAAATTATTATTATATTAAATTATTTTTCCAATTTTTTTGATTCTATATATTTGTAAAATTCTATTGTTGTTAATCATTTATTATTTTAATTTTGTTATTTTTTAAAACTACTAATTCACTATTCAAGGAAATGACACATTGGTTATAAATAATATTCTGCTAGATTGGCTGTGCCCCTTAGACACGGCTCTATTCACCTAATGATTTAAAAAAAATATAGATAAAGACAGAATATAAAAAATTTATAAATGTGTGTGTGAGTGGTACGTTTAATCCCATTATACTCCCATTAATAAGAAATATAATAGAAATAATAAATAGAAGACTGATTTAAGAAAAAAAAATTTAGATATTATTTTATATTTTGATATAAATATCACTTATATAACATTTGTGCATATGAATTTTATTATTATTTTTCTTTATATCAGTCGTTTAATTCTAGTACCAGTAATAAATTGTAGTTTATTTGAATGGAATTTTTTTAATTATAATATATTTAGTACCGGGACCCCGAGCCCCGGCTCGGTACTTAAGTTAAAAAAAATAATTCATTATTATTGGGTTTGGCTGGTAATATTAATACTTGGGACACCGAGCTGAAATATAATTCTTTAATTATTTATTACAATTATTAAATGTTGCATCAATGCATCAATCTGATTAAAATGAATGGAACTTGGGGTCCTCAATAATACATAAATATGTATTATTAGGTATGTTTCTAAGTGAATGAATATTTTTTTTTATTGGAAGAATGATAAATATATATCGTAATTTATACTTATAAAATATTATTAAAATATATATTTTTAATTTTATTTCGAAATTAAATAAAAAATTTTAAAATATTTTATATAAATATAAAAAATATTAATTCAATAAACTTTAAAAAAAGGCGGAAGTCAAATTTCAATATGGATGTCATTTTTGTCGTGATCCATATATAAATTTAAATTAAGAAAAAAATAATGAAGATGTATTTTTCCTGAGATGTGATCAATAAAACTCAATTTTTCTTTATAAATACTATATCTAGTGTGAATTTCAAAAAAATCGTTAGAGCGGTTTTTGAGAACCCATGGCTATATATACAAACAATTTTAGCTAGCTTAATAAGATAAGATTTATACCTACTCGTTTGATATATTTTATAATTTATTAATTTTAATTTTTATTAAATAAAATAAATTCATTATAAACCTTAAATTATAAACTATAAACCTTAAATTTTACTTTATAAGTTTAATTCATTTTTATTAATCATAAAGATTTTCAAAATATTATTGCGATAATTTTTATTAAGATTCTAATTACTAATGGAATCAATTAAAAAAGCGAATGTTTGATTTAATTATGTCAATTAAACAATTTCATATTATATCATTATATTTAATTATATTGTTAAAAGAATAATAAGATTTGAAATTTCTTTGAAAAATTTAACTTTGGTGAAATTTATTATTTAATTTTATTGTTATTCTTACTAATAAAATAAAAGAGGGCAGTAAGGAAAATTGGCAAAATCCGATCTTAAAAAGACCAAATAAAGATAAGAATTCTATACCATTGAACTTGAAATTCTCTTTAGTTCCGAATTTTATTATTGTAGGAGGCGGTGTTCGGAAGGACAAAGGAGATTTTGAATAAACTAAAAGGAAATAAAAAATAGAACTAATCTATTAAATAGAACGAATCAGTTATTCTTGACCTGAATAAGTAATAAATAATTAATTTTGATAGCTTTCAAAAAAGAAAACATCAGAAGTATGTACTTTATACAATTAAATTCAATATAATCTCTTTAATAAATATTCTATTATTATAAATTAATTAATTTATGTATATACACTATGATATACAAATATATGTATTTTTATATGATAATACCTGTCTTTAAAACTTAGATATGAATGATTATTATACTTTAAATAATTAGGTGTATTATATGTGTTTGAGGCATGGTATATGATTTTAAGGGACGAGATATTATGTATATTATGACGGAATAAACTACCATATTTATTAAAATACATTAAAAATTTCCAAAAAAATTTGCAAAATTGTTTATTATTCTTTGTGTTTCATTATAAAATATTTCCTTAATATTTTTTAAAATTTATGGTCAATTTTGAATTATTTGTGTGATAAAGGTATTCTACTAAAATTGTCTTGATCAATTTCAAAACTGAACTCATTTTAGTGTGTCATTTTTCATTTACAATTTTAATTGTATATATAAAGTAATCTTGAAATATAATGATATTTATATATTAATAAATAATTAAATAATTATTATTAGAATTTCAGAAAAAAATAATTGAAAAGGTATGAATTGTAAATGTATGTTTAGGTAAAAAGATTTAACCATAAATGAATTAATTAAAATGATAAAAAGACTTATTATTGTATTACACGTTTATGAATACCTATTTTTTTTATTTGCAATTTCTAAATGACATTTCTCTGTAAAATTTAAATATTAATTTCGATTCAAATTGAAAAATAAAAATGATATTAATAAAACTTGATTACTTTTCCTGATACCACATAAAAAAACAATATTTTGTTTTTACAATTTCGGAGAAAATAATTCTCACTAGGAAAAAAACATATTTTTTTCGTTAAATAAAAAATAGAAATTAATTGATGAAAAATAGATTAGAGCCATGAATAAATCATTAATAACTGAAATAAAATTAGTTATACCTATATTCTCATATACAATACATACCTATATATTTTACGGGATAGTATAAATAAATAATTAAATGAATTGATTCTCCCTATATTACTTTTAAAAAATGATTTTACTAGTCATAAAAATAAATTAATTTTATATATCTTGAATTTATCGATTTAAAAATGTCACTACCTTTAAAAAAAATAACTTTTCATTTTTATTATTTTGTTTATATCTATATTATGTACAATTTCAATTAATTCATTGACGATATATAAAAATATATTTAACTTTATGCCGTTCCTGGAAGTTTACTTCCATAAAGTTAAAGTTAAGTTAATTTCTTTTCCTCCAACATTCCCTATCCAGAGCCATTATTAAATTTATTATCTTTTTCATTCTCTCATATATGATTCTATATTATATATCTAATGATTTATATTTTTCCCCTAAAATAGTCTTTTTCTATTTTTTCATTCCATTTGAGCCAAATACCCTTCGACGCTTTAGGAGTAGATGAAGATGCATAAAGGACTTATATATTTGTTTTCAAAAGATAATTTTTTTGATTCTGGGTTTTAGTCTTTGTGATCAAGAATGGCATTTTTGAGATGAATGAGAGAGAGGTATAGTTTGACTTGCTATAATTGTAATTCTTCATTATATAATCCCTAGTAATATTTCCGAGGTTTTATTCTTATCTGTTATAATCATAGTTACCCTCTTATATAAATATATATATATATATGTTCAGATCTTTTGTATAAATATATATCTACGTTTAAGTTTCAATGAAAGGTTTTAATATTAGAAATTATTTTCGGGCAATTTTCACGTTTTTTTGTGAGATTTGAATCTCGGCATATCGGCATCCATTTTGAGTTTATTTTCAATATGCTTTCAAAAGCGACTTTTTGGATTCTTGGTCTTAATCTTTGTAACAAAGAATCAATGATGGAATTTTGAGATGAATCCCAAACTTTGACTTATTGCGTGGTAAAGCTCTAGAGAATCATCAGCACTAGCACTGACACACATCTGGCTCATACCACAAGCCAACTCATTTGTTCTGAATTGGGTGACGAAAGATATATATATATATATATATATATATATATACGAGAAATTATTTCCGGGTTATTTTCAGGTTGTTCTGTGGAATTTGAGTCTGAACCATTCGGCGCCCATTTTGGGACTATTGACTTGACCAGTAAGATTAAAATAGTTATTTTAAAAACTTATTATTGATAAATTTATTAATTTAACTTCTGTATATTTGTTCGCATTGATTAATATATTATACGTATGTTTATATTAAAACGGCTCTATATAACCATACCACTAGTACCGTTGAAATTTTTTTTATTTTTAATTGTTCTATAATTAATTCATAAGCTTTAGATTAAAATAAAATTAAAATTAAAAAAAATTAAAATAAAGTGTAAATATTCTTAAAAACACAATGAATCTGTTACTGTAAGAAATGATAAGCCCTGAGAGTTGTTTTTTTATAAAATTAGTCAGCTCATAATCCTTTTAATTTTTTGTCGTTTTCTTTAACAGTTTCAGTGATAAAAATAATTTTCGGTTTTTTTAGAGCATTTCTAATTTGTTTAAATAAGGCTTTTTTATTTGTTTATTTATTCTATTGTATATATAGTTATATTTAATTTACAATTTACGGGACTATAAGCTAACTAGTGACATAATAAATAGCCCTCTTTATTTAATTTGAATATTTTTTAAGGATGAGAAAAATCAAATTATTTCTTTTGGAAATTATTCTATTTCATAATATACTACATATATAATACCTACAAAACCAAACTATTCCCTTAATTGAATTTGTTATTCAACATGTACAATAAATAGCTGATATTTCAATTTATTCTTCTTTAGTAATTTGTAATACATTTTTATTTTGAACTCGTTAACCTAAATAAACTATACATAAATATTTTTTTGATATTATTTCTTTCTTTTATTTGTCATGACTTGATTTGATTAATTCTCTTTGTTTCTTTTTATTCATCTGGCACTTATTTTCTTTCTGTCTCACAAATTAGTCTTTTTAGTTTTTGAAATCATCAGAGTGTCTTGTTAAGAAATCTACATTTCATTGTCTTATCATACCATATCATAACGACATACTTGCTAAATAAAGTGGCTTCATTCCACTTTCTCATGCATTCCGTGTTTCAGATACAGAAAAATATTCAAATAATATTTCAGTTTTCTGAAAATCTAATGATTCTACATCAGTGGTCGGAGAACTTTTTTAACTAATATCTCAAACTATTTTTCTCTTGGGGTTGCATTACCTACTTATTTATTCTGAAAAATATAAAAAAATATGGTCAGGTACAGAACCGACCGACGATTTGAAATAAATTAATTTCCAAACAATATTATATATATATAAAGAATCAAAAAAAATATTTTAAAACTTGAATTAAAATGACTAAATTCTATCATCTTGGTTTTTATTTTTAGTTTAAATACTCAAATATTAATTACAACTATATTTAAAGTGAAAAATTTCCGACAATGAATATAAAATTAAAACTTAGTAAACTACCACTTCCGGTTTCCAAAAGTTGATGAATTCATGCTACTGATGCATTAAGTTAATATACCAAATTTTATCAAAATCCGTTGAGCCGTTCGGGCTGTACACGTCTATACGGACACACAACGGACGGATGGACAGACATCATGCTAAAAATACTTTTTCTGTTAACAAAATGCATGATTCCTGGAGATATGTAAAAATCTCCACATGTGAAATTTGGTGTGAAATCGTCGGAAAATAAATGTATTCGATTGATTATTTAATTATGAGTGAAATTTTTTGAAAATGATTTGTAAATACTATAAATAAAAATTGTAAACATTACTATAATTGAACCGAATTGATTAATGATAATTAGTTTAGTTAGGTTTTAAAATACAGTCAGAATTTCTAATATGTAATTATAGTAAAATATTCGAATATATAGCACCGGTTTTCAAACTTTTTGAAGTTGGTATCAAAGTAACTTTCATCAAAAAGTTCAGCTATCACAAAAATGATTTCGTTGCTAAAAGTAACTGTACTGTAAGTACCACCGTCAGAATTTAACTTAGGCAGTTTGAAAATCTCTGATCTATATCTGATAGTTTCATTGTTACCCCATTAAAGATATCTTACGTCAGGTTTCCCAAGTGCTGTTTTTAGAGTAACTTCTGTAAGAAAGTACAGCGGAAGAGATTAAAAGTGTTATTGAAGTCGGCCGTACTGGCGGCTTTCCTTTAAGAGGGAATCCCTTTTACAGTGTTTCAATTGGTATTTTCATTTGTTTAATATCATGTCTATTTTCTTCTTTTTATGTTATTTTAAAAATCAATGAACTTAACAGACTTCATCTGGTTAGTTCAATTGTTTGTTGTAAATACTAACAAGTTTTAATTTTATTTTATCCATTTATTTATTATAACTATTTTGTTTGATAGTTGCGTAATAATTATGTAATTATAATATAATAACATTAACACACAAGCTTACATCTCTCTTTACTTTGATTACTTAAAATTAAAATTCAAAATTATTCTTATTTTCTGTTTAATTTTGTATAAAAAATAAAAGAAAATATTTCATCATGTGCATTGGATTAAATTGATTCAAATTTTTAAAAAATTTATGAAGTTATCAAAACATATATCCAATAAGGTCCTATTTTTCTCTTTATATAAACTATTTCCTGAAATCATTTAAAAATTCTTTAGATTTATTATAGATATTTCTATTCTAAAAATTGAGTTTTTAAATAGAAATCCTTAGAAAAATTGTTAGATTGTTTTATTTAACGGATGCATAACATTGAATCTTTACTAATATATAGAACAGGGTTTATTTATTTTTCGTCTAGAATACCTATCTCTAACATCTGTTTTCAGATGTGATCAGTGGATTCTTGAAAAAATTACAAGAATCCTGGAATATCACATTCCAGGATGTTTTTCAATTTGAAAATAAATAATTAAAAAAATTTAATTAATAAAAATTTTATAAAAATTGATAAATTAAATAAATATAAAAATGTCTATGATTGCTTAAAAGCAATCCTTAAGACAAAGTTGTTGAAAAAAAATAAAATTTTTGAGAAATTAAAATTTATTTGATATAGGTATATTTATAAAATTAAGTTGTTAAACTATATAATAAATCTTGATTTTTTTTTGGATTTATATTTTTTTAAATATTTAAATTCCTCATTTTAACTTTACATATTCATTTTCAATCAAGTAATATTGATTTTAGTATTATATATATTATTTACATACAAATATATGCACTTAAAAAAGTTATATATTTCTTACACATTATTGCTACATATTAATATAACTTTACTATTAACTATCTGAATTATTTCATCAAACTGATGCATTAAGTAAATATACAAAATTTCATCAAAATCCGTTGAGCCGTTCAAGCTGTACACATCTATACGGACGGACGGACGGACAGACATCATGCTAAAAATACTTTTTTCTGTTAAGAAAATGCATGATTCGTGGAGATATGAAAAAATCTCCACATGTGAAATTTGGTGTGAAAACAATACCTCCCTTACTATCGTCGGTCGGTAAAAATGAAGAAAGTTATTTTAAATAAAGAAATTATTTTTTCTAAAGAAAAAAAAAAAAAGAAAAGAAAGTTTTTAAAATTAAAAAAAATTTAATTTAAAATGAATAAAATAAATACTCTTTAAAAATATTTTTTTAAATTATAAATTTATACTCTAATAACAATAAATATTTTTTAGAATTGTAAATTTTTGGTACGAAGTTCAGCCTAATTGATTAAAATTGGGATGGTACTTGAAATAAGAAGGATCGTTTTCTGAAGAAAATCAAGAACAAGGTTAAGAAGATACGTTGTACTGATCGTATAACTTTTCTATTCAATTTAGCCAACAATCGATTTGAAAGATGTTGTTCTTTCATAATATGTTCAAAACATGAGTTTTTATGAATATATATTAAAATTTGTAGATGACATAGGTGCCAGTGGTATTACAGATTGTCAAACTTCCAGGGGTTAAATTATTAGTATTTTCCAATTTATCAAGAAATTATTATTTCAAAAATAAAATTTATTATTTTTTAGTTATTTGTAAAACTTTTAAAAATAAATTGAATTAGTTATTATTAATTTATTTATTGACAAAAATTAAGTCACATTCTATATTATATGAAATTGTATGAGATCTATTCATTCATTCATTCAAATAGTCAGATTTTTATAATGGACGGGTTTAGAATAAGAGATTAACGAGAAAATTGTTTATAGGAAAACCAATTGGAAAACGACCTATAAATAAATCAAGACTGCATAGTGCTTAAATTGAGGTATCCTGAAGGGAATTGAAATACATTTATTTAGACTTATATGGTAGAGAAAGAGACAGTCCAAAGTTAAAATTAACAAATCCAAGTTAAAAAAACTTTTTAAGAGTAATTATAAATATGAAAATTATAAGTTCTTGTCTTAATAAGAATATGCACTTATCAATTCAATTAAAAAAGTAATATAAATGAGAAGGAACAATTTTAATTATTTTTTATTTTTTTCGAGTTGTCATTAAAAATAATTGTTTTTCTATGATTTATTCTTTTATAGTGAAATTTTTATATTATTATAGAAAACATTCAATAAACAAATCTTAAAGTATATATGTATATATATATATATAATGATTATGAATTAAATTAAATTAATAATAAATTGTCTTTATTGAAAAAAGATATGAATTCTAATTAAATTAAAAATAAAAATAAATAAAATTATTATTGATTATAAAGCTTTGTTTGACTGAAAAGAAACATTTTTTCTTTTTTTTTCTTTTTTTTTTAATTATTGACTTTTTAGTAACTGTGTGAAAATTATAGATATTATTATTCGAAATACATACTCTTGGTCATTAAAATGTTATTCATATTAATTAATGTATATTCATATTTTCATTTTAATCTTTTAATTAAAATAAAAACAAGACCGACCTCTAATTGTTTTTCATATTCAAGTTTTCATAATTAATATATACTTTTAATAAATATTTAAATAAAAATTGAAATAAGAATAATTTCGAATTTCAGTTTGATTTCATGTAAATTTAATTGGTGAGTTCGGTAGTTATAAGTTATAACATCAATTAAAACCATAATCTTATTAATTTGAAATTATTAGATATTGTTAAAATTTAATTTTTATATTAAATTAAAAAGAAACAAGGGTTTTTATTTTAATCAATCATTTTTGTCAATAATAAAATAACTTTTAATGATAATGAAGCTACTGAAATATTTAAAGATGGTGTAACTACCGAAATGTGAGAAAACATTATTTTCTTTTGAAATATCGAATTTCAATTTTTGAATTTATTATATGACTTTCATTTCTATGGATTCAAATTTAATTAATTATCTCTTAAACTTTTCAATAAAAAGGAATTACATTCTTGAGAGAAAAGATTCATAAAACAATTTAATAACTTCTTCATATCATTGAAATGAAACTTCGAATGGATATTAATAAAATACTTATTAAAATTTAATCCATATTGAAAAATAATAAATAAGAGAACTTGGTATTCTTATTTAGAATGATAATTATCATCACAATCATTGATTAAATATATAATCATAATATAATATTTAGATTTTTAAATTTTCAAACGAGAATATATTGATTTATTATTATTCAACAAATTGTAATATCAAGAGTTGGAATTCAATGTATTTCAAACTTCAAAGGCAATTAGAATGACTTTTGATATAAATGTCGAAATTGTATATTCATAGAATGAATATATATATAAATTTAGTATAAATACTAAATTCTAAACTCTATCGGGTGTTTGACCATTATTTTTACTTATTAAGTTTGAAGTTAAATAATAATGATTTATTTTTGGTATTATATTTTTTTGTTTATTAAATTAATGAAGTAATTTTTTATTTTTATTATTTATAAATAAGCTGGATCTATATTTAAATTATATACTTTCCTCCAAAAAAAAAAAATTAATCCAATTTTTATTCTCTCCTAATTCTTTCATATCAAATTATATATCTTATTTATATCTCTTTATTGTATTATATTCATGGTCCATTCCACTTTCTAAATATTTTCATCAATAATTTTTTCACTTTCAACTTTCTTCACCAATTCGTGTACAGTTTAATTGTTTTTCTCATCTTAACCTTCTTTATTTCAACTAAATTCAGAAATTAATAAATATATAAATAAATTAAAATAAGTTTTTATGGGGATAATATTAGGCAGAAAAGAATTTATAATTAATCGTGAAATTGCTAAAAAGATTAATTATTGGGAAACTTAAAATATTATATAATCTAGAGAAGAAGAAATATTCAATATATTGTGGTTTTATCCATTCTCTATATAAAATAGGTTGAAAACTTCAACTTGGTTGGCGAACAAGTGGAAAAAAGCAGCGCAGAGAGCTGTAAAGAATCTTCTAACTTTCCAACATCTATTCTAAAAGTTAAAACCAGGATCAATTAAAATATGGGAGTCAATACATAATTCATATAACATTTTAAACAAATTTTAATGGAGAAAAAAAACGGAAAACTTTTTTGTACAATTATACTGTTTAGCCATAAATTAAAATTTTTTTTATTTTAATAAATATTATAGGCTTTAAATAATTATAATTTATAATATATAACATACTAAAAAATCTTGAGTGTCTTCACTCGATTATCTCGCAAATTTGAATTGGATTAATTAACCCACTTATATATTATATTTAAATTAAATTTAATTAATTATAAATTATAAATTAAAATTTATAAATAATATTTATTAAACCAAAGCGTGTTTGGCTCTTTGTTGATGACACCACGTCACGTGCTGACGCGTGATTAGCAGTCAACGTGTTAAAAAATTAATTCCAGTACTTTTAGCGATTCAATCAATCATAAGTGGAGCCGGCTTTAGATAAATACTTGCAAATAGTAAACATTGAGGGATATGTGAGTAAATAAGTCATAATATTAATTTTAAAGAATGTTCAAAAATGTATAATTAATACTATACTTACAAAAATTGCAAAAGAAAACAAATTATGAACCTTTGAAATAAAAATGAGGAAATTTCGCTTGTGTTTATCTTAAAGATGGCGGACAAAAAATTCTCATTACTCTAACTTCGCTTATAACTAAACTAGACAAGCTTCACCTGGAGACGTAGCTAACTATTATCGTCCCACAAAGCCTTTCCAATCTAAAAAGATTTTGTTTTCAAAATATAGAAAACACGTCATATTCCTTGGTTTTTACCTTATATAATATAGGACAATTCATCCATTATAATTATATATTTATATATATATAGAGAGAGAGAAAGAGGTGGGGCAAAGATCCGCACTTTCAGCAATTCAATCAAGCTGAAATTCTATATATAGCAGTTTTATACAATTTTTAATCATGTGATAAACTATCAAACATATATCTTTGTTTTTACGGTCAGTTTAGAGGAAAAAAATGAAAACGTCGTAGGTAATGACCCAATTCCGGATGAGCTACATTTTTCAAAAGTTGATAGAAAACTACGAATTACGAAAAATGCCCGTGTTCCAAATTTCATTATTCTAGCTTCAACCGTCTGGTGAGATAGTAAAAATCTCTTAATTTGAATGTATAATTTTTACTTTCTGATCTGGAGATTTTTGAAAATTAATTAACTGAGTTTTGGCTAGATCTCTAAAATTTAGCAAAGGAGAAAATATAATTCATTCACTAAATTCTAAATATATTTTATAAATAAAAATAATAAAATCTAAGTACTATAGAGTGTTTAGAACGTGTCGATCTTCTATTTTATCTAGTTTTATTCAAAAAAAGGTTAATAAATCCTTTGTCCATCTCCAATTCTCTTCAATTAAACAATCCAATGTAAAGAAAGGTGGAGGAATAGAATCAAAGGCTTTGGAAAAGTTTATAACTCTGAGAGAACTACAACAGTGTGTCACCTCAAGTCTTTAAATACTGCTTCACTGTGGAACGTTTTACAAAGAAATATTTTTTTTTTCTTTGAACAAATTAGATTAGAGATTGACAAACTTTTATGATTAAAACTTTAGATAATCCTACTAATACTTTATGAAAACATTCAATAGATTAATATAGATTTATCAATTTAACAATAAGTAGTATAACATTTCTTATTGAAATATAATGAAAATAAATTATTTACGAGGATGACCTTTAGTTTTATTTAAAATAAATTAAAATATAATTAAAGTATATTTCATCAAATTGACTATATATTTTGGCTCGCCACATTAAAATATATAACAAAAAACAAAAAAAAACAAAAAAAAACAAAAAAAAACAAAAAAAAAAACAAATGTACAATGAGGGAAAAAATGAACACTAGTCAAGCCTCTTGCAAGCTACCTGCAAAGCAGATGGGAAAGATTGTCTATCCATATCCTTTGAAGTATCATAATTTTTCTTTTAACTTATAATAAAAATCATAAATTTATTGAATTAAGGGGAGACAACAAAAAATTATAATAATTATAAAGTAAAATATTCTTCATATTCTCTTTTTCCGCCACTGTATATGTAACTCTCATTATGATTTTAAAATACGCAGCAGTGGAATTTACAATTCATTATAATTGATAAACACATATATCAGGGAAAGGTTATTTGAAGGAATAACACAACTCAAACTTTTTACTTGTTAGTGGCTACTAATTTTTACTTCTGTTTATTTGTACTGTCTATACTCAAGTGACCCAACTAAATCAGTGCATTATTATTATCCCTTAACCTTAGAAACCTCACCTATATATCCGAATTCCAATCTCCTACCAACAATCATACATGATTTGAACACGCAATCAAGTAATTAATTCCGGATTGTTTTCAAGTTGGTTAATGAGATTTGAATCTTGACATTTTAGTATTCATTTTTGAAGCTATTTTCAAGAGAGTTATTATTTCAAAGAGAATTTTGGGATGGGAATTTTTCGATTATGGATCTTATTCCGTGTAATCAATGATTTGGATTGAAATGTTGGATTTACTCTGTGTTGATTATTTTAGAACAAATTATACCCACAACACCAGCTACGACTTTTCCCAAAATTCCCTTAAGAAAACTCTACCACTAAACAACTCAAAAACATCCTTGAACTAACAACTCTAAAGAAAACTTTTACAGAAATCTAAACGAACAAAATTAATTATTATTCTTAATTTATAAACATTAACTTAAAGGTATTGCTGTTTCAAAGTTTTCATAAATAACACAAACAGAAAAAGAGAGGATATTACAGATACAATAGTATTTCATTTATTTTAATTATGAAATTTTTAGAAATAATATTTTATACTGTGTTAAAGAATCGATTACATGGGGTACATATAAATGAGTATAAAATCATAACATGATGAATGAGTTTTGAAAAATTTAATCGAAATGGATCCATTTTTATTTAAAAAAAACAATATTTAAAAAAAGATATTTTTTATTAATGAAAACAAATGATAAACTCAGTCATAATTTTTTATGGATATCTAGCTATACATGGTCCTATTCAGTGAGGGCTCTCCCTTTATCTAGAATCAAACTTAATTATAATTAAAGAGTGATGGGGCGAAATGTGACTGGATGAATTTTCAATATTTTTTTAAATTTTAATTTCATTAGACCTTTCCCTGCAAAAATGTTACCGGAATGACCCATGCCTTGCCTATAGATGTAATATACGTATATATCGTATATATATATATATATATATATATATAAAGAGAGAGAGAGAAAGGGGGAGAGATTAATTACTATAAGTATTATCTATATAATTCGGTTACAAAATTCATTGGATAGAAAATGATTAGTTATGATATCCATCATAATTAGCTCATAGTTTACACTAATTAAAGTTAACGAATAGATAGGAAAAGATATCAAAATATTTTCCAATATTAATAAACAAAATCGAAATAATTTAACAAAAACAATTTCCATATGAACTTGGTTATTCATAAAATAATATCACACAATATGAGGTAAAACCGAGGGATATGACGCATAATTCGTGTTTTCTCAAATCTCAAACGCTAATACCTAATATGACATGAATATTGGTGTACCTGCCTATTAGGTATTCTCAGTAAAAATTGTAGCTCTATTTTTAAAAAATCTGGAGTGTCTCCACTCGACTATTTCGCATATTTGAATTGGATTAATTAACATATATTATATTTAAATTAAATTTAATTAATTATAAATTATAAAGTAAAATTAATAAATATATATTAAGCCAGCGCGTATTTGGCTCTTTGTTTATGGCACCACGTCACTTGCTGGATCGTTATTTTGAGTCGTGTCAATTCCGGTACTTTCAGCTCTTTGAAATTCTATATAAAGCAGTTTTATACAATTTTTAATAATGTGAAAAACAATCAAACATATATCTTTATTTTTACGGTCAGTTTAGAGGAACAAAATGAAAACTTTGTAGGTAAATGACCCTCTTCCGAATGAGCTACATTTCTCAAAAGTTGATAGAAAACTACGAATTTTGAATAATTTCCGTGTACCAAATTTCATTATTCTAGCTCATACTATTTTTGCGTAATCTTGTCTACATACACACACACACACACACACACACACATATATATATATATATATATATATATAAACACACACCGACATCACTTTTCTCAATCTTAGTGAAAATGACTCAGGGATCTTCAAAACATTTAAAAACATCAAAACCTCGACATCGAAAATTTTCGTAATCGCAATACTATCTCTGGCTAGATAGTAAAAATAACTAAAAAAAAGTTAATTTTCCGCAATGGGGATGTTGCACAGCCGGTGTAGAGGATACGACTTATGAAAATACATGTAAAATATAAATAAGAACTGATAAAGTTGAAATGCTTAAATATTTAATTAGATAAGTTTTAAGAATTAAAAAAGTACATAACTTAAATAATATATTTACACAAGTTTGAGATTATGAATATTTCCCTCGTCTTATTAAATTGTTTGGGGGGTTATTTTTTTATTATTAAGCAAAGGTAAAACGCGGGTCATATCATACACAAAGCGTCATATCACTACTTCGACACAATTTTATGCGGTGTTCGCCAAATATCAAGCAAAACATTTGGAAAACACCGCATGTGTGGATGGGTTACTTGCCCTGCGCTTGGTTTATGCCGAGCACAAACATTCGGGTGCTCGCTAGTTTGCTAAGACTTAATAATAAATACTTTAGGCATAGGTATGTTTTATTGATTTATTTTTTATATATATATCCCAATTTATTTATATATCCCAATCGTAGGTCAGAATATCTTGGCGTTCAGGTTATTTCTATAAACAGTCGCTTTTTACCATTGAAGAAACAGTAGGTTTTGTGTTATATAGCAGTTTTATACAATTTTTAATCATGTGATAAACTATCAAACATTTATCTTTATTTTTACGGTCAGTTTAAAGGAAAATAAATCAAAACGTTGTAGGTAATGACCCTCTTCCGGTTGAGCTACATTTCTCAAAAGTCGATAGAAAACTATGAATTTTGAATAATGCCCATGTACCAAATTTCATCATTCTAGCTCAAACCGTTTTTGCGTAATCTTGGTTACATACATACATACATACATACATACATACACACACACACACACACACTGACATTTTTCTCAATCTTAGTGAAAATGACTCAGGGATCTTCAAAACATATAAAAACATCAAAAACCTCGACATCGAAAATTTTCGTGAGCGCAATACTATCTCTGACGAGATAGTAAAAATAGAATCATACAAGTTATAAATTCGATCTTAATTGAATATTATCATTATAACTTGTCAAGCATACATTCGCTTATGAGTTTTGAATATTTATTTTCATTTTAAAGTTAATTATTATAATTAAAAGAAAATATTGAATCTTTTTTCTTTATTTAACTCACCAATATAAATAGAGATGAATTTTAACTTTCCCTTTTAATCATGACAGTTCCATTGGATTGGGATTTTTAATTTCCATAAGGGAAAACCTAAAATACAATTATAAAAAAAACGAATTCGTTTTCCTTGTGTGCATACATTTGGATTATTTTTTAATGAAATTGTGATCATATTTCATTTCGGTTATTTAAATCCCTGACCCTCCCACTCATCCATAAATACACGATAACCAGTGCCACATAAGTACTTTATCTCGATTAAGCAGTGAATTTTAGTTTTCATTTCCTAAATCCATTAGCAAAATTAGCATGTTCTATAGGTTTGGTTATTTAAAAATTTTTTCTTTAATTAAAGATGAAACGAACACCAATAAAAGAAAATAATTGATTTTTTTAATTTTCATTTTTATTTATTCTTAATTGAAATATTTATTTAAAATTAAATTTTTTATATGGACTAGCTTCTCAGAGCGCCAAAGGCTCTGTCCCCTGTACCCCCGATGTAATACATATTAATTTGTTGAAAGTCTGTATGCGAAAGGTTTTAATTCATTTTGATTCAATCAGTATATTTTTTCTCTCATTTGGATCTTTGTTTTCACTCAAATTTGTAAATTGCACTATTTTTTAAAATATGCAAATATACAAACCTATAATTGTAGAAATATTAATGTATGAGAACAAAAAAAAATAATTGTAATAAAAATAATTAATTCTAATTAGAAAAAAAGAGAAAAATATATAACCAAAAAGAAAGCCTTAATCCAATTTTATTAAACATAATAATTCAACTTAATATGTCATTGTCGATTCACCTTCACTGGACCCAGATTTCTTTGAATAAAATCCTACTCGCAGCACCTCTGCCATCAGAGCCCCTTCATTGTCCAGGGTGGATCCAGATGGATTCCCGTCGACAGCCCCACAACACATTCATCCTTATCCTTGGATTCTCTTTCTTCTACAAAGATGTTCAAATCCTTAAAGCTTTTGACCCAGGTTATATATTTCCTCAATGTGTTATTTCTGTCATCGTGTTAAATCTCCATCGATTGGAGTTCATGGAACTCTCCCAAAGTGTTAAGCTTTGGAACCCACTGCTGTTGGAATCTCCAGAGCCACTCCATGATTTTTGTCCTCGGCGAAGCATCCCTTTATTAGAATAATCTTTGTCCTTGCAAAATGTTTATGACAGAAAATAACCCAAAAACATGTAAAGGGTTATTCTGGTTGAGGTTGCACAGAATACCTCATGTTGGTTTTAAATCAGACATGTTATACTTCAATATTATTTGCAACATTTTGCAACGTTGATTATAAGTTGCAAATAATATCTGAAGAAAAACAGGATCAAATATGCATGTATATTGACGAAAAAATGTAGACGCCATAGGGGCAATTGCCTTTCTCAACCGGTTGGTTGCACGACAACACCAACACCATGGTACTGTTGCACTATATAAGATTGATTAAGCCATTCATCCTTTCTTTTATCTTCATTTATAGTGAGCTTTTTCTTGTAAATTATTTTCATTTAAAATCTCAACAATTATTTAAGTATTTTAATTTTAATCAATTGTCTTTCACTCCTTAAATGTGCGTATAATAATTAATTAAAAAATTTTAACCCAACACTAAAAAGTAATCTTCCAAATAAGTTATGTGATGAAATTTTCTCTAATGAATTTTATTGATAATAAATGAAAATTAGGCAGATTTATTACCCAAGTAGGAAATAAGGCAATTAATATTTATGTATTCATAGATTCTCATAAAATACAATACAACGTTATTTTATATTAAATCGGATAGTAAATAATAAAAAGTGATTTTTCTAAGAATTTTTAGAATATTTTATGATACAATTCTGAAGAAGAAATTTATTAATAACAAAGTTTGTGGAGGGCAAAAAATGGGAAATCAATATTGTTATAGTATTGTTTGAAAATCATACACCTGGTAATATCAAAATCTTTATATACAGATTTTACTATCACTGTAATACAAGGTAATTGTTTACAAACCGGGAAGCTTCAGGAATTTAGATGAAACTTTGCCAGTCAATTCCTTTTTTAATTTCAAAGAAACTTTCCTTGGTGTCTTCTACTTTACAAGATAAAAATTATTAAAGTTTGACAGATAAACTAGTTATGAATGAACAGTAATTTAGTAATGTTTTATTAACTAATTCACTAATTATTCACTTATTCACTAATTTTCGGTGTTTTTTCGGTACCGTTTGTATATGGAAAAATTATTTAATTAATCATTTTTTTTAATTTTCATATATTCAATCCGAACTACCCCCCCCCCGAAAATTAGTGAAGCCCTCTGCTGGCCAAATAAATAAAACATGATAGCTAAATAGAATGTCAATGGATTTATATACAAATTTTAATAATTTTTAGCTCGTAAACTAGACTAAGAAATATTGCATAAGGAAAGTTTCTTTGGTTAAAAAAGGAATCCACTGGCAAAGCTTCCTCCAAATCCCTGAAGCTTCCCGATTTGTAAACAATTATCTAATAATTAAATTAAATAATTTTTCTTCCCAGACCACGCACCTTTATTTTGTTAATTATGGTAAACAAGTAAGATAATTCAAATATTAAGTTATAAACTACTCAGAATGTAATGTTTTTAATATGTTACAATAAAGTTAACACATTTATGTATATAAATGACCCAGCTTCATGAGTCACAATAAGAATTTAGGCGAGCCATATATGGCCCACGGTTTTATTATACCCTCTGCACTAAAATATAATTTAGATAAATCAATTGCAACGAGTTATAGAATGTATAATAGCAGTAACAATTCAAAACTCTCCAATTTGTTTAATATATTTTTTTATTATTTGATCATTCAAATGAATTACCATAATTTAATTTTAACATTTTATTTTGAATATATTATGTTCATCTATATGTAGATGAAAATATAGTAATTAATTATAAAACAGAAAAAATATTTTCAAATAGCATGTAAATTATGTATAAATAATATAATTGTCACATTATAACTTGAATGAGAAAAATTAACTTATTTTGATATGTATAAAAGGATTTTTTAATTTTTTAATATTAAAATAACAAGTTTGTCATACAATCTAACTAAAAGTCATCTATTTTTATGATGAATTTTAGTAACGAACTTACAAGTTTGTTGAATATTAAATTTATCCTTTTTACTGCTGAAAATTTGTTATACCCTCCCCCTCCCCAACTTCCAACGCCCTTACACCCATCAACCTCTAGTCAGGCCATTATTTGCATTGATTTCATTATAATACATAAGTGCCTTTGATGTTCAATCTAGATATTTTGTTAAAAAAAATTATAATATTTAAAATAAATTTTGATTTATTAGTCCTCGTATAAATGCAAGTAAATTAACTGGGCTATTTTTCGGTAACAAAGTCGTGTCATCCCATCACGTCATACCCCACATGAAAATAAATGCTCTCTTTGTTCTCAACTGTTTCATTCGGTGAACATTCATTTTATTTATGAGATGGGCTCATAAATAATTACAAAAAAAAAAATGAATAAAAAAATCTTCATTAAGATTCTCAAACCAATGTATATATGTATTAATAATAAACAAATTAATATTTTCCTCAGGGAATAAGAAAAATTAAAATCATATGATAATGCTAATGAAGTATATTTAAAAGTCAATTAAAAAATCCAAACTCATGTTTATATTGTAAAAAAATCTAAAATATTGATTGTGTGTTTTTTTATAATTTATATCTTGATTAATTAATATTTAATATTTGATTAATATATCATACTCTTTTTGTGACCTCTTTGAAAAAGGATATGACTTCATTTTGATTTTATTTTTATATAATATAAAATATTAATTATTAATAATATCAATTGAAGATTTCTAATTGAAGAATATTAGTAATAAAGGAGAACAATAATATAATAAACTCAAAAAGGATTCAGAGAAATATTTAGATGAAAAGTTTTATTAATATATTATATATATTATATATTATATATTACGGTCACTTTAGAAGAAAAAAAATCAAAACGTTGTAGGTAATAACCCTCTTCCGGTTGAGTTACATTTCTCAAAAGTTGATAGAAAACTATAAATTTTGAATAATGCCCATGTACAAAATATCATCATTCTAGCTCAAACCGTTTTTGCGTAATCTTGGTTACATACATTCACACACACACAGACATTTTTCTTAACCTTAGTGCAAATGATTCAGGAACCTTCAAAACGTATAAAAACATCAAAATCTCAACATCGAAAATTTTCGTGATCGCAATACTATTTCTGGCGAGATAGTAAAAATGCGTTAATTTATTCGGGTGATTTCAAAAGAGTGATATATTAGACCTGAAAACGCACTTAGGTGATATCTATGTGAAATGGTACATAATGATATAAAGTAGATAACTAAGTATTTTCCATACATTTTATTATCATGTTATGAGAAAAACAACCGTTTACGCACTTACCCCGTTTACGAACTTACCCCACCACACCCAGTCTTATATTTTTAAAAATATTTTTTTATAATTCAGGTGTATGTGCTCTATACCTTTAGCAAATTAGAAAATAAATTTTATAATAACTTTTCGAAAATAAAATCTTTAAAATATTTGTTTTAAAATTAGATTATATTATTGAGAAAAAGCAAAGATTATATAATCAAGAATTTCCTAACCTTACACAGGGAATGTGAATATTGAATCTTTTTTTCCTTTCTTGTTATGTTTTCCAATGTTTTTAGCTACCCTCACAATTAAATATAAATTCTTTTGCATATAACATAGTAATCATAAAAACTTAATGCTAATTTTATTTATTTATTTAATTTATTAAACCTTTAATCTTGGTTAGAATTTTAAACAGGTGATGGTTAGAATGACTAGGACAATTAAAAATAGCCAAAATAGGAGAATAAAGAGAATTTAAAGATTTATTTATGGGAAAATCAATTATTAAAACATTCAATGAATGCGGTGGAAATAAAAAACGAATATAAAAAAATTAAGGAAAAATAGGAATTGTATAAAAGAGGTTTTGGATAGAGTTGGAGGAATGTGGCTAGTGCAGCAAAGAAGTTTTGAATTCAATAGAATTAAGATTCCGAAAGTTCTAAAGAGGAATTTTTTTTTAAATTGTTGTTAAAACTTCATTTCTAAATATATATAAATGTATATACAAATTTACATACTTAAATATACGCAAAAGACATAAAAAATTTAAGTCTTTAAAATTGGGAGAAGCAATGCATCAAATACTCGTGTATACATAAGAAATGATAAATTACGCTAGTATATTGAGTTAGATCTATTCTAAAAGGTGATCATGGGATATCCTACATTGAAGCATGGAGATAGCGTCTGAATACTGAATTAGATGACTGGATAAAAGCGATAAACAACATTGACCGTGGAGTGAATAGTTAGTTCTAAATCTGATCTGCTCTATTTCTACATAAATCTTCTCAATAATTAAAAGTGATTTACATCATTTATTTGTTTTAATTAACTTGTCTTGTGATCTAAAGTAATATTAAATTTTAAATTAAATATATTTATTTAATATATTTTTTTTAGTTTTACTGATTATCGTGCCAACCTTCAAGCTCAACTAAGCTCCTCATCATTATAAATTTTTAAAATCTTAAATTAAAGGCACTAAGCAGTCTGAGAGACAACGCGTTTCACTCACATCCTTGTGGTTGCGAGTTTAAAACAAGAAACTTGCAAGGATATTTCTCCAGAGGGGGTACGGGGTCTATCTAGCTTCTAGAATTAAAATTAGGAAGCGCTATTTGTCTTAATCATTCTAAAGACGCCACGCAGTCTGTGAGGGTATCATTTGGAAGCTGCTTGAAATAAAAAGTAGCAGCCTCCGATCAATAAAATCAAGAGCAAGGTTGAGAAGACCCGTTCTACTGATCATAGAACATCTTTACCCTGCTTAAGTGGCAACCGAATTGTTAGGCGGTGTCCTTTCGCCCACACACCCACCCACGCATAGACATATCTATACAAACCCACAGACTTTTTCTCAACCTTAGAGAAAATGACTCAAGAACCTTCAAAACGTATAAAAACATCAATATCTTGACTTCGAAAATTTTCGTGATCGCAATACTTTATCTGGCGAGATAGTAAAAATGATATACTTATTTCAATGACAAAATTATCGAAATGCTAAAAATATTATAATATTTTGTTTTATAAGTTAATTTTTTGTCATCTTCCCAAGTTGAAGATAATTGATTTTGATTAAATAAGTTAGAATTTGTAAATACTTTATGTTAAATAGAATCCCTTTATAATTTCAAATGTTAAATATATATAAAGTGTATGTTTTATATTATTATGATTCAAATTCGTCAACAGAGAAGATTATCATCATCTCTAGTAGAGTAATACTTATTAACAGATTCATTGGCTTGTCTAGATTTGATGGTAAATATAAATAAGAAATAAATTGATAAATACTATTTCAATCTGCTCTAAAAGTTGTTTGTGTGAGCCTCACTCCTTGCATTTACGAGATAACTCAACGTTAACATTACAGAATTCTTAGTAATAAATTGTCAACACAAGTGGCTATAAACGATGCTCCTCAAAGTTCACAAACACAGATTACATCGACTCAAACGTAACTTAGAATATTTACTTTTCACCTTTAAAAAAATACTTGTGGAAAAACATATTAGCATAGAATAAGGAACCAGCATACATTGAATGAAGTTAAACAATTCTCGTTCTTGACTTTAAATCAACTTGCCCCACTCTCTTCTAAAGAAGGAAAATTAATTTGAAACTGATAAAAACCACCCACAATGGTAATAATGATGAGAATAATAATGACAATTTCTAGATTAAATAAATTATTATTTTTCATAAGATTTAATTAAAAAGTGTAATTTATTTTAAAAGGAAATAAATCTATAATTTTCATGATATTTTGAAATCACCAAAAGTATTTTTTAATTATAGATTATTATCTATTTAGGTTATTAGTGAGACTTAAAGTGTATAAAAATAAAATTAAGATTATTGTATATTATTATATATATTATATTAATAATGCTCCTGATTTCTTTTTCAATACCTACTAAAAAATATTATTCAAAAAATTTAGTTAAATAACTATCTATCTTTGTGGCTCTACCGAACTCGAAAGTTCTTGGCCTCAGCAACCATATTTCTCCAATTGTCTCTATCCTGAGATAAACCATCCAACTCCTACCCTCTCCTATCTCCCTTACGTCCCTTCCTATATTGTATACCCACCGCGCCCTTGGTCTCCCAAGCGGACGTTTCCTAATCGGTCTCCCCACCAATATATTTTTCGCCATTCTTTTTTCTCTCATTCTAGCCACGTGCCCTGCCCATCGAAGCCTTCTCGATTTTATAATCCTAACTATGTTTAGAGATGCATAGAGGTGATGCAATTCCTCGTTATGCCATCTCCGCCATTCCCCGGTGACCTCATCTTTCTTTGGCCCATAAATGCTGCGAATAATTCTATTCTCAAATACTCTAAATCTACTCTCGTCTCCTAAGGTCATAGACCATGCCTCACACCCATACAATACAACCGGCAACCAGCAAAATAAGTGTTATCTGTACTCAATTTTATTTAAAAAATTTATTATGATAAATTTATTATACGGCTATTTTAAAGTGTTTGTATGCGATTGATTACAAGCTAAATAGTAACATTTTCGTTATAATATGTATTAATTTGGAAAAGGAAAAAATTGATGTATACACTCATAAAAACCTATGTGGTATCTTAGTTGAAGGAGTGGAGAATTAGAATTTTTTTGTTAAAAATTGCTTGGTAGGTGTATTAAAATATATGATATATTGATTCCCCCCCTCCAAAAAAAAAAACAACTTATTGGCAAAATTATATATTTAAATGACCTATTTTTGGATTGATTCAAATACCTTGTATCTGAGGGTTAATATTTTTTATTTTATTATTTCTTTTTTTATTTCTTTTCTAACTTAATTTTTTTTTGTCTAATCTTCAAATTACCTATAATTGATTATTTTCTAAATTGATTCAATTTGTCTTTTCACCAAAAACATTTCAGCCAGATGCCGTCGATTAAATTCCCCCATCCACCATTTTTACTCATCGTCTCTAATGAAATATTATTTTCATCAACATAATTTGATTTTCCTCCCACACAAAATTCTATTCCATCTCACCTTTCCTTATTATCTAAATATGCCGTGTACATTTTGAAAATGAAAATGCTATCCATTTTACGGAAAGATTAATTATAGAAAATAATATTTTCTTTTATAAAAATAAAAATTGTAAAATAAAAATAATAAAGAAATTAGAGATTTTGAAATTATATATATTTTTTGACACTATATCTAGATCCAATTATTTAGTAGTCTCAACTGTTATGATGATTTATAAATAGTAATAAATATACAGATAAGATAAACTAATGAATGATGGATGCTACAAAAAAAAAACAAATATAAAAAATTCACTAATTTTTTTACTGTCTAATATCAGCAAACTAAAACTTTGCTTTTGTAAACATAAAAATAAATTGTTTTTAATTTCTTAGAAAAAACTCCATGAGTTTAAATTTTTAAAAAGTACTAGACGAACGAACCCTTTGCAAACGGTGTTTGCAATTTCAGTTTAAAATGATTTTATCGTGGAGTGCAACAATTAATTAAATAATTCTTTGAAAACAATATTTACCGACCGACGATAGTAAGGGAGGTATTGTTTTCACACCAAATTTCACATGTGGAGATTTTTACATATCTCCACGAATCATGCATTTTCTTAACAGAAAAAAGTATTTTTAGCATGATGTCTGTCCGTCCGTCCGTCCGTATAGATGTGTACAGCCTGAACGGCTCAACCGATTTTGATGAAATTTGGTTTATTTACTTAATGCATCAGTGGGATGAATTGATCAACTTTTGGTGCAAATCCGGAAACCGGAAGTGGTAGTATTAGCGATCGACGATAGGAAGGGAAGGGTTATTTTCACACCAAATTTCACATGAGGAGATTTTTTTACATATCACCACGAATGTATTGGTTTTATCCTCGGGAAAAATCATCTTCATTATGTTTTTCTTAATTTAAAATTATATGACGTCACCCAGCCCTTCATGACGTCACAGTCTCGGGTAACGCCGGGTAACGCCGGCTACTTCAGCTATATATTATAAATAAAATAAAATTAAAAATATTTATGTTCTATCCATATCTGTTTTTTATTACATTAATAGATATATTAAAATTATTTGAAATTGTTTCTGTAGCTGGAAATTAATTTACTTCAAACCGTCGGTCGGTTCGGACCTGGCCACAGGTCAACTTATTTCATTTACCAATGATCATTTATTAGTATTTATTTTGTCGATAAGTTTATGTTTAAGATTGACATTTGTTGGTTGCACTAATCTATCGGCTATTGCCTGTGTGTAATCCATCCATTCTTGTATTACCTTAAACGTTGACCACTACTCTTCATCTTTTTCAAGAAATTGATAATAAAATTTTTGACTTTATTTAATACATTACAGAAGATGTAACCTGTCAATTTATAGAAAATAATGCCTAAAATCCCTAAAAGATGGCCCCTGTCACTTGAACACAGGAAAAAGTAGAATGAGGATATAAAATTTTATTTCTAGGAATCATTATCAAATATATGGAAAATCTTAGAACTTTGGCATTTAGAAATAATTCTCATTGTGATATGTCATTTCTAATTGACACTTCATCAATCATTAGCAATAGAATGAAAGCCATCTTTTGTACATAATTATCAGCAAATGAGCAATTGTTAATGTTTTCAATTCATATAATTGAAGTTTGTATTACAATTTCTTTCAAAAAGAACTTTTTCTAAAAATTTATCTAGTTATCTTTCATTATCTCGCCATCAATAAAGAAAAACTATCAATCTATTTTTATGGTGCTGCTCGAAAATACTTGACCATATAACCACATTTTTTCAATCTCCCTTTATCTCACATTGATATGAAACTTTAAAGGTTACGATTTTAGACTGTAAAAGGTGTGTAAAATTTTAATCTTTAAGATAATTATTTTAAGGAGAAACATTTTCACAAAATTGTTTTTTGGCCAGCAATGAGTTAAATATAAATTAAAAGAAAAAAAATGAATCTAATAAGAGAGAAATCGAAAATCTTTTTTTCGAACCAATTCAATTGAGATTTTTTTTCAAAAGAAAAGCAATTAATCGTTCTCTCCTTTTAATTTTCCTCGAGTTCAATAGAATCTATGTTTTTAAGCTTTTTATTTTTTTTTCTAAAGCATCCATTGGGCTATATATCTCCTATATCGTGATTTTGCAGAAAACGATTTAGATTTAGATATTTGAAGAAATTTGAAAAAAAAATTCAATAAATTTTTAGTAACTTATTTTACACTTTTATTAAACCATCTCTCTCCGCAATTTGTTTGAAAAAATAATAAATTTTTAAATAAATAATTGTATTGATGTGTAATAAGTTTAAAAAAAACTCTGACTTTGTACGTCTTACGCAAGGACAACGCCAATCAAGTCGGGTTATATCAATTAGGTGTCCTATGATCAGTAGAATGGGTCCTATCAACCTTTACCTTGATTTTCTTGATCGGAGCTGCTATCAAGTAGCTTTCCCAATTTTGATCCCGGGGGCTGGGACTCCGTCCCATAGACCCCGTTTAGGGAAATTCTCTTGTCAGGCAGGGACTTGAACCCGGGACTACGAGAATGTGAGACAGTTTCGCTATCCTCTCACCCTGTGGCGCCGTTAATAAATTGAAAAAAGTCGAATTTTGGAATATTTAATTTTAATATATTTTTACTAGAGTGCTATCTTATAAATAATAATATAATATAAATGATCAAAAACATTAATTTATCTATCTCTATCTCTCTCTGTGTCTCTTTAGAACTTTTTCTCACTCTCTCCTAACTTCCTTACCAACATCCCTAAGACTTTATTTTATATATTTTACCAATATTTCAATTTTTAATTTACTCTATACTATAATCTTAAATTAAATTTTATGAATCTTTATTATCAAGATCGGTATTCAATGATTGTCTATATTTTACAAATTTTCCTCAATTTTTTATTCATAAATAAAAATTGGCAGAAGTTCTTTAAAATTCTTAAAAGAATAATAAATTAATTTTCAAAATCTTTGTAAGATTTATAGAATTTTGATAACTACGAATATATTAAATTCAATTACATTTCTAAATATGTATAATTAAACAAATTCAAAAGTATTTTAAACAAATCATTTTCATCTTAAAATATTCCAAAGTAATGTATAAATGTAGAGATACAACAAAAGAAATAAAAATAGTAATTCAGGAATAATAAATAAATTTACATATTCATCTCAAGTTCGAGAAATTCATAGAAGATGATCATAAAATCCTCTTAAATTTGAAGTAACATTTTTCATAACTATTTCTTTCTAATCGTCTCGTATTTAACACAAATTCAATGTTAATTTGATTTCCATAAACTATCCTTGTTCTGTTTTCATCAATTCGTATAAAATATATTATTCAGTTATATTAGTTCTTCTATATATTGAAGTATTCATGTATTTTTATACCATTTTAACAATAAAAATTACTTCAATATTCAAATGATTCGCTTCATGTTGAGTCTTCTAAAGTCTATGGCCACACAGAAAGTAACTTCAAGCAGCAAGCACTGTTAACAGAAATAATTTTTTTTTAAAACAGCACCAATTGGTTTTAATTTCTGAAACCAATAAACATATAAGAAAAAGTTGTCGTGTATACTATGCAAATAAAATACGAAAAACCATAAATATTATCTGTAAAGTTTGTAAAGTTCTCTTACATTTAAAAGATTGTTTTACTTCATATCATTTGAAGAATAACTATTGAATGAATATTCTATACACATAGCACTGTAATTTGTAAAAAACCTTGTATTTTAAATAAAATGTAGTGTAAGCTCAATGCAAACTTCTATTTAGGAATGGGCTATTTCCATAAAAAGATTATGGTATCTATATGAGGCTATTTAAATTTCAGATTTTAATTTTCCTAGTTTTCTGATTGGTTATAATTTATTTATTTTAAATAAAATGTAGGGTTAGTTAGCTTAATGTAAAAATGTGCTTATTATTTGCCGATTCCACTCAAAATCAACTACCTTCTGCAGATTTACATCAAAGTCTTGAATATAAAAGTCTCTTTATTACGAAACTTTTAGAAAGTAGAATATTTCAAAATTTAAAAATTGTAGTATTTAATAAAAATTTTTAGTCAAAATGCAATTATCATTTTTTTGTGATTTTTAATTTATTTATTTGTTTATTTTATTTTTTTTTTTTTTGGTTTTTGAAATCTTTTGTACCCAGGAGCTATGTCAAAGTTAGATTTTTTAATTTTGTCTTCAGGTTATTTAATTTTGTTATTGCCGCCTCCTTTTAACAAAAATATTCCCTATTCACTATATATTCGGCCCGCATAGTGTTAACATTTGAGACCAATAATATTGGGTTTGAAGCCAGATTTAATTACATATTCTTATTAGCGTTATGTTATTGAATTTTTTAAAAAAATATATATCTCTTTAATATAAAATAAATAAGATAAAAAAATTGTCTGAGTTCGTTCATTACATTATACATTATATATCTCTTTAAACTTTTTTTTTGTTTGAAAAAAGGGTAGTTTAAAGTTGAGAAACGAACAAAACACTTTTCTATTTGAACTTCAAATGCGAATTTTCTTTATTTTCTAAATATAAAAGATTTATTATTCTTACTTAAATACTCTTAACTAAATATTATAGACTAAATAAATAATAAAAGAAATAAATTTAAATATTTGTTTCCATTGTATATGAAATTTAATTAATGAAAATTAAAATATTTAATTACATTCTTATAATTTGAAAAAAATATTCTTATATTTATGTTATATTATTTGTAATGATAATTGTATCCCAATAATCAATTTTTTTACATTTTGTTTAGTGCCTAGTTACTTTACAAACTACATATTCTATATTATTTTAAGAATAATGCAGCTCTATCAGGGGATAATAATAAAATATGTAGAATTGTAGTATCCTAACGAAGAATCTAATAAAAAATTTTATTACTATAAATTTTTTATTCGCAAAATTTTTGCAATTACAAAATATGTATAAATAATAACATGTATGTTCCATATCGTATAATATATATGTTTTGTACCTATACTCGTACAATGGTATCTATAAATTACCCAGTTTCATTTATTAATAAACATATTGCTAAGAGATTCACGTAAAATGACAATATTTATCCGCGGGCCGTATCTGGCCCGCGGGCCATAGTTTGCCGACCCCTGCTGTAGAATATAGGGCAATCAATTTATATATGCAAAAATAATTTTTATTAATTCATGGTGAATAATGAATAAATAATTATTATTATTTCTAACACTTATTTACTTATCATTCAAAATTCTATTCTAGCACAATCAGGCACAAGCCTAGAATAATTTAGCACAATTGAGAAATTTGAAAAAATCGAAAAGTGGAGGGCTAATTTCTTCCAGGGGGTTTACATATATCCAAATTTATTTAAGAAATTAAAAAAAAATAATTTTATATTCTTGTATAAAAAAATACTGAATATATTAATTAAATGTTGTAGATAAGAGAATAATAAAAGTATAATCCTACCAATTAAAGAGACATATTTTTTAATGATCGTCTTATATTTCACTTTACTCATTCTGTTTGGTGTTTCAATCTTATTATAATAATAAAAATTTTATCCTTCATTAGAGAGGTTGTTTTTTTTATTATTATTTTTATTATTATATATTTTTTTTATTATGATTTATATAACCACTTTTACTAACTTCTTTATATTTTTATTTTCGATGTAAAACAGGTCAATTAAAATTAATAATAATATATTTTCGTTAGGCGGGTTGGTTGGTTGGCGGCAGGCCCAGTGGGGTTGGATACGATATCTTTATGCAAAATAAGAGAATGTGTTGTTTAATTAAGAAAGGGCGGTTGTTGAAAAGTGGCGTGTACACTTCTGCTCTTGCGTCCATTACTCCCCTCCCCCACCCAACCCCATTAGCACGCTCTTTTTTCATTTATTATGCACTTACGTTCTGGATGATGTTTTAAATAACAACGAACGTAATTCATTTTTTTTACAAAGTGTCTATTTAATATCGAATTTTAAATGAACCATACTCTCAATGGTTATCTTATATACTCTATAAAGATATATTGTTTCCATATAAATATGGGGTAAATAGTTGGAGATTCAGATAATAGGTGAAGGCAGTGGCGTACCTAGAACTTTTGCCGCCCGGGGCGATCTCCAGTTTGCCGCCCTTTTAATTATAAGTCAATCAAATAGTGGTATTTATAAATTAATGCACATAAATAAATTATTAAGTTATTTAATCAATATTAATTAATTCACAGAATAAATTTTTTATTTGTATGCACTCGTAAACATATTAATATAATATTTACTCTTCTAGCTTTCATACTAGAAAAATCGTGTATAATAATGCTCTCAAAATTTATATTTATATTTTTTCCGCCGGCCCTGCTTTTTAAAAGAAAAATCGATGATTAAAAAAATATTGGTATATCACAAAGTAATCATATAAACTTTTCAAAAGAAATGACATTTATAAACTGATATCAAAAAATTTTAATTAGGAAAAATTGCTGAACAAAATCGTAAAGATGCGTTTACGAATTCAACGAATTTTAATGAATACAATAAAATAAAATTATTATCCTGTTCTTGGAATTAGAATTCAAAATTTACACTAAAATGAATTTATATACACCGAGGAATAATATTCGTAATCATATAGTTAATCATAATTTATATAAATCAAATAGTAAACTTATAATAATCATAATAATCATCTATTATTCAAGAAAGAAAAAAAATAAATATGAAATGAATAAGAGTTGCTTTTTACAACTATAACTAAATATAAAAAATGCCGCCCCAAGATAAGTGCCGCCCGGTGCGGACCGCACCCCCCTAGGTACGCCACTGGGTGAAGGTAAGTATAAAAAAAGACCTTCGTCAACTAAAATTTCAAAATTCTTTGAATTACAAATAATTAGTAATAATTTTGAAACTTTGAGACATCTAACAGTGATTCTCAACCTTTTTTTTTACCGCGGCACACTTTTCACGGTTTAAAAATTTGGCGGCACACAAAGAAAAAGATAAGTATAAAAGTTTACCATATTGAAAAAAAGTAGTCCCAAAAACGTTTTCCCTTTTTTTAGAACCAAATTGAAAAAATTTAGAAAAAAAAGTCGGAAATGTTGAAGAGCCTCTTTACATTTGTAATAATTTGGCGGCACATTTTGATAAAGCACACAAAACGCCGCGGCACAGTGGTTGAGAATCACTATTGAAACCTGGAAGAGTTTCCAAAAGGACGGTTTGTGCCTTTGGACCCATTCCAGGAACAAATTTATAAAACTTTTAAAAAGACACTTATGGAGGAGAAACAAAAAATAAAAATAGGTTTAAATTAAAAAAATTAAAGACTATATTTTTAATATTAATATATTGAGTTTAATATAAATAACAAAAATTATATAAATAACATGAAATAAGAATTTTAAATCCTGAATAAATATCTATTAAAAAAATATAATACAAATGAACCGATCAGTGGATAAAAAGAGATAAAAAATACAAAATTCAAAATTACATAACACTAATGGTAAAATTCCAAAACACCAAAAGAGAAAATAATATAAAAAACAAATGACCAACAAAAAAAGCAAGATAACGAAAAACAAGGATTACTAGAAAACTAGAAAAGCGGAAAAGCCACGAAATTTTTCAAAAAAAAGAACCTCCCCATTCCCACCTTCATTCTCTTCAAGGTATCAGCATCTCATCCGGGACTAAATGGGAGTGATATTTCAAATAAATCAACATTACACTAAATAAAATAAATGAATAAATAATTTCTAATATTTTGTACTTATTTCATTAATTCATTACTACAAGTTAATAATTTAATTCAACTAATAAGAATTTAAAACTCTTTTCTTTTCAATTGATATTTGTACATTTCTTTTTTCCTTTAATTATAAAATTGACTGGTATTTCAATAATATATTTAAAAAAAAGAAAAAACAAAATTAAAAGGTATATTGACGGAAAAATGTTATAACCATGAGGGCGCTTCTGGTGGGTGGGCAATGGGGAATGGGCTTTCAACAGACCCCTCATTTTCCAGTCACTATACTCGTACATTGTAGGAAACCAATTATAAAATTCGGAATTTAAACCCTTTTAGACGATTTTAAAATGAATAAATATTTTTAATATTAAATAGAATTTTGTTTGATGGAGCGAGTTTAACTAAAATCGCTAAATCCATCTTTAAGAAAACTACAAAAATAATAAAGTTGATCTTTCAGTAAGCTTATATTAATAAATTTGCTGTGCATGCCAGGAATATACATTCAGTATTTTAATTGCAAACACCTTTTTGTAATCCTTTTGACCACATAAATATAGAGATAATTGTAGTGACTGTCATTTCGGAACTCAAGACACCTTAAAACTAAAGTATTTTCGTTAAAAACTCGAATTCTAATTTTTGACTGATGACATTACCTTCCCTATAATACATAACTTAATAAAAGTAATAATGTTTATTGATCTTTAATTAAGTAATATTTGACGCTTTTTAATTATAAAAATATTTTAAAAAAAAATAATTATATTCAATATTGATGAGTCTATCATATTATTAAGATAGAAATATAGATAATTTTATGAATTTCTTTTTATAACGCATAAAAATCTAAAAACAAATTATAACTTTTGTTCAAGGAAAGGACTGCGCTTATCAAGTCGGATCCCGTCTAAGCGGGTAAAGGTGTGGTATTATCAGTACAAAGAATCATCTCAATCTGTATCTTGATTTTCTTAATCGGAAGAGCTACTTTTTATTAATTTAGCTTTCCGATTTTGATCACATAGGCTAGATGAACCTCATGGCCTCGAATTTATAATAATTATAATTATTTTTATTATTATTTTATCCTTATAAACTTATCATTATTAGGATGACATAAAATAATAAACGTCCTCAATTGGTGATTATATAGATTTAAAGTGAATCAAAGGTATATATAATATACAAGTAAATAAAACAGTTCTATTGAATCACCTCGTCCCTACCCCATTATCGGCGTTTCAATCCGCAGTATAAACAAAGAGTAATTATGTAAGTAATGTTGTTTAATGTAAACTGTCATTAAAACACATCCGATTGAATTACAAATTTTTTTAGATATACACATACTCAATTCATCAATAAAATAAATATACTTAACAATTAAATTAACATTAAAAAAATAACAAATTAATCAAATTTTTTTTAAGGATTTTTCATTGCTATTTTTCCATATATAAATACCAATTCATTTTAGTCAACAACATAGTTTTAAGCTATATTTTTAATGATAAACTCAATCAAACATTCTATTTTTACCGACCGACGATAGTAAGGGAGGTATTGTTTTCACACCAAATTTCACATGTGGAGATTTTTACATATCTCCACGAATCATGCATTTTCTTAACAGAAAAAAGTATTTTTAGCATGATGTCTGTCCGTCCGTCTGTCCGTCCGTCCGTATAGATGTGTACAGCCTGAACGGCTTAACGGATTTTGATGAAATTTGGTTTATTTACTTAATGCATCAGTGGGATGAATTGATCAACTTTTGGTGCAAATCTGGAAACCGGAAGTGGTAGTATTAGCGATCGACGATAAGAAGGGAAGGGTTATTTTCGCACCAAATTGCACATAAGGAGATTTTTTTACATATCACCACGAATGTATTGGTTTTATCCTCGGGAAAAATCATCTTCATTATGTTTTTCTTAATTTAAAATTATATGACGTCACCCAGCCCTTCATGACGTCACAGCCTCGGGTAACGCCGGCTACTTCAGCTATATATTATAAATAAAATAAAATTAAAAATATTTATGTTATATGCCTATCTGTTTTTTATTACATTAATAGATATATTAAAATTATTTGAAATTGTTTCTGTAGCTGGAAATTAATTTATTTCAAACCGTCGGTCGGTTCGGACCTGGCCACAGGTCAACTTATTTTAAATTACTGATGGTTAATTCTATTTTGTTGTGCAATTGAACATGTTTTTTTTCAATTAATTTCTCAACATGTATTGTTTGTACAACCTTTATATGTAAGTTAATACAAATATGAAATGTTTTTTTAATGTGTTAATGGAAACAAAAACAAAAATAAGTCAAAATTATGTTAAATGAGTGATTAATATGAACTAGTGATGTATAATAATATTTTGCATTTGGGTAGATTAAGTCAATTCATTTACACAATAACAAATAGATCAAACTATAAAATTAAGTTACATATAAAATCATAATTTAAGAATGAAGGATTATAATAAAAACAAGATTTTGGCCATATTCAAACACAAATACATACGTCACACAAAAACTACATTTTTGGAATCAGAATGACTTGAAACGTGGAGATTTATCAAAAACTGCATATGGGTAGTCAATTTGGATTACAATACCTTTAATGTCAAAAAGCTTGAAGATTTTTCCCGATTGAAAAGTAAAAAATAATACTGAACTTGATTATTTTAAAATTATATAAAATTGATTTTCTGGAATTTTTATTTATTCAAGTTTAATATAAAGGCTTCAAATTGATTTTTAAATGGAAATTAAATATTATTACAATCCTATATGGTAATTAATCCCAATTTTAATTATAATTTATTTATCATATATTTGTTATATATACTAGTGTTCTCCCATAACAATTATACTCGTATATGTTAAAAAATAAATGAACAGTAAGCTAATATAATAAAAGTGTTAAAAATTTAGGACATGGTCCGGCAGGGAGGAGTTACGTTTAGAGTCCGCCATAACTTACGTGGAAGGAGGTTCATTTACATTCGTTATTATTTGCCATTTCAGTAGTCATGGTCGATTGAAAACGTGTCTTTGTTTACGATACCTTTGTTGCAACCGTGATTCAGTAGTGCAGACTCCAGATCCTGCAACAATGCCTGGACAAGAACGGCCGCCATCTGGATGATGTAATTTTTCGCACTTAAAATGGAATACATTGTTGTTACAAAATTTTGTAAACAATCATAACTTATAATTATAAATTTCCAGATCTGGAGAATATGGCGGAATAGTAAAACCTTCCATCTGAATTGTAAAAATTTTTAACAAGTTACTAAACTTGAAAGCACTCTTATTATTCATATATATTTTGAAATTATATATACCTACTATCAAAAACATTTCAATAAATTTAATCTCTCATTTCCTTATTAAAAGTACTTTTATTATGTATTCATCAGGTTATTTTGATTCATATGTATTGATATCCTTATAATCGAAATAAAATATTTGATTCATGTGATTATATTTATAATAATAAATGCTAAGTGAATATCGTGTATGTCTTGATTATTATTTAAATTGATTACACCCAAAGTATGTTAAATTTTTAATATAGCTCGTGACCTATAAAGTGAAAATTTAAGCCTCATTTTGTTTATGCGTGTTAATTATCAAAAGATCCATATAAGGGTGAAATTATTAGGCATTATAAATTATTTTATCAGATTTGTATTTAAGAACGATATTATCTTGTATTTCTCATCAATAATAATCAAAAGGAGAAAAAAAAAACTTTTAAAACAATCTTATATTTCGTTAGAGATTCAATAAGATAAGATAATTTTCTAAATTTACTTTCAAACAAAATAATGTTGGTATCGTAAAATTTTATATCTTTATTTGTGTGTTTGTTTGTTTGTTTGTTTATATTTTTATTGATGGAATCAACTTAAATGCGAAATTAAAATCGATAAAAAATTTGTAAATTAAAAAAAAAGAGACATAGAATTAATAATGAATATAAACATATGCAATAAATTTTATTTTATTTATATATCTGTTTAAAATGATTAAAATTTAATATTTTCTAATGATTACAACATTTGTATAATTTTATTTGAACATTTGTACATTTTGATTATAAGTTAAACCGTTGGTTTTTAAATTTTAATTATTTTTATTTTATTTAAATTGATTTTTTTTTTATTTTTATATTTATTTTTAGAAGAACTGTTAGAATGGTTGTGATAATTTTATCCCAATATAATTATTAGGTCAACAAGATTATTATTTGTGAGCCTACCTTATTATATAGACTTTATTTATAATACATATTATTATTTGTTAATTTTATATTCAGTTTAACTTATACACATTTGTGAACTCTAGTGGTCAAATCCCGTGATTCAAAACTATACTTTTTGGTTACGTTTGGATTTATAAAATTAATAGATAATTAAAAATTAGCTGGAGTGTCTCCACTCGACTATCTCGCAATTTGAATTGGATTAAATAACATAATATATTATATTTAAATTAAATTTAATTAATTATAAATTATAAATAATAAATATTAAACCAGCGCATGTTTGGCTTTTTGTTGATGGCACCACGTCACATGTTGGCGCGTGAGAATTGCAGTGTTAAAAAATTAATTCTGGTAATTTCAGCGAATCAATCAAGCTGAAATTCTATATATAGCAGTTTTATACAATCTTTAATCATGTGAAAAATTATCAAACATATATCTTTATTTTTACGGTCACTTTAGAGGAAAAAAAATCAAAACGTTGTAGGTAATGACCCTCTTCCGGTTGAGCTACATTTCTCAAAAGTTGATAGAAAACTACGAATTTTGAATAATGATCATGTACCAAATTTCATCATTCTAGCTCAAACCGTTTTTGCGTAATCTTGTACACACACACACACACACACACAGACATTTTTCTCAACCTTAGTGAAAATGATTCAGGAACCTTCAAAACGTATAAAAACATCAAAATCTCAACATCGAAAATTTTCGTGATCGCAATACTATCTCTGGCGAGATAGTAAAAATGAGCAAAATAAACAAATATTTAAAAACTATTTAATGAATCATTGAAAATTAGAGTTAATATGTTAATTAAAAGAGTAATCAAATTTACGTTTAAACATACATCATCATTTGGACATATACTCATATACCTATAAAATTATTGTGAGTAAAATAATGTCGATTACTGTATCAATAGCAGTTTACGGCTAGTGAAAGGTTTAAATTAAAGAATTACCATATTTTATGTATTTAATTCATTTATATATATATATATAACAAATTATATTTGCATATTCATGTTAAATCGTTCTTATTACTAATATTATCTTTAAATTGGTACATATTAATATTTAAATATGGATTATATGATGTTCGGTCATGTTTTTAATATTATCTACCTAAATTGCAGGCACATAATAAAAGCAAAAATAAAAAGAAATACATGGAAAGTGAATTAAATAAAATATCTCTATAAAATTATTTTATTATTTTTTAAAATTATTATTAAATATATCACGTTTTTTAAAATACTAATCAACAAACATACATGTTTTAATTTTTACGTTTGCAGAGTATCTTTATATGTATATATATATACTTAGTTATATATCTTAGTTATGTATCGACTTAGTGATTGGTTATTGAAAAAAAGAGAGCCAATCAACGAACAGTATTTCATAAACTTTGTTTTTTATGTACTCAGAATTACTCAAAATAAAACTAATAATACTATGACAAAAATATAAATATAAAAGATTTATGTATCTTTACCTAGCTTTATCTATCAATACAATCATTTATTTTTAAGTTGGTATCAGTGGTGTATTGGGAGGGGAACGCGGGGGAACGACGTTCCCTTACCTTTTTTCAGAACCGGAACGCGTTCCAGTACTTTTTCATGTCCCGACAACTCCCACTTAAATCTACTGTTAGAATTTCTTTTTTTTTTGTGTTCGTTAATATTTTGTATAGCAAGAATAAGAAAAAATAAAAACTTATATGGAAAAAAATAGTTTGCTGAATAGGACTTTTTTGCTCCCACTATGCGTTCCCTTACTTCTTATTTTACCAATCACTGTGGTTGGTATGACTGTTCTTGAAATCTGACAGAAGCTTCATATGATTTCTTTTATTAGGTTAGAAATTATAATGTCTTTTGTAATTTTTAAAAATTTTTAACGGTTAAAATAATAATAATAATAATAATAAATATTTATTTGTCTTTGCCTAATTCGGCATTTTTAACGGTTAAAATAGAAAAATAAATTTCTTTCTTTGACATGAGTTCTGAAATGCATCATTACTTGTGATGGGACATCGATTGATTTATATTGAAATAAGTCAAACGAGCTTCTTGATAACGATGAACTAAAGCCTAAAAAATCGTCAAAATCATGTTAATTGTTTTCTTTTGATTTTCATAGTATTGTTCACAAACTGTGTACAAATTTAATAAGGAATATTATTTAATGAGAGGGGAATATTTTGAATGGAACAAAATCAATTATGATGAATAAATAAATATTTTGTGAATTATTAAAAAAATCACCTTACTTTTCAATCATAGTAGTATTTCCTGAGGTCTACAAACAGATTCCTTTAGACTGTAGATTCTACTGTATAGTAATTATATTTGACATTAAGCATTTGTAAGAAAACTCATCTGATTTATAATTAAATTTAGGTGAAAAAATGCAAATACATCGATCATCGATTTTATTTTTAATATTTCATCTGTTTATTTATAAAATTTATATTTTTATCTTTTGTCTATCAAATTTACTTCCTTCTCACTTGTGAAGGGACATAAATTTTCTCTTATAAAAAATATATAATCAATGAAGAATAGATGAAAGACTATTTTTTTTATCTCTTTATCCTTTCTTGTACTTTCATTGATGATACTTCGTGAACATTTCAATGACCTGAAAGATTAGAGAGTCTTTATTCAAGTTATGGTTATATGAAGTGCTTTCATAGATAATCCACACAATTCAGAAGATAAATAACTTTTTTGAGTATAGAATTCACTTTTCATTCATATTGTTCCTCCTTATCATACAAGTAGGAGGTATATTAGTTACATTTTCGTCTTTTCTTTAAATAAACTCACCGCTATGAATATGATAAAAGAATTTAATAATAACAAAAATCTAATTTTGTTTTATATATTTGACAATATAGTGGTTGATATATTTTATATAGGAATTGAAGGAAGCAGAGGTTAGAGACAGTTGGAGGAATGTGGTTGCTGTGGTCAAGAACTTTAGGGTTCAGAAGAGTCATATATATAGATATAATATATATAATAAAGATAAATATATCACAAACAACAAACAAAATTAATAAAATTTATAAATTTTTAATTCATTTACGTATAATTATTTATCCGAATTATTATAGAGAACAAAACCAAAATTTTACAGTATATCGTATATATTTGACAGTAATTAACGCAATAACTTAATTAAGATTACTCAATTCTAAAATAAAAATTAATTAATAAATTTGAAAAAATTTAAAATAATTTCTATATAGTTTATTAGAGTAATATACCAATTATACTCTTGTCAGTAGAATAACGATAGGGGGGGGGGGAAGGAAGATACTTGCAGATTATATCAAATTTATATATTAAAGATATATAATATAATAATATATGTGGATATTAAATAAATTATTGAAATTAATGATTATATAATAAATAAAAATTTGAATTTAGTATCTCTTGAGAAATTATATATATATGAGAAGTTATTGTCACGTTTGTGACATTTGAGATACGTCGTTTCGGCTCACATTTTACCGCCATTGTCAAGATTATTTTTTAGGAAGAAAATTTTTGTTATCGATTATTTTTGCGATTTATTTTCATATTAAATTATACATAATATTATTATTATAAAAGTATTAACGTATGGACATAGTACTATAGATATAGAGAGATCAATGAAAATTATATACAATAGTTCTTTAATTCTATCTATCATCTATTTCTTTAGACATATATATTATGTTTACAATTAATTATCATTTAGTCAAATTATATCATGTTTTATAAATAACTTAATTTTAATTTTTTTCATAGAAAATATGAGTAGCGTTAGTAAATTTTAGTAAAAAATTATAAAATTTTTTATAAATCCGAACTTAAAAATTATTTTTAAGATAAAAAAATGTTTAATGAATTTTTGATTATTTTGTGCTTAGTGTACTTTTGCACAGGACACTTGAGAAATTTATTTCTACATTAATCTAAATAAAATATAATATAAATTATACAAATGTTTGTGAATGAACTTCTTTGAAATAGATTTAAAAATGTATCTTAAACATTTTATAATAAAATTAAAGATATCGTGTTCATATACTAAATAAATATAAAAAAATTTGGCAAAAACCATACTTATAATGATAAAGTGACAGATCAGGAGAATATGGTGATATTAAATAAATTATATTTTAAGTTGAAGTGTTTAGAATTATGAATTGAATAGTCATATCTGGAATCTAAAATATATTCAATTATCAACAAAATAAGTTGACCTGTGGCCAGGTCCGAACCGACCGACTGTTTGAAATAAATTAATTTCCAGCTACAGAAACAATTTCAAATAATTTTAATATATCTATTAATGTAATAAAAAACAGATATGGATATAACATAAATATTTTTAATTTTATTTTATTTATAATATATATGTAAGACCAGACTGTGACGTCATGAATGGCTGGATGACGTCATATAATTTTAAATCAAGAACAAACTAATAAATATGATTTTTCTCGAGGATAAAACCAATACAAAGTGCATGATTCGTGGTGATATATAAAAAAATCTCCTTTGGTGTGAAAATAACCCTTTCCTTCCTATCGTCGATCGCTAATACTACCACTTCCGGTTTCCGGAATTGCACCAAAAGTTGATCAATTCATCCCACTGATGCATTAAGTAAATATACCAAATTTCATCAAAATCGGTTGAGCCGTTCAGGCTGTACACATCTATACGGACGGACGGACGGACGGACAGACATCATGCTAAAAATACTTTTTTCTGTTTAGAAAATGCATGATTCGTGGAGATATGTAAAAATCTCCACATGTGAAATTTGGTGTGAAAACAATACCTCCCTTACTATCGTCGGTCGGTAAAAAAAGAACAATTGGAATATAAATATTATCTATATAATTAAACGACTACGCAATCTTAAACACCTCCTAAACGGCTTCATGGATTTTAATGGTTCGGGTATCATTAGAACCGTGATGGCCCAAGGATAAGGTATACGGTTGAAAATTTCAAAACAGTTGATCTGTTCCAAAGTTATGGGCAAAAAACCGATCCAAATATACAACGTCTGGTGGCTCAGTTAGGAAGTTGACCTTCAATATAAAAATAATAATTCTAGAAATTTCCATACAAAGAATGTTTATAATGTTTAAATTCTAATATTCTATAATATTAAAAGTCAAATTAAATTAAATTAAATATTACTCCTAATTAATTAATATTTTCTAAAACAAAGTAAGTAATATTTTTTTATATTTAAATTTTTATTTTGAAAAATAGTGCAATTTACAAATATTGAGTGAAAACGAAGATCCAAATAAGAGAAAAAATATATTGATTGAATTAAAATAAACTAAAACCTTTCAAACAAATTACTATGCATAACATCGAAGGTAAAGGGGCAGAGCCCGCAGTCTAGCTTTATAGAGAGCGTTCTGAGAAGCTAGTAGTAATTAATAGTAAACTTATTTTCAATTTTTACCAATTAAAAGTTTTTTAGTATTTTTATTATTTGTCCTTAAAAATATTAGTACTTGTTATTTATTGTATCATTATGATGAATGCGCTGCCAATTTTCTGAGAGAAAAAGGGCAAGAATTTTAACATTACGGTTAAAATTACATTTTATTGAAAATTCAAGGTGGGTGAGTGTGTGGTAAACGTATCACCTACGCTACACCAGTGTATTCACTAAGAAATAAATTATCCAATTTTATATAAGAAAAAATATAAAAATTTTAGGTTATTATCGAATTTCAAATGTTAGATACACATTTCTAATTTGATATGGTGTCACAGACACAGCAGAGTAATTTTTTACCGCTCAGTTGGGATTCTCAGTTCAAATACTATATTTTATTGTGTAATAACTTTTGTAATATTTAATGGTTGAATTCTTATTGTAAATATCTAATAAAAAATGTCCCAGGAGAGTATGTATGTTTTGTCATTTTTTCAATTTTGTTATAACGGTCAAATGTGAAAATTTTAAACGTCCCATGTTAAACCATTTGAATATCAAAGAAGAGCAACATCGTTTACTTAAAAATTTATCTCATCACTTAATATTGAATTTTTATGATCTCTTCAATCCATATTTCTATGATTTGATCAAAATAAACAAAATGTCAACATAAAAAGAAAATGGTGATTTTTAATAATTTATTACACTAAAAATTAGAATGTTTTAAGATAAAACTTTATTTTTTCTTTTAATCAATGAATTTAATATTATATATATATATATATATATATACCAGCTGGTCAGAGCGCCTTCGGCGCTCTTCACAGCTGGACGGGGGCTCCGCCCCCTGTACCCCCGAGTGGTACATCGTATTTGGTTAAAAGTAGTAAAAGGTTTTCATCCATTTTGTTTCAATCAGTATATTACATAAAACATTCATTTCTTTTTGTGTTCTTATTTAAAATATATTTTAATTTAATCAGTAAATTAATTATATCTATTATTATTGTATGTTATATCTATCTATTTATATAGCTCAAAGATAGTCGAAAGTTCTTGGCCACATTTCTCCAAATGTCCCTATCCTGAGCCCTTGTCCTATCTCTCTTACGTCCCTTCCTATGCGTCCATGGTCTTGATTCCCTTTGATAATAATTTTAATGAGATAAGCCTCTTTACTGCATGATAACAGGCGTTTCCCGATTGATACCTCGTTTTAAATTGTATATTAAGATTTTGTATGTTAATACTGTTCCTCTTTGTCACTAAACATTTTTTCTTATCACTATTAATTTCAAACCTCCATTAATTTTTCCTCGCTATCTGTAATTGCAATTGCCGAATCTCTTATAATATTTAAGACGTCTGCTTAGACTAACTTTTCAATTATTTTGTTTAATTGCATTTCGAGTGATTTTTTCCCAATTTGTGTAATCACATACTCACAACATGCAACATATAATTGGTCAAAGAATATGTATATAATATTTATAATTTTTATGATTTATTTATATTTATAATTTAATTTTGTTTTTGTTTTCTTTTAATAAATAATTCTAATATTAAAAATGCGTAGAGGACGTCTAAAAAATCATATTTTAATTTTTATATAACCAAGAAATCATTTTTCACTCATTTTCAATTGGCGTTTTGATATACAAAATTAAAGATTATATAAATAAGTAATTTTAATTTTGATCTCATAATTGGATTTCCTTTTTCATGTAAGTATATAATTAAGAATGGAATTACAATATAATCAATAGCTAATATATAATATTAAAAATATATTTACGGATTCTTTCTATAATAAATTGATGATGTCATTTAATTCTCCTACTATGTATCGAATCGAATATAAAGATAAATCTTCTTTTAAACGTTGTGTGAAACAATTTCAAATAATTTAAATGTAAAACTATTAATGAAATTAAAAAATCAAATATATGAATATAATATAAATATTTTTATTTATTTTAAGAATATATATATCTCACAGGCGGTGGTTGTGACGTCATCCATATATTATAAATTTAAATTAAGAAGAACTAATAAAGTTGTAGTTTTCGTGAGATGTGGTCAATAAAACTCAATTTTTCTTTATAAATACTATCTCTGTTTTGAATTTCAAAAAAATCGTTAGAGCGGTTTTTGAGAACAATGAAACAGAGAAACAGAAACAATTTTTACTCGTATAAGAAGATAAGATATATATATATATACAATATCTTATATATTACTTATATATTTTATTATATTCATTGATTTATAATAAATTAATTAGTCTTTAAAAATTCTGTAACTAAAAAGAAAACAATATAGAAATTGAGAAATTTCTATAATTTTGAAACCATCAATATTCTTGAAATATATATTTGTATGTATATTAACGGAAAAAGAAAACGCCAGTTTAGCTAACACAGCGCCTTTTTCAACAGAATTAATTTAGTACATTTAGAGTATTTGACAAAAGGATTTGCAGCATTTATGGGCAAAAGAAAGATGAGGTCACCGGAAAATGGCGGAGCCTGCATAACAAGGAATTGTAAGACCTCTACATCTCCAGACATAGTTAGGGTTATAAAATCGAGAAGGGACATGGCACGTGGCTATTATAGGAGAGGAAAGAATTGCGAAAAATATATTGGTGTGGAGACCGATTATGAAATGTCCGCTTGGAAGTCCAAGGACGCGGTGTGTGGACAATGTAGGAAGGGAAGTGAGAGAGATGGGAGAGTAGGTTGGTTAGTTGTGGCGCAGGATAGGGATACTTGGAGAAATGTGGTTGCTGTCGCCAAGAACTTTCGAGTTCCGTAGAGCCATAGAGATTCATAGATAGATTAATATAGTAATCAAAATGAAAAATTAATTTTTATAAAACCAATTTAATTTTAAATTAATGACAATTTTATGTTTTTATTGTATTAAAAATTAATTTCTTTCATTTTGATTTAATTATTAATGCTGTCAAGAAAGATAGACTGGGGTTTTCTTTTTTTCCTTCAATGTACATAAACATAAAAATATTCATTCATTAATATATTATAAATATTATTGAATGGAAATATGGAAAAATTAATAAGTTGAAAAGTTTGATGATGAAACAGTTTTAGTGGTCTTATTGACTAATTTGAGGAATATAATATAAGGAAAATAATATGTTGTTTAATTACCGACCGACGATAGTAAGGGAGGTATTGTTTTCACACCAAATTTCACATGTGGAGATTTTTACATATCTCCACGAATCATGCATTTTCTTAACAGAAAAAAGTATTTTTAGCATGATGTCCGTCTGTCCGTCTGTCTGTCCGTCCGTCCGTATAGATGTGTACAGCCTGAACGGCTCAACCGATTTTGATGAAATTTGGTATATTTACTTAATGCATCAGTGAATTGATCAACTTTTGGTGCAAATCCGGAAACTGGAAGTGGTAGTATTAGCGATCGACGATAGGAAGGGAAGGGTTATTTTCACACCAAATTTCACATGAGGAGATTTTTTACATGTCACCACGAATCATACACTTTGTGGTGGTTTTATTCTCGAGAAAAATCATCTTTATTAGTTTTTTTCTTAATTTAAAATTATATGACGTCATCCAGCCATTCATGACGTCACAGCCTGGTCTTACATATATATTATAAATAAAATAAAATTAAAAATATTTATGTTATATCCACATATCTGTTTTTTATTACATTAATACTTAGATAGATTAAAATTATTTGAAATTGTTTCTGTAGCTGGAAAGTAATTTATTTCAAGCCGTCGGTCTGTTCGGACCTGGCCACAGGTCAACTTATTTTTACTTTATATTCTATATACTTAACTGCGATATAGATAAATCATATAGAGAAATCAAAATTATTTTTTCAAATTTCCAATTCGAAAAATTGAAAATATTGAATCTAAAGTTTAATAAAATTTATTTTGAAACTTATAACCCAGTATTTTTAATAACTTACTCTTAAATTAATGATTTTATTATTTACTATTTCAGTTTCTTTTATAAAGTGAAAATTGTTAAAAATACTTTTCAGGTTAAATTTCCAAATAGATACAATGTTTCAACATATATATATATATATATATATATATATATATATTTATAATTATTTATAATTTATCTAGTATCATAAGTAATTTGGTGCTTTCAATTTTGAAACTGAATTTTATTAGTCCAGTCTATAAAATTTTTATTTGGATTACCACTTATATTGTCCTATTTTAATTTAGTGATATTCGTAATAAATCTTCCTTTATATTAAGTTTTAAGTTTTTTTTCGTTTAGTTGTTTTCTTTAACCTATATTAAGTAAATGATTTATTTTTTTCTTTCATGAATTGTATAGAATTACGACATCTTCCTTAAACTAAAGAATTATTCTGGAAAATAATGTCGTCTAAGAAAAAGAGAAAAGTACATTTTGTTGGCACCGAGTCAAATAACACGAAAAATTGTTCGTGATGTTCCAAGTCATTAATTTTTCGTTAACATTTAAGAATCGCTTATCATGGCTTAGTCTATGATTGTAAGTGACATTAAATTACTTCGAAAGAGAAAGAAGAGTTAACGAATTCATTAAACATTCATTTATTTTCCATCTTCTACTTCTAATATGTCTCTAAACTCAAGTAAACTGTCCTTAAATATTCTAGGAGAGATGAATATTCTTAATCAAGTCCCACGTCAGAAACCTCTTGTCACAGCATATTATTAATAATACTAGATCATTTATTTAGCAAGGAATTCTAATTAAATTATAATCGTATTACTTATCGAGAGGATTTTTTAAAGGGTTTCGTTTTGGAGATCAAATCTTCCTTTTACATGATAGTTGAATGGTACAATCATTAGAAGATAGGAAGAAATTCGAATCGTTTCCAAATTAATAATAGGCTTGTAATTAAATTTATGAAAATATGAATTTGAATCAGAGATGAAATGTAGAAATTTTCAAAAGGTTTCTATGATTGAATGAAATTTCATCTTAAATTTAATTTCATTCAATATTGGTTATTTCTATTTAATTTAGAAAAAGTTTATTTTGATTAAATCTATTTCATTTAATCAAAAAATATTAAATTAAAATTTAAAATTTACTATAAATAAATTTAATAAATAAATAAATTAATAATAATAATAAATTCATCTCTACTCTTAATATTATTTTTAAATAATATATTTATTTATTTGTTTATTTTAATTTTATTAATTTTCAGGAGCTTTCTAATCTCATTTATTAAAATAGAAATTTTAAATCTTGAACTTGGTGAGATTCGATCCTGCAAAATCATATTTTTTTCATTTATTTTTTTGAAGGGGAAATCCTCATGGACACTTAGCATATATTGCGAGGTAGTGCCGGACTTCTACCAACTAAAACCCCACCCTTGGCCAGTTTCATATACTGAATAATTTCTACCTTATAATTTTGTTTAAGATCAAATATATATATATATATATATATATATATATATATAAAAAGAATTAAATAATAAATTAAATTTCAACTTAGATCCAATAATTAAAAATTGTTATTTCTAGTATGCAAAGTAATTTGTATTTTTTATAGTTTTTTTTTAAATAAATAACAATTTTTATTTATATTTATTTATAGAAGTTATTCATAATTTTATTCTCTTGTAAACATTCTTTACAATATAGATAAAGATCCTTTTGGATGCCACTTTTTGCAAATAATGATCAAAACAAAAACTGTCATTTATAATATAATAAAAATGATTAACTTATGAACAAAATTTTATTTATGTTAATTAAAATAATAAAATAATTTTGTTAGAAATTATTTTTTTTTTAACAAATAATATTTTTTTAAATTCTGGGTACTAAATTAAAAAAATTCCTTCTTTTTCTATTTCCAAAAAATTATTTTAAAGCTATTTAAATATAGTATTTTAGACAAGTCATTTAAAATAATAAATTTAATTTAAAACCGATGGATATGGCGAGGTTTGGGATATGACGTGTTTTCTATATCTCGAAAACGAGGCCTTTGGACATAGGAAGGGACATTGATGGACGTTAGTAGCCACCTACGCAACCAGATGAAGCGTGTCTACCTAAGTAATAAGCGAACTGTCGTGCAAGGAGGATTTGTTTTATCCGCCATCTTGAAGATCAACTCAAGCGAAATTTCATCAACTTTATTTCTAGCCTCGTCTTCTTTCTCAATTTTTATAAATTCTTTATAATTAATATTAAGACTTATTTATTATTTATTGTTTATTATTTGCAAGTGTTTATCTAAAATTATGGGTATGGCATACTGTTTTTAACATTGAAAAATTGAATCTCTCCCCCTCCCAAACATTTTAGTAAGATGAGAAAAATATTCATAGTGATACAAACTTGTTTTGTATTATTATTATATACTTTTTTAAATTCTTAAAACTTACCTAATTAAATATTTAAACATTTCAACTTTATGAGTTTTTATTTTTGTTTTACATGTAATTTCCCATGTATCTCCCATGCGCCTCCTACACTCCCGCACTATCACCACCCCTGTTAGGGATATTGTCGAAAAGTTGACTTTATTATTTTTATAAATTTTAGTAGTTCTTTTTTTTTAAGAATAGAGTTGAAATTTTCGCTATGGATACTTAATAGCATTGACATCAATAATAATGTCATAAGAGGAATTAGCGTTTGAGATTTGGAAAAAATTAAGCGTCATATCCCATGGTATTACTTTATAATATTTAAGCTAGCTTCTAAAAGGTCTGGCAAAAATTAATTATTTTAGGTGTATATAACATTTCTATATCTTTACTGAATTCGAACTCCACATTACTCGAAGGTGCCAATTCCGTACCATCTCTTGATCTAATTATCATCTTCTCCTTTATATAGACTGCACATCTCGTCCTTAGAATTGTTGTTTCCCAAATGATTTCATCTAAAATAATTCTTTCACTAGCATTTTATCGAGCTTCCCGTCCTGCCTACCCATTAAAACCTCATCGATTAATATAATATAGTAATTCCAAAGTAATAATGAATTATTAATAATATTAGTAATAATCGCTCAATAATATAATAATAATAATAATAATATGTTATAATTACAATAAATAATTAAATTTAATTGTTTCGTTGATTATATTTTATAAATTAAATTAAAATTATTAATTAGATAATTAATAAAAAGTCAATATATGCATATACAAACAAAAGTTTTGTTTAATTCGTTTCTATTTGTAATAAATGCACAAAGGCAACTGAAATTAACTGTTCTATTGTAACTCAAATACAAATCTCAATTCCTTAAGGAGTAGTAATCAACTTCTAAACCATTATCTAATTTAATAACATCACGTAACATATTCTTTGAAATCCTAAGGGTCTTAGACATGCCTGACATAAACATTGAAATAAAATTAATTTTAATGAATCTTGATATATTTTTAATCAATTAATTAAGATTGCTTAAAAATGAATGTAATATATGTTCCAAACAAGTATAAATAATAAATAAATAATATAAACTAATATTTATATACAAAAGAACAATTGGTTATATATATGAAATATGTATATTGCCAATGTCTTTCTTTTCCAAAAAATAATATTTATTTCTAAATTATCAAAATCTTCTTGTCTATTAATATTCTTCAAAAAAATAAAATAATTAATTATTTATAAAAAAATATAAGTTAATGTTCATATATAATTAATGTTTATAAAATAAGAGTTAATTAATAATTATTCTTTGACATTATTGTCATATTGTTAAACATTAGTTGGATGCATTTTATTTATTTTTCAAGATTTTGTTTAATAGTTATTTATTTAATTTCCCTTTAATAAAAAAGTCCAGCTTTTAAATTAAATATATAACATATTATATTTCATTGAGAGTTAAATATAAAAAATAATATTATAAAAGATTACCTTGATTTCTTTTAAACCTTAAACAAATCCGCCTGGAATATCTCTTTTTATTTATATATTCTTTTCTAGAAACTTTTAATAACGATCATTCTGACAACGTCTGAAATCTCGTTGAAATGTCACATTTATTTCTCATTTTTTTATTATTATTTCTTTGTTTTTTTTTTAATATATATATTGATTTTTTTATCAACGTCATTTTCAATTTTCGTAGAAACCGCAATCATCTTAAGTAACAAAGTAATAAGCATCCATACAACTTCATCCAAATAGTCCACACGAATATTGTATACGTCCTCCATTCTAAATATTTAAAATAGAATGTTATGAAAGTTTCACTCTATTTTTTTTTTTACAAAATTGTTTGATTAGAGTTAACGATTCTTGTCATCACCCACTGTATCATCGCTATAAAAGATAAAAATAAATGTGAAATGTTTGCACAAGCAAAAAATATTTAACAAATATTATATTTATTCGATTTCACTAAATAGCATAATTTTTTTTTTTTTTTTTTTTGATAAAATCAACTAAATAAAAATAAAAATGTATTATTCCGAGAGGGGAAAAAACGGGTACAATAAAAATAATATATATATGTACAAATCGATAATGAAATATATGAATGTTATTTTCTTCTTATTTTGAACAAAATTTAAAAATAAGTATGAAAATTTATTACTGAAGACATAGTACGCGTTCATAGCGAGATGAAAAATAATTTATTTCCTCTATTTATAGACTCCTTTCATAAGAAATTCTTGTCTCAACATAAAAAATGGATCAAGATAAATTATTGATGCATTTGAAAAAATCCAATATCCTGTTTTAAATCAATCATTAGTTTTTTTTTGCTTTTATTCTAAACTTCTTGATTAGTCAATATGTATCTAAATGAATAAAAATTTCACTTTAAAAAAATATTATACTAGTATATAAGAATATAGAAAAATCTGGAGTGTCTCCACTCGACTATCTCACAAATTTGAATTGGATTAATTAACATATATTATATTTAAATTAAACTTTATTAAAATTATAAATTATAATGAATAAATATATATTGTATTAATTAACGAATATTTAATTAATTAAATTATAAATTAAAATTTATAAATAATATTTATTAATACAGCACGTGTGTTTGGCTCTTTGTTAATGACACCACGTGCTGGGGCGTGACTTGCAGTCGTGCTAAAAAATTAATTCCAGTACTTTCAGCGATTCAATCAAGCAGAAATTCTATATATAGCAGTTTTATACGATTTTTAATCATGTGAAAAACTATCAAATATATATCTTTATTTTTAAGGTCAGTTTAGAGGAAAAAAAATGAAAACGTTATAGGTCCCCATGATCCTCTTCCGTGTATCAAATTTCATTATTCTAGCTCAAACCGTTTTTGTGTAATCTTGTCTACATACACACATACACACACACAGACAGACATTTTTCACAACCTTAGTGAAGATGACTCAGGGTCCTTCAAAACGTATAAAAACATAAAAATCTCAACATCGAAAATTTTCGTGATTGCATCTCTGGCGAGATAGTAAAAATAATATGTTTTGTAAAATAGAATACATATCTAATATTATGATAGCTAAAATAGTATGTATATATATTTGTAAATGAGTTCTCAGAAACGGCTCGATGGATTTTTTTGAAATTCACACCATAGACAGTATTTATAAAGAAAAATCGAGTTTTATTGATCACATCTCTGGGAAAAATCATATTCATTAGTTTTTCCTCAATGTAAACGTGACGGTCATGACGTCACAGGTAGGGAGAGAACATTTGCAATAAAAGTTGTCGCCTATCTTACGTCACTACCTCCCTGAAAAATTCCCACTATAAAAATGTTTATAATATTTTAATTTATTAAATGAAACTATTATTTTTGATTTTAATATTTTTAATGTTAAAAATTTTTAATAATTTTTATTTTATAATCTATAAAATAATTTAATTATTTTAAAAAACGGCGGTCTTCCATTACAATCTTTTTTACACTCCCTACTGATGGACTGTGAATCCCTTCTCATCTCATAATCGAAAATAGTGTCGAATAGAAATAAACGATATTACTTGGATTAATTTTTAAGATAATTAAAAATTTAATTTTATCAAATAAATATCTAATTATTTTCAGGTATTTATATATATTTGTTAATATTATTGCTATAGTTGTAATTTTTTTAAGTAATTTCATTTTATTTTAATTTTTTTAATTAAGCTAAATATCATTTAATATTTTTTAAAGCTATTAATTTAATTAAATACATTTGTTTAAAAATTTTTTTCATAATATCAATTAAATATATACATTTATTATTATGAAACCTGGCCCTTATGGCATAGACCAGGTGTCGGCAATCTACGACCCGCGGACCAAATCCGGTCGGTTATCTATTTTTATCCGGTCCGCGGATAAATATTATCAGTTTTGATGCAAATGCAAAAGAAATTTCCATATTTTAAAATCCATTTCAGAATACGATTGATGAACTTCCGTCAGAACTTCAGTTGGAAATCATTGATCTGCAAAATGATGGCACATTAAAAACGAAGTTCAAAGGCATGAAACTAACAAAATTCTATGAATATCTTTCCGAGAATGAATACGGTCAATTAAAATCATATGCACGAGGGTTTATTTCTGTATTTGGAAGTACATACCAATGTGAAAAGACTTTTTCGAAAATGAAGTATACAAATCATCATTATCAGATGAGCATTTTCAAACAATTTTAATTATAAGAAGTACTAAATTTGTACCCAATTATGATGAATTAATATCGCAAAAAAATTACATTCATCGCAGTAATGCAAAAATTATTATTTAATTAATTAATTAATTTAAAATTTATTTTTTATTAGATTCTTCGTTAGGACAGTAAAATATATATTCTAACATGTCTGTCTCTCAGATCTTTAAAATTTTTATACTTGGCCCTTTCCTAAAAAAAAGTTTGCCGACCCCTGCCATGGACCTCTCCCATTATTCTCCAAATTTTCCTGTTCATGGCGATTCTTGACAATTCGATGCCTGTCTTCTGGGCTAGATCATCAGACTATCTTCTCTTGGAGGTTTTCCTTTTTTTTCTTCTATAAATGACTACACCCAAATTTCCTCATAACTCACCTTTATCGTTTCTACTTTCCGTGTTCTTGTTATATCCACCGAATCATTCGGTTCTAAATTGATTTTTCTTTCTTTTAAAAAAACTTAAATAAATGTATGTAAACCTATTGTTAATTTATTATTATTAAATATATTGTTGATCAGTTTAAATACAAATAAGATAACTAAGAAATAGTTGTTTTATAATTTTTTAAAGTTTAAAGAAGGCTCGGGGACTCAATAAGAAGCAAAACGTTCATCAAAAATATAGTATGCTACCAGACGGGAAAAAAGATTTATAAACGAAAGAGAAAAGACAAAGGTATAGAACCAAGTATAGTTCCTTAGGAAAAATTTAAAATATAATAAATACTGATATCATAGATGGTTATATAGACACCTTTGAGAATATGGCGCCAAGTCACTGTTCAGCAAAATCTAGGATTTTAAATCAGAGAAAGAAGATTTAAATAATTGATAGTATTGATGAAATCAAAGAAAAAGAGGATCAAGTTACAAACTTAAATTAATTATAGAAGAAAGAAATTAAATATCTATTTACACTCAATAAAAAACAGAAAATGTTTAACTCCGAAGGAGTAATAATTTGTTCATCATTGCTCAGAGAAAAGGAGACGGAATTAATTTTCCAAACTTCTTAAACCATTAACGCTGCTCAATCAATCAATAATCGTTTCATCTATTAAAGAGACATTGTTTATGAAAAAGATGATTAATAAAAATTTTGAAAATAGCAAATAAAAGAAATGCAAGTATTTAAATAAACAAAAAAAACAAAAAACAAATAAACAAAATCCACTAGTCAAGATTACACAATTCATTTTTATGAAGTTTAGCAGAATTTATTTTTTTATTAAATTATAAAATTAAATTATAAATTAGAAAGGAAAAGAAGTTCCTTTTTACGAGGTCAGGTCAAAAGTCTGTGACTTTTTGAATGTAACGCAGGTTTTTGGATATACATTTCGTCCAATGTTTCTCCAATTTTTTATCCGTTTGTCGAAGACATCAAAATAGATTTGTTTGTGTGATGATTTCATTGTTGGAGTCAAAACTCTTTTCTCTGAGCCATTCTTCAGGTATGAAAACAAGAAATTGTCACTCGGGGCTAAATCCCGAGAATGAGAGAATGAGGAAGCAATTCTTATCCTAATTCATGGGTTTTCATGGCTATTAATGGATGTTAAGATGATGTGTGTATGCTTGACGAATTATTTGAAGAAAGCTGTTGTGATCTGTAATAATGTAATCTGGAGAAATAACGTGAAAGGAATAAATGTTTATAAATCAAATGCTTGCAAATAATATAATATTTATTGATGTGTTTTAATGAAACATAAACATTTAATGTGTTATGATACACGTTCAAAGAAATCCGATGATGTGGACTGATGTCCTGCAATGATGTGATTCAGTGTATGTTCAAAACACGAATGAATGAACATGGCGTCTCGCTGAAGTGGCGTACATCTCTCTGGCGGCGTCGAAGATGGTGCATTTCAGGGCTTGTAGCACCCCCTATATTAATTCTTCGAAGCTTGGTGCTTCTCCATCCCGCCGGCCTTGAAGTATCTTCAACGAAACCCCTCTTAGTGGACTGTATCTTCTTGGTTGATCGGTAAAGGGCACAGCTTCATCACCGATCGTCTGATGATGTTTCCATTTGGCATGGATACATCAACAACTCTGACAATCTTGTCCTTGCCAGGATATAATTTTGCAATTCTTCCAAGTGACCATTTCAGCGGAGGTAAATTGTCTTCTTTCAAAAGAACCAGAGCTCCAAGTTTGACATTTGCAGATTGATTCGTCCATTTCTGACGAACCTGCAGTTCTGAAATGTACTCAGCAGCCCATCTCTTCCAGAATGACTGAAACAGCTTGGTGATATATGCATATCTTTTCAAACGATTGTCTTTGATTTCAACAAAGTTTGATTCTGGAATATTTGTTGCTGGTTTTCCAATTAAAAAATGTGCAGGGGTTAATGGATTATGATCTGATGGATCTGATGATAAAGGTGTAAGTGGACGAGAATTTAGAATGGATTCTATCATAGTTAGCACAGTGGTATATTCTTCAAAATTCAATTTGGATTCGCCTAGAATTCTATTTAAATGATGTTTTGTTCTTTTTATCATGCTTTCCCAGCAGCCTCCAAAGTGTGGGCTTTTAGCTGGAATAAAATGCCATTGTATATTTTCTCTCATTAGAGCTTCATATATTTGGCTGTTATTAAGAATTTTGAAAAGGTCCTTTAATTTATGATGAGCCCCCACAAAATTTGTACCATTGTCTGAATATATGGCTAATGGTCTGCCTCTGCGGGCAATAAAGCGCTTCAATGAATTTAAGAACATATCCGCCGATAGATCTGATACCAATTCTAAGTGCACTGCTCGGGTTGATAAACATGTAAAAAGGCAAATGTACGCCTTGACTATTCGAGGCCGTCTACTGTTACCTTCCTTCAAAAGTACGGGGCCTGCATAATCAACCCCCACATTGTGAAAAGGCACATACTGTTCTACCCGTGCAGCTGGTAAATTCCCCATTTGATAATTAATTGATTTTGGTTTGGCTCGAAAACATTTAATGCAGTTGTGAATTATTTCCCTAGCCAGATTTCTGCCCCCAATAGGCCAATACTTTTGTCTAATGGAATATAACAATTGTTGAGGTCCACAATGCAATAGTCGTTTATGCTCCTGTGACATTAATAATCGAGTGAATTTATGTTTATTTGATAATAAAATTTGATGTTTTTGATTTTGTGGAAATTTTGAATTTTGCAATCTACCCCCTACACGAATGATTTGCTCTGAATCTAATTGTATATTGAGATGTAGCAATTTATTTTTGTTATCCAGTAGTTTTCCCAATGTCAAAGTGTTATGTTCAGTGCTAAATGATTGCTTTTGTGCAATAAGAATCAATTTGGTAAGAGCCAAATTGATTTCAACTAATGTCAAAGGCCCCAGAATGACTGGTTTTCCTTGACTTTTAAGTCTTAAATTTTGAATAAATCTTTGACAGTAAGAAAACACTCTAATTAATTTGTTTAAATTGCTAAATCTATCAAAAATGTCTGTTTGGGGAATGATTCTCGAAAGATTGACTTTTGTTTTGGTCTCTGGTAAATTATTATTGTTAAATTGCGAAATGGATTGAAAATCTATTGATTCATGAGTCAGCCAGTTTGGGCCTGAAAACCAAATGGTTGATGTTGTTAATGTTTCCAAGGTTGAACCTCTGGAAAGCAAATCCGCTGGATTTTCATTTGTGCCAACATGATGCCAATCCTCTATTGACGTTAATCTTTGTATGAGGCCAACCCTGTTGGCTACAAATGTATTCCACTGACCTGCATTCCCTTGGATCCATCCCAGTGTTATTGTTGAATCTGTATAATAATGAATGCTGTTGATATCACAATCTAAAGCGTTCTTTACCTTATCAGCTAAATTAACCATAAGCACTGCTGCACTCAATTCAAGCCTAGGTAATGACAATTGTTTGATTGGTGCTACTCTGGATTTTGCATATAACAGTCTAGACGTATATATATTATTTGAATTACACGTTCTGACATATAAGCATGATCCATAAGCTTTGATCGAGGCATCACTAAATGCATGTAATTCTACATGAGTATAATTTTTACAAAATGCTTGTCTAGGTATTGATATGTCTTTTAAATGTTTTAGATCGTCGCAAAATTTGATCCATGCGATTTTAATTGATTGAGGGACATCACAGTCCCAACCTATTTTTGATTCCCATAATGATTGGATTAACATTTTTGCATTTATGACTTTTGGTCCTAGAAGACCCATTGGATCAAATATTGCTGCAGTTGTAGATAAAATTGATCGTTTTGTTATTTGCGCATCTAAATTGTGATTTGTTGTGAAATGTATTGTGTCAAAATTTGAATTCCAAATGACACCTAATGTTTTATTTTGTTCCCCAAATTCTATAATATTGGATTCCATTCTATCATGAATCGATATTTGCTCCAAAATGGTTTTATCATTTGACATCCATTTTCTCAAATAAAAACCTGCTGACGCTAAAATGGTTTTTAATTCATACTGTAATTTTATAAGATCAGATCTCGAATTTGAACCTGTTAAAAGATCATCGACGTAGAAGTTATTTAAAATTATTTTCGATGCCTTTGGATATCTATCAAAATTTTCGATTGCTAATTGGTTGATACATCTAATTGCCAAAAATGGTGCACTTCGTGTGCCATAAGTAACGGTGTTAAGTTTATAAATTTGCAACTTATCTGTTGAATTTTCACGCCAAAATATTTTTTGAAAATCACGTTGATCCGAATTAATTAAAATTTGCCTATACATTTTCGAAATGTCACCTGTCAATACAAAATTATGTTTTCTAAATTGTAAAAGAATTGTCGAAAGATTGTTTTGAATTGTTGGGCCTGTATATTGTAAATCATTAAAAGAAATGTTGTTATCAGTAGTTTGAGATGCATTAAAAACAACTCTAAGTTTAGTGGTTAGACTCGAAGTTTTTATTATTGGATGATGAGGCATAAAATATTCAATTTGTGATTTAGTATTTTCCGAAATTTTAGTCATGTGACCTAATTCAATGTATTCATTAATGAATTGACAATACTGATGTTTTAATTCTGGATTTCTATTTAATCTATTTTCTAAATGGTAAAATTTACCGATAGCGATTCTTCTAGACTCTCCTAATTTTAAATCTGATCTCAATGGAATAGTTACTTCAAACTGACCTGATTCATTTCTTTTAATTGTTTCTTTAAAATGGTTTTCACACAATTGCTCCTCTATTGAAAGTGTTGGAGTTTCATTCTGAATTTCTTCTACCTCCCAAAACCTTTTTAAATCAAATTCAAGATCGGTTAATCTTAATAAATTCACTTTGGAGCTGTTGTTAAGTGAATTACAAATATTGCCTGCTACGATCCAACCGAATTTACTTTTTTGTAATATGGGACGGCCCTTTCCTAAGAAAATTTGCCCTGCGCACAAAGAATCATAAAATATGTCTGCACCTATTAACATATCAATATCCTCGCTTTCATTAAATGTTTCATCTGCAAGTTCAATATCATCTGGGATATTCAAATGATTGATATCAAACGAATTAGTTGGTAATTTGTCAGTAATATGGTCCATAACAAGAAACTGTAAATTTCGCTTATACTGTGATTTCAACGAGCATATCTCTAAATTTGTTTTATGTTTAATTTTATGTTGAATATTACCTATTCCTGTAATTGTATATTCTATTTTGAATTTTTTTGATTTTAATTTATCGCACAATTTTTTTGTAATTAGATTGCTTTGCGATCCATTGTCTAAAAGCGCTCTACATATGTGATAATTGCCATGAATATCCTTTACCTTTACTTTAATTGTGGATAATAAAGTTGTATTTGATTGTATATCGGAACATATTCCTACCAAACCGTGGGTCGTGCTATTTGAATCGCTATTATTATCATTTTCTTTGATTTCTATGTCATCTGTTGGCTGCATTTTTGATTGTATTTCAACGGGGTCTAAATGAAGTAATGTATTATGGGATTTGTTACACTTAGTGCATTTTGATGATTTACATGACGAGGCGTAATGGGAGGGTTTGAGACAATTTAAACATAATTTTAAATTCCGAATGTTGTTAATTCTTTCCCGAGTGTTTAATTTTAAAAATTTTGAACATTTGTATATTGCGTGTGGCTCTTTACATAAGGCACACGATTTTGCAGTTGATATATGAGTATATCCTTTGTTTAATTTTGGTGATATTGGCCTAGTGGGTTTCGAATCTCCAACTCGTATTAAAATAGCAGATTTTTCCCTAATAAATTTTAATAATGTTTCGAAAGAAATATTATCGTCCCTGGTTGTCTGTATTTCCCAATCCCTTCTGGTTTTACTATCAAATTTTGATGAAATTAAATAAACTAATAATGTATCCCAGGAATCAGTTGGTTCACCTAATGCTTTTAATGCTCTTAAATTTTTGTTTATATCATCATGTAACATCTGTAGATGGCTCCCCGATTCTCTTTGTAGTGAGGGCAGTTCAAATATAGACTTTACATGATTGTGAATTAATAATTTTTTATTTTCGAATCTTTCATTAAGAAGATCCCATGCTATTTGATAATTTTGAGCCGTGACCTTCATTGATTCCAAAATTTCTAAAGCCCGCCCCTTTAGAGTTGATTTCAAATAATATAATTTTTGAACCTCAGATAATTGATCATTTTGATCAATTAGAGCTGAGAATGCATCTTTGAATTCGAGCCAATTGTTAAAATTCCCATCGAAATTAGGTAGTTCTATGGTAGGTAATTGTATGAATTGATTTTTAGAGGACGATGATGCTAAGCTAATTACATCAGCGTCTGGCCTAACGACAGACGCTCTCTCAAATTCATGAACCGCTTTTTTAATTTTGGATTTTAATGCATAATAACGATTTTCAAAAGTAGATCGTTCCTCAATTTCTATTTCGAAAGATTCCGCGTTATCAATACATTTCAGTTCAATTTGATTCTGAATTGTATTGAATTTTTCGAATTTTGATTCAAAATTTTCTAAACGATCCACTGATTGAATAATTGATTCTTGGTCGAAAGTTTGTATGGACTCAACATAATTTTTGAATTTAGTCAATTGTGCTTTTATTAATTTTCTTGAATTTTTTAGATGCTGCAATTCCATATTGAATAAAGGCTACACCAATTATGCAACTATAATGAATTATATGAATTAATGAAAGGAATGAAAAGGACTTACCGCACAAATTAATTCCAGCAACAAATATTAATTGTTTGTTAAATCAAGTTGCTCAATTTCTCCAGATACAAATACTGTTTTCGGATTTCTTGGCTTCTCAAATATGATTCGTCTCAATATGTTGAATTACTTGCTGTATCTAGCTCGATTGAACTAAATGTTGAATATACTGGATGAATCCGGCTCAATTGGACCAAATGTTAAGATGATGTGTGTATGCTTGACGAATTATTTGAAGAAAGCTGTTGTGATCTGTAATAATGTAATCTGGAGAAATAACGTGAAATGAATAAATGTTTATAAATCAAATGCTTGCAAATAATATAATATTTATTGATGTGTTTTAATGAAACATAAACATTTAATGTGTTATGATACACGTTCAAAGAAATCCGATGATGTGGACTGATGTCCTGCAATGATGTGATTCAGTGTATGTTCAAAACACGAATGAATGAACATGGCGTCTCGCTGAAGTGGCGTACATCTCTCTGGCGGCGTCGAAGATGGTGCATTTCAGGGCTTGTAGCACCCCCTATATTAATTCTTCGAAGCTTGGTGCTTCTCCAATGGATGTCAAACAAAAACTAAAATACCCAGTTGGTTCAAATTTCGACAGAAGTCAGCTAATAGTTGCCTGCTGACAAGCGATCTGTTTCTATTTCATTTAAGAGACGGGGAATTTAAAAAGACTTATAGACCTACCCTCATTTTAACGTTCTTATTTCATTCAGGTATATTGCAATGTTTTTTATTTAATGATCTTGATTTATTATCAGATAGAAAAATAGCAAATATGCAAACGAAAGTTTTTGTATTTTTTTTTAATTTAATTGGCTTTAAAAAAACAAATATTTCACTGCATTTAACCTATATGTCAATCTGATATATATATCCCAAAATATAAAATGTAGACATTTTGACAAGTGGTTAGAGAAATAAAAACCGTAGTTGGTTTAAATATAATGCAATAAAACTCTTGTTAATAAAAATCAAATAAAAAAAACATTAAAATGAATGATTTTAAAAATAATACTCTCATGATTAAAAGATGAAAATGATTTCAAGATTCCGATTTTTAATCACAAGGTATTATCTACTAAAAATGCATTGTATAAAAATATTGAAGTTAAAATATAAAAAATGTATTAGTCTACCATTAACTAGTCCTTGTCCTTATCAGATGAGATTTAGGTATTTTGAAAATAAAATTTCGTTTAACATTTTTGGGTCATTTTTTTATTTTATTATATTAGTGAGAAATTAAATATTAAAGAATTATAGGATATCTATGCACATCTGAATATAATTAGGATTTTACAATCGAGAAGAATAAGATGGACGAAATATTTAGCTCGAATGAAAAAATACATTATTATTGGAAAACATATTGGAAAACGATCAGTTAGAATAATGTGGGAAGCTAAAACACAATCCAATGTGAGAGAATAAAATGGAAATAGTTTATTAGTAGATCATTAGTATCATAGAAATAGAAAATAGATAGATAATTCACAATAATTTAAGCAATTTTAACTAATTTGAAAAAATCTGGAGTGTCTCTACTCGACTATCTCGCAAATTTGAATTGGATTAATTAAATTAAATTAAATTAATTATAAATTATAAATTAAAACTAATAAATAATATTTATTAAACCAGCGCTTGTTTTTGACTCTTTGTTGATGGCACCACGACACGTGCTGGCGCGTGATTTGCAGTGTTAAAAAATTAATTCCGGTACTTTCATCGATTTAATCAAGATGAAATTCTATATATAACAGTTTTATACAATTTTTAAAAAACTATCAAACATATATCTTTATTTTTTCGGTTATTTTAGAGGAGAAAAAATGAAAACATGGTGGGGATAATGATCCTCTTCCGAATGAGCTACATTTCTCAAAAGTTGATAGAAAACTACGAATTTTGAATAATGCCCGTGTACCAAATTTCATTATTCTAGATAAAACCGTTTTTGTATAATCTCGTTTACATACACACACATACACATACACATTTTTCTCAACCTTATTGTTAGTGAAAATTACTCAGGAACCTTCAAAACGTATAAAAACATCAAAATCTCGACATCGAAAATTTGGATGATTAAAATTTAACTCAAGAATTTATAATACTATTTTTTGTTTATATAAAAAAAGAAATTGAGATTAACATCGAAGAAGAAACATTTTTACCTAATTTTAAAAGTAATTACTCATTAGATGATTGAATTCAAGATAATTTAGAAAGAATGTTTATTTTAGAAATAGAAGAAAAAAGAAAAGTTCAAAAAAATGTTTTTTTAATGTTTCCACAAAAATATTTACTAAATATTATTTATGACGTGAATATTTAATTTGTATTATACTATAAAAGTAAAAGATGACAGCAGGATTATAATATATCTTTGGTGTTCAATAAATCTCCAGTTTTTAAAGCCTCTGACATCTCAGCGAATGAGAAAAGTGAAGCGGGGGTCTAACAAAAAATCACTCCTGATTTTAAAAAATCTTAGAAAAGGAAAAAAGTTCAACATCAAAACTCGTTATCTCAGCGATTATATTATCTTCTTAATTTTTATTAAGAGTTATATTTCATCTTCTACTCGTATTTGTTAAAATATAAATAAAAAAAAAAATAAAAATGTCTGAATTTGTTTAATATTTAATATTATATACTTAGAACACTAAAATGAAATAAAAAGAATATCAATTTTTTTGTTTATATTTTCCTAATTTTATTATAATTTTCTTATACATATATAATATACTGTAGATTTTCATTGTTCAATTTTATTCAGAATATTCAAGTATTTATGTATTTATTTTAATAAATATATATAGGTATATAAATATATAGGACTATATAAAATATTTCTTTGTGTAGTATTTCCATTATAGTATGCAGTGATGTATTGGTAAAATAAGAAGTAAGGGAAAGCATAGTGGGGGCAAAAAGAAGTCCTAAATTCAGCAAACTATTTTTTCCATATAAGTTTTTATTTTTTCTTATTCTTAATATACAAAATATATTAACGAACACAAAAAAAGAAATTCTAACAGTAGATTTAAGTAGGAGTTGTCGGGGCATGAAAAAGTAATGGAACGCGTACCGGTTCTGAAAGAAGGTAAGGGAACGTCGTTCCCTACAAAACACCACTGATAGTATGTATAGAAATTGAGACTCCTATGTTTATATATGTATATATGTAGGTACATACTTTTTGTACAAATAATACAAATTTATTAAGATTTATAAGATATAAATTATATTTGTAGTCCTGATATACCCTATTGAAGTCAATTTGTATCGAATTTATAATTGAATATTAATTAATAAAAATTAACATTTTCAAAAAATGACTAGATTGGGCTTAGATAGTGATAGTGAAGGATAGATAAATATGAAAATATCTTAATCAAATTTGAGGAAAAAACAATAATGCGTTTAATGCATGCAATAATTTTGATTGTAAATGAAAATAAATATTTTTATCTCATAAAACATTTGTGGCAGGTGATTAGTTCACAGGCATTTCTAACATATCTATGATTAATATTTATTAGTTAGATTTATATTAATTAATTATTTATTTATTGGATCTTGTTTAACTTCTTTATATATATATACAAATAAATTAAAAATTAACATTTAAATAATAAAATAAATACATAATATTTTTGTTCCAAAAAAAAAAATACAAGGAAACAAGAACCTCAAGGTCTCTTCCAAGAAAGTCCATACTTTTCTTTGACTATTTACTCTGCACCAATCTTTTTCTTTCAACTTCGGTCAATTCGTCTACTGATCAATAAAGTGTTCTTGGAGTCAAGAAGTGCGAATATTAGTCCAATTAAGATTTATATGCACGAAATTCAAGAGATTAATATTTTTATTAATAATTTGCATTGGAAATGTCGTGGGCATCTAACAATAGATGAAAAGTGCACAATGGTCTTAACAATGGTGTATATTAGAAAATAAAAGGAAAAATGTATTTCAACAGAAAATATATTATTATTATACTATATAATAGAAATAATAAAAATAACTAGAAAAATATAAATATGTTCATTATTCAAAAATATATTTATAAAGGTCTTTTTCTTGAATCGGAGAAAATAACTTTATACTAAAACGTATATATATATATATAACATTTTAGTATAAATATATTCTAATAACTTATTCATAATTATTTTAATTTCTTTTGTGAATGACTAGTTACCCCTGGAATTAGATAACCCACACGGCTTTAGAATGTCATTCACATTTCAGTTAATAGGAATAATGTCAAAAAAAAACTCAAAAAAATATAATTATATTTAAAAGGACTAGGGCACATTTGCCATGTTCAGTTGCTAATATTGCATATATTTTCCATTTCGAGTACTATAGGCCTGTTACAAGTTATAATAAATTCTAGGTAATGTTTTGGTTATATTTTATTTATGTAAATAAAAATGATTACCTTTAAATTATTCTTAAACTGAAATTTTTTTGTATTATTTACTTTAAAGCATGCAATTTTCCAAATTTTACATGTAATGTAAAAAATGTAATGAATAAATTGTAAAAGTAATGACCAAAAAATGGCAGTTAAAAAAATAAATAAGGCCGAACATGGTGTGGACAGCATCAGAACAACTGGAAATTGTTTATTTCATTTTTATCCATTATAAGAATATACTATATTACTATATACTTTTAAGTATGAAGTTAATTTTATATGTACGACTTTGCTATATATAGCATTTAATGTATGTATTTCTCCTTTAGAATACAACAACTATATAATTGCAACAAAACATTTGGGAATTGTCTCCTAAACTTAAAAATCTAATATTACTTTTTTTCTTTCACTTAACATTGGATGAAAAATTAATGATGATATACAAAAAATAATATAAAGCGAAATTTATAAAACAGGATATGTCGAGAGGAGGAGTTATATAGACTAAATCATTAATTTCATTATTGTATGAATAAATTAGTCATTTTGTAATAAAAATATTTTTGCATTTTAAAATTCGTTTTGATTTATAGTGAGATAATATCCCAAACCAAATATAAAAAAGGCATTATGGATATAATTGAAAATATATTAACATATATGTATACCTGACATAATAAATGAGATTATATAGTAGGTAATATGAAAAAATATCATATTCGAGTATATGAAGACCTTAGAGCGAAACAGTGGTAAGCCACACTTTTGCCGAAAATTGTTTTATTGCATTTATCATATGGCGGGAACAATATTAAACCACTAAAAAAGTTATTTTGACTGTTTCGTAATAAATACCGCTGCTATCGCTAAATCATGTTGTTGGTGTTGGCAAAATTACTTCATTTTCTTACGTGAAGAGCATGGTAAGCCACATCAATATGGCGTCGACTTCTGGTTTATGTCTTCGTTCAAGAGCAATTATTCGTGAAAATAACCGTTCTAGTCCTGAGTTTTTTGAGGAGAGTGATGACAGTTATGTCGACAAAGACTTTGTACCAAATAACGATAATATGTCGACAGATTCTTCTGAGATAGGTTATAGTTTTTTATTTTTTTGGCTTACCACGTTTTTATGTAAAAATATTTTGTAAATAATTTATGCAAAAGTATTGTATGCCATGTGGCTTAAGATGTTATTGCCCAACAACGAGCAAATATATTCACCAGAAGGTTGGCTAGATGTCATTCAAAAATCAAACCGAAAAAACCCATTTATAGTAACAAAAATGAGTCAAAAAGACTTATTCTTATGAGCCTCTGTTGGCGAATATAAACAAAAAAGCACGCTTTTCTGATAAGACAAACTTGGAATTTTCAGGAACGTATAGGTTTTGCTTTAAATCACAGAATATTGGATCATTTTTTGTTAAAAACACAGTTAATGGAGAATACAGGAAAATTAATGTCTTAAAACAAGGTAGACCTGTAATGATAACCTTGTCAGATATTAAACTTAAATACAACGAGCCATTAAAAATAGCAGAAAAGAAAATTAAAAATGTACAAACATTATTGCCTTATATACCTCCAGCCTATCAATCATTTTACACTCAATTAAATGTAACTGTTGATGATGTAGATGATGAGGTTGAAATTTTAGATGATTAATAAGTATTGCATTCTTTTCTTTATTTTGTTTTAATTTAGATAAAGCAAAAACACGTGAAGCTACATTTTATGTAAATTCTATTTTTTTTTTTGTGAAAAAAAATATAGTAGATAAAGATGTTGAAATTTTAGATGTGTTATAGATGTATTATATTATCTTAGTTATTTTTATCATCCCTTTAGTTTAGTTTTAGCAAAAACATGGTAAGCCACATTTTTTTCAAAATAAATTCTAATTTTTGTAGAAAAAATGTTTTATTTAAAGAAATAATAGTTGCTGACTTTTTCCCTTTACTGATATTACATATTGAGCAAATTTGAAATATATGCAGTAAACCCAATGTTTTATATCTTTTCTTTAAACTTTAAACTGCAATATCTCAACTTTTTGATTTTGTGGCTTACCACTGTTTCGCTCTAAGGTCTTCATATGTATTATCTAATTATTCATTTAGTTTTAATCTCTCTAATCATATAAATACAATAGGTAAATGTATTTTATTTTATAAAGTAACTCTACTTTAAATATATATATATATATATATTAAATAAAAACGGAAAGGTTTTATTTCTATTTATTATAAAAAATATTTTCTTGATAAGAGATTTTTTATTATAGGCTTCAAAATTGTGGAATACATTTGCATTTCATTTCGGTAATTTTATAAAGAAATCTTGATTGAATGTTAGATTGAAACAGTTTAAACTTAATCATAAATTAAATTTATTTAACAAAAGTGAGTTGTTGCTGTGCCTCTGCAACAAAGATGGCTCTTTACTTCTTGTTCCGTTCTCTATATGAGTGAAAATGCATAATAATCTAGGATGAATGATTAATGTTGATAATAGACTTTATTGATAGTATAACCATAGATTAATCAGAAGTGCTGTATCTAGAATTTTTTTAAAAAAAGTTAAAATTTAAAGTTTTTAATAATACAAAATCATTGAAACATTTATAGACCGATTGTGATTATGATTGAAAAATTTTTTTTATCAATTTTGATTTTAATTGGAATATAAATTAAGAAAGAATCTAAGGTGTAAATTTTGTTTTATTTATTATTCCCATCTATAAATTTCTATATTTTAATCATTAAATTTTCATATTATACACCCTTACAACCATAAAATACATTTTAATTTTACTAGAGATTTATTTTAATTTAATAATATAATTTTTTTTAATTTACTGAAGTTTGAACCCTAGTCCTTTAGTTTCGAGCTCTAACAAGACCATTTAAGATATGATTTAATTTATAGAAATAATTAGTTATAACAAGTAATTATAATTGATAATAATTAGTTTTAATGATTCAAATCCTTATAATATTTTATTAGTTTTTGTTTATTTCTTTTTCGTGTCTTGAATTATATATTGTTTGATCACCCTTTGTGATTTGATAGATAATATAGAGATGATTGAGTGGTTGCAAGATAAGATTGCATTCACTAATTTATGTCCCTCATGCAAGCAAACTATGAAACTAGAAAAAAAAAGCTATTACGTTTATTTAACGATATAGAAAAGACTATTAATTGATTAGTAGTCTATTTAGAAATAGATTTGTACTATCGAATATTTCTATTTTTAAAATAATCTTCATGAATCTATCATATGTTTCAAGAATGTGACGTTAGAAAGTTTATTTTTGTATTTTTGAAAATTCATTTCATTGATAATTTAGAGTTTTAGAGTTCTCGACTATTCTAGTAAATAAAAATTTTATTTCTAAAGGAATTTTTTAATAAATATAATCATTAGTTAGTAATTATTCTATTTATATGAAATATTATCTATAATTTATTTTATTTAATGGTATTAAAATAAGATTTCTATATGTAACAATACCTCGTAAATAAAAAAATTTAATATACCTTTATGTAATTTATAATTTTATTTTGGATTTTTAAAATATTTTTATAGGTAAATATTAAATATTGAAATTTAACCCCTTGAAGGAAGATTTTTTTGATACCTGCCTAATTTGATCTATTTTACAATTACACTAAAAGAAATATTTATTTATAAATTCATCCTCATATGAACTTTATTAAACTAATTAAAACTTATTATTTACTTATATTCAATTATAAATTAAAATTACAAAATCTCAAAAAAATACATAGATTATTATATAATTTACTCTTTTTAGCGCAACTGAACTAAAGAGTTGTTAATATATAAATTATTATATATAATATAGATAAATATTTTTTTTAAAAGAATAGGAATTACATGACCTTTATGCATCTCCAGACCAGGGTTAGAAAATCGCGAAGGCTGCAATAGGCAGGGCTTGTGGCTAGAATGGGAGATGAAAGAATTGCGAAAAATATATTGGTGGGAGACCGAAATATGGGTGGACAATGTAGGAAGGAACGTGAGAGAAATGGGAGAGGGTAGGAGTTAGATGGTTGTTGTGAAATTTGTGACACTTGGAGAAATGTGGATGGTGCGGCCAAAAACTTTCGAGTTCCATAGAGACACAGAGTTAGGGAGATTTTTTGAAAAATAATTTTTTTAATATTTTATACTACACGAATAATATTAGATAATAATAGATATATTATAATTTGCTAGAAATATAAAAGAGTGATTTAAGTTTTTGGAGATAAGATTCATTAAATTCATTTTTTATTTATTTTTAAATTAAATATGTTTAATTACAACTAAAAATATTTTTCTGAAATATATACGAAGAGTAATAGATATTAATTAAATGAGAAAAAGGATAAATAAATAAATAAATATTTTGATAAAAACTAAATAATATTTTAGAAATATGAAAAAAACGTTAATAAAGGATCGTTTCGCCTTTCAAATCTCTACAAATACACTTGGGACACATTTCTCGTCCAATTAATATTCACAGAGATTTCTGGAGAGATTAATTAAATTATTCGGCAAATATACATTTAGGATAATGAATCTTAATTATAACAAATATGTTTTTGTTATTATGTATATATTATATATATATATATATATATATATGATCCTTTAGACTTTCGTGAAAGTTTTTTTTATATTTCCGAGTGATTTTCAAGTAATTTTGTGAGATTTAAGTCTCGACGCATCAGCAACAAATACTTTTTTTTTTCAAAACGGTGCAACTCAAAAATTACCCAACCATTCAACCCTAAATATCAAGACCCTTTTTTAAAAATATCCTTTTCAATATTTTCTTGAAAATGGAACCAATATGGGACCAAAATGTCGAAACTAAAATCTTGCAAAAACACGTGGAATTAACCTGGAAATAATCTTTTATTTTATTTATATATAATATATATAAAAGATAAATATTGTTCAAAGAAATTTAGAAATCAGGATTTTGCTCAGGGACACTGTGGCAAATTGATATTTTCCTTATGAAATTAAGAGGAGATTTTTTTTCTTTGGTAATAAAAGTTTATTTCGAAAATGTCAAAACATCTCATTTAAACTCTACATATTATATAATAAAATTTTATGAAAATATCAATATTGGGAATTTATAGTCAGGACCAATATATGTATGGATATTTATAACAGTTAAGTAACTTATTATAAAAAGTAAATTCTTCATTTTCCATTGTATAATTCATTCCTTAAAAAAGTCCTTGATTATAAATATATTTATTTATAATTCAACAAGGAAAAACTTTCAAATTGGTTTTTTATGATTAAAGTAAAAAAATCTAATGTACACATATAATACACAATAATTTATAATAATAAATACAAAATTGAATGTATTAAAACCCGAATTAATTTTTTCTTTATTATTTTATATATATTAATTTATTTGATTTATTTAATTGTCTTTAATAAAGATATTTTTTTACATTTTTCCTTTTTAATTAATGTTTTGAACACCTCTTGATTTTAAACCTATTTTTATGGGGCCTTTCAATAGTTGCACTTGAATTTTCGTTATTCATTATGTAGTTGAAACTACTGAACTGTATGTATAATGTTTTAATAGGCTCTCATCTTTTAATTTGTGCAGTTCAACTTAATTTGTCTTTTAGAAATATAAATTCATTCTCTGTAAAATTCTATTTCCATTGACATAATTATTTTCATTCAAATATTCTCTTTAAATAATGTAAAAAAATATACTAATGATTATTAATGAAATTGATATGTTTAGGTATTATGCTAGAAACGAAATAAGTTGACCTGTGGCCAGGTCCGAACCGACCGACTGTTTGAAATAAATTAATTTCCAGCTACAGAAACAATTTCAAATAATTTTCATATATCTATTAATGTAATAAAAAACAGATATGGATACATAAATAATAAATATAAACATTTTTAATTTTATTTTATTTATAATATATATGCAAGACCAGGCTGTGACGTCATGAATGGCTGGATGACGTCATATAATTTTAAATCAAGAAAAAACTAATAAATATGATTTTTCTCGAGGATAAAACCAATACAAAGTGCATGTTTCGTGGTGATATATAAAAAAATCTCCTTTGGTGTGAAAATAACCCTTTCCTTCCTATCGTCGATCGCTAATACTACCACTTCCGGTTTCCGGAATTGCACCAAAAGTTGATCAATTCATCCCACTGATGCATTAAGTAAATATACCAAATTTCATCAAAATCGGTTGAGCCGTTCAGGCTGTACACATCTATACGGACGGACGGACGGACGGACAGACGGACGGACGGACGGACGGACGGACAGACGGACGGACGGACAGACATCATGCTAAAAATACTTTTTTCTGTTTAGAAAATGCATGATTCGTGGAGATATGTAAAAATCTCCACATGTGAAATTTGGTGTGAAAACAATACCTCCCTTACTATCGTCGGTCGGTAAAAATAAAATGGTATTATTTGACATGCGCGCCCCCTTGGAGACATCTGTGAATTAATAGGATTACTGATATAAAAAAATTATAGCATTAAAAAAAAACATTTTAAAATTAAATTGATTATATATTTTTTTTCCAGATTCTAGACAAAAATAATGGCCGATTCAGCGGCTGCGGCAGCCGAGGCAGCAGCGGCAGCGAGAGCCAAAAAACTTAATCTGGACAAAGCAACCAATTTCATGCGACAATTCCGGGATCCGGAAAGTCGTGAACTGAAAAAACTTTCTGCAAATCAATTCATGGAAGTGTGGAGCCATTATGATAAAGATGGTAAGTATATGTATATGTTCAAGTACATATTTATATATATATATAAGAGATAATGATATAATAAATCATAGATTCGCGCATACCACTTTTTTTACTTTAAGATTCTACTTATAATTCTTTATCATATATATATATATATATATGTAAATTATTTTTAAGTTGGAAAAAAGTTTTAATTTAATTTAACTCATTCGGGAAGTTAATTAATGCGTAATTAAATGATAAAGGGCCAACCATCATGATTTAAAAATATTACCGAAGAAGAAGAGAGAGAGTTAGAGAGAAAGTGAGAATTTTCATAATAAAGATTTTTTCTTATTTTTTTGAATTTTTTTTATTTGAATAAATGCCATTCTCTTTTATTATTGTTATTTTATATAATTTCATTTTAAAATCTAAATTGTTCAGTATACAGTGGTATTTGGAGATACGAATATCCTAACATTCGAATGTTTTGAAATACAACATGAAATATTCTAAAATTTATACCTCGACATACAACGAAAAATTTGAGATACGAATTTGCAGTCTGCGATAATTGCATAGATGAACCCTAGATGGCAGAGTGAAAACTATGGTTGTTTTAAAACGAGAGGGATTTGAGGGATTCGAACCTATTGAGGAGAAGATCGTGGGTCTAGAGGTAGACGAGGCAGATGTTGCTGATCTCATTGAGGAATATGCTGAAGAACTCACGACGAAGGAGCTAGAGGAGTTACAGAAGACCCCCTACTCGGGGATAATGATGGAACTTATCAGTAAGGAGGTCGAGCCAGAGAAGAAACTTACTTCACATGAAATTAGTCATTATCTTGGCAAGTGGCAGGAAGTGCCAGATTTGGTGGAAAAAAGACATCCAGAGAAATTGTCTACAGGGAGAGCGAGTGCCTTATTTGATGATTGGTGTCTCACATTCTTTCGTAACATTTTAAAAAGAAGGCAGATACAGACCACTCTGTTACATTTTGAAGGTCTCACGCAGTGAAAATCAGGAAAAGGACAAAAAGGGCCCACTTTAAAGGGATGATTAATAAACATTGTGTGTTATTAATATATTAATAAATAAATTAATAAACATAGGTGTGTTATATTACTCCTTTATTTATATACAAACTGTGTATATTATATATAATTTAACAGTGGTTTGGGTTAGTTTCATATTGATACAACGCATTAATATATATTACATTATTTTAAATGGGAAAAAATTGCTTTAATATACGATTTTTTGCCTTACGACGATGATCTCAGATCGAATTAAATTCGTATCTCAAGATACCACTGTATATAATAATTTATAAAAATTTAAACATATATATAAGTTCGTTCAGGTTTCCGTGAAAATTTTGATTATAAAAAGTATTTCACGTTTGTTTTCACATTCGCTTAGATTTGATTCTCGATGTTTCGGCGCCTATTTTGGCGCCATGTTTGAGAAAAGAATAAGTGAATTTTGGGATTTGGAGTCTTAGTCTAGGTGAACAAGAGTCATAGGTAGATTTTTGGGCTCAAGAAGTATATATACTATTCATACTTTTTAACCTTCAGGTGGGAAGTAATCCAATTTAGAACTCGAGATCCCATCAAATAAATAAAATGTTTCAAAAAATACTAAGCTCAAATTTTTTTTTTGTAAATTAGTTTAAATTCCCAAAGTACAAACTAAATCCTATAGAATTTTATTTTTATATTAGATATCTATATCTTATACTATATATGTTAGATATTACCAATTACAAAATTCTATTATAATTTTTCAATAAACTTAAAAAATTGATTTTTTAAACTTATAAATACAAAATGTGCTTCTTTCTTGTTAAGGAATTATTGATGGAATGAAATTAATCTCAAAAATAAAGGGATGAAGAAATTATCAAAAAAATAACATTTAACTTTTAAATGTAAAACTAATTTTAATTTAATTTTATCTATTTATAATTATATATACTTGGAATATATATATTGTCAAAGAATATTAAAAATAAAACTTGTTTTGAAGGAATATATTGATTAAACATTAAGTTGATGAAGAAAGTTGATATTTCTTATGATAAGTTTTGATCTGGGCAATGAAACTTGAAAGATTTTATTTAAATAAGATCTCTGGCATTCCCTTTACGAAATATAAAACTAACTTTTAAATTAATAGAATAAAAAAAAAGTTTTATTTATTTTACTGTTTCTGTCTAAAAAGTAATTCCATTAAAAAAATTGAATTTATTAAAATCAATAAATAATAAAATCCCATTAAATTTTTTAATTAAACTTTTAAAATGCTATTAATATAAATAATAAATAAAAAACTAGAGATTTATAAAAAAAAATAATTGAAAATCATTTATAAAGTAGAATAATAATAATTTTAACGTGCCTATATTTAAAACAAACTTAGTTGTTAATCTACATCTATTAAACATCTATCAAATTCCACTACTATCAAAACTTTTATAATTAATAATTATTTTATTTGAATTATCCTCATAAAATTTTAAACTATTTTAATATTATCTTCTGCATTTTTTACTTTTATTTATTTATAACTCTATTCTAATATAACATATTATATATACATATATGACAGAGTGACTACACTGAAAATATTTTTAGAAAAAAAATAATTTAATTCTTGAATCCGAAATGTGCAATAACAAAGCAAACAAAAAATATTAACACTTGCAAACCAATTTTGTTTTAAATATTTTCTTTTTTTTTTTTTGACCAAATTTAAAAAAATAATTTTTTTAACCTGTAAATGAATCCATTTAATTCTTGAAATAAAATGAAAAAAGAGCTTAATAAATATAAAATAATCATTTTAATTAAAATAAAAAATATTCTTCGGGGGTGGGGGGGGATATAATATAATTATACAATGAATAGTATCATCTGATTTTAATTTATTAAAACAAATATTTAAATTTTAAAATTATTATTATTTATCAAACAAGCCTTTGATAAATTGTGGCATTTGGGATTATTCTACAAACTAAAAAAGTATTACCACATAACTCTATTACTTGTTACTGAAATCCTATCTCAGTGAAAGGCACTACTTGATAAAGTACTTGGATGAAGAAACTCCTCTCCACCCAATACACGCTGGTGTACCTCAAGGCAGTGTCTTTGGCCCTCTCTTTTATCTTATTTATACTGCCGACCTCCCGACATCTGCTAACGCAATTACTGCTACGTTTGCAGACGACACTGCAATCCTGGTTGCTAACAAACAACCACAAGCAGCTTCCATAGAACTTCAAAATAATATAAATAAAATCCAACTTTGGCTCAAAAATTGGCGGATCAAAGTTAATGAAAACAAATGTAACCATGTCACATTTTCCAACAAGAAAAATACCTGCCTTCTTATTTTCATCAACAACCAACAAATAACACAGTGCGACAGTGTTAAATATCTTGGTATGCACCTTGATGGCAAAATAACGTGGAAAACACATATTACAATGAAAAGGAAACAATTATCACTACTTCCGCATAAGTACTACTGGCTAATTGGTAGCAGATCCAGTCCGTCACTAGAAAACAAAATCCTGATCTATAAATGTATATTCAAACCAGTCTGGACCTACGGACTAAAATTATGGGGCTCCGCTGCCAACTCAAACGTTGAAATACTCGAACGCTTTCAAGCTAAAATCCTATGTGTAATAGTGAACGCGCCTTGGTTCGTGCTAAACAAAGTTATCGCTCATGATTTGGGGATCTCATTAGTAAAAAATGAAATCATCAAAAAGTGTAAAAACTACTTAAACAAACTAGAACATCACCCAAGTGCACTAGTCAAACATCTAATGATTCCACCCAGTTCAAGAAGACTAAAAAAAAAATTACCCGGCGACTCAATAGCTCGTTTTCAAATATAATGAGTTAAAAAAAGAGATTATAAAAAAGAAAAAGAAATAGAAAATAACCACTGGGTTTCTTTCTACAAGATTGTAGACTACCTATTTTACACTATTGTAATTATTAACTAATTTACTTATTGTTATAAATGAATAACAGATGGTAAATAAAAAATAATTTTATATATTTTAATAATTTTTATAGTAATTTAAAGAGAAAATTTTGTCATCGACCTCATAGCCCCCTCAATTATTATTAACTCTTTTCAAAGCTGTATAGACCCCCAAGGAATTCATCTGGACCCCGTTGGGAATCACTGAATTATATTTTAATATACTGTTTGTTTTTAGATTCTTCTTTATTAGCTACCTAGCAAATTTTTAAGTATTAAAATATAGTAAACATAAGTTTTGTTAGAGTAAGATTATTATATATTTTATTTACAAAAAAACAACCTATTATTAAATTTAGATTATAGAGAGAAGAAATGAGGTTGTAATTCAGATTTTAATTAATAAAATAAAACTTTGTAAATTGATATTGCGTATAATTCATTTCCTGTAGAACTAAATGAATTTCATTAATTGAAATTTTATTTTGTTTCTTGTTCAGGGATAAAAGGATTGATGATGAAATCGTTGAAAATATCATTTGGAAAGAGCCCCTGGAGCTAGGCAACCTTACCTTCTCATTTTGATGATTCCTCAGATAATATCAAACTGATGCAAACACACCTAATTGGTTTGTCCACTTAGAGTAAAATTGATTTTTGAATTTTATATTAAAATACTAAAATATATTGCAATTATATTTTCACGGAAATATATAACATAAATGAAAGTAAAAACTATTAAATTTATATAATATTTCTTATTATATATTGAAATAATTACTTAGTCAAATTTAATAATATAAAAAATTTAGTTTATAATTTTTAGATATTTAATAAAATATTATATCATATTTATATTTTATAAAAAATAATAGAAAAAGAAAATTACATTTTTTTTCTCAATATTATAAATGTTAGTCTTATTGAAGTAATCGTTATTGATTTCTGATATAATTCGTTTTTAATGCCTTCTTTTACCATTAGCAGACTTCGATTTTTAGTTGCGCACGTGAAAAAGTACCAATAAAGACATCATTAATATTTTAATCAGCCTCTGACGATGGTGAAAAAAAAGAAAAGATTTACTTTACCTCTTTCTTGAAACTTAGCAAATGAAACAAATGGATTGCTTTTGATATTTTTCCTGTTTTTTTTTATTCATTTAGTTTACCCAAAACCAAGTGACAGTAACACTGGATAAATGAAATATATTTGATCTCGATTGCAAAGGTTGGAAATGGTTTGACGTTAAATATAAATTTTCATAGAGACGTTAATTCTTATTTGATTGCTCGAATAGTTAATCGGTTTCTATTTTATAACATTGATGTTATAACATAAAGTGCACTTTGAAACGATTTCAAATTATATTCTAGCATTTGTTGGATATGTTATAATTTAAAATTAACTCGTACAAGTGTATCACACTACTTTCTTTTAATTTATTTTGATTTAAAAAAAAAATATATTATATATACATTATAATAAAATAATTTTATCCTGGAAATACCCCCTTTTTCAATTATAAACCATATAAATATAAATAAATTATATATATATATAATATTAATAAAATAAAAATCAATAAAAATTCAAAGAATATAAACTGACATTTTGATTTTAATGTCATGTTGTAGTTGAATAACTATGATATAAGTAATTATAAATATTTTATGAATGTAAATGAAAATTAATTTGAAACTGCTCTATATATTTGTAAGACCACACGACATTATTTGACATCTGTATACACTCACAAAGCGAGGATAATAAATTATTATTAATGAAGAAGAAATTTGTATATACATTATTTATATTTAGTTATTATAAATATAAAGCACTATAATGTTTTGTTTATGATTTTCATTACTGTATATTTATTTTTATGTAATACAAAATAATTATATTTAATTATAAATATTATTATTGAAATATAATTAACGTTGTAAGTCGATATATTCATTTTTGGAAAACATCATGTTGTTTAGGGTGAATTGTAAACATTTTATAATTAGTATGTTTTTATTTAAAGCACATAAAATAATATAATTTATAATAAAAAAAAATAAAAATATTATTCAAATGGGTTTCTCATTAATACAACGATTAATTACGATAGTTCATTTGTCTCTCCATTGGGGCGCACATGTCAAATTAAACCACCTCCACAAATGTGATAACTCGAACAGTACAGAGTAGCATTTAATAGCCATTAGTAATATTACATTATTTACATTTGGAAAAATAATATTTGTGAGTAAAAAAAACAATTATAATAATAAAAATTTTAAAATTTTTAACAAAAAAAAAAAAATAAAACTATTACCTAATAGTTAAAACAGTAATTTACTTACAGTAATAAACTTTCACTTCTCCAACATTTATCTTTTTGCTTGAAAATCCATACACAGACACAGTCATACATAACATACTAGGTTGTTCAATAAGTTCGCGGGACGGAAATGAAGAAACCAATTTTTATTTGTAAAAATTACTTTATTTTTCAGAGTAGTTTATCTCGACGTCAATACACTTATCCCAACGGTCTTCTAATTTATGGATCCTTTGGTTTTCCGGCAGCACATCCCTTCACGGCAGCGATTACCTCTTCGTTTGAAGAAAATCGTTTTCCAGTAAGATATTGTTTGAGGTGTGGGAAGAGCCACAGAAGTCTGAGGGAGCTAAATCTGGCGAATAGGTTGGATATTGAACAACCTAGTACATACATAACGTTTATGCATACACAAACAACCAGAAAAGTTATGAATTAATTTGTGTTAAAATCATTAATTAACACTAAAAAATAAATAACAATTGAAAATGATAAAAAATGTATAAGATTAAATTAATTAATTTATCTTGTTAGTCTAATAGAGTTGAAGTTGCTTGTTTTTATAAATGGTGGAAGGTAAAGATAAAGGCAGAGAGAAACGAAGATCAAGTGGTGGATGATGAGAGGCTGAAATTGGGAAAGTGATAGAATGATTTAGAAAATCAACTCTGGCTTTTGAACATTCTATAAAAGAAAAGCGGCTATCGAATCGATTGGCGCCAAATTGGAGTAGAGGTATTAAATGATTAGTACAAAGGATTCACTCAACCTTTATCTTGATTTTATTGATCGGATACCGCTACTTTTAATTTCAAGCTGTGTGCCCTCTCCCAATCTTTAGAATTATTAAGATAAATATAAAAATACATAAACCATTATTATTTATTAGAAAGAGATCTCTTTTTTGTTCAACTTTGTTCGCTTAACTTTTACTGTTACGATCTGCTGAGTAAAAAAGTTGGTTTACTTTAGAAGTTGAAAGTTTGCGGATCAGTGCTTGAGGCCACAGATATTAATTAATTAATTTATAATTGATTGATTTATTTGTGAATGAGATTGATGCCTGAGAGAAGTAAACCGTACGTCTTGAAGAATCCATCGCATGTGACAGCGAGTGTCTGGTGTGAGTGAATGAATGGCAGTGAGAGTAGGCGGAGGGATGGAATGAGAGAATATAAGATGAGACCTCGGGTTTTAAAAATAAAATTAAACTGCTGCACCAATTTTATAAAAATACAAATTGAAATAATATATATATAGTAAGGTGGGGTAAATGTCTGCCCAAAAAAAAAAAATAAATCGAAAATAATGCAAAAAAAAAAAAACACAAAGAAAGAAATATAAAAAATAAAAAGGAATAACTAATCGTTACTCCTCTAATATGAAGGATCTCAGTTTTAGGCGACATTTCCCTTGATTCCCTCTCGTTTCTAAAATGTTATTTTCTACAAATAAAAGAAAATAATTATGTTTATGTTATATTTTGATGATTATATATTATAACTTTCTGAATTTTTTTTATTTTTGAATTAAATTTATTTTATATTTTGGCAAAAACAACATTTATTTAACTTTTTGGTAAAACTTTTACAATTTCCACCTCAAATTTAGCATTTTTTATAATTTCCTGGGATTCCCGGGAACGAAAATACTCCGGGAAAAGTAACCCTCTAGTAACAACAAAAATAGAAATTCATTAGCATGTTTGAAGGCATTTGTATAAAATGAGCTAATTTATGTTTTTGTCATATTTCAATTTATTTTATGGATTTTCTCATGATTGTAACATATACTTCTAATTAATGCTTTTAATTGAAAGCTGGTACCCATAAATAAATATTTTAAAATTTTTTTTGTCTAAAATAAACGGTAAAAAAAATTGAAAAGCTACGAAATTGAAATTGATTGTTACTTCAATGAAAATACTTAAATGGGACAAAAATAGGCAGTGTCGAAAGCCCGCAATTAATGTTTACTCCTCAATGGTACTCAAGTTTCTAATATTTGCTACCTTATTTTTCTTGATGTAAATTATAAAAAAGGAAAACAAAAATGAGCCCGTTTATGCCTCAGCCACAGGAATTACTCAACTTACTAAAAATTGAAAATAACTTTTAATATCCATTTGTTTATCACATCCCTCGGTTACAATAAAATGAGTATAATAATAATTTATATTGAGTATTTTGAATTATATATGTTTTTAAATTATTTTTAATTAACTGATAAAATAAGTTTTTCAATGCGTATGTGTATTTTTTAAGCTAGTAAATCAATTTTTTCTAAATACACCCAAGCCTCGCTATACGGCCGCTCTTTATACGGCCTTTCGCTATAACGGCCCTCTTTAATTAAGGTACGTTTTCGATATAAGGCCTAAAATGTTTTGCTATAACGGCTTTTTTTTTCTATGTCGATATATTGCGCAAGCGCAATCTTTATTTCTTTGTGTTTCCCTTGTTTACGAGTGTAAATTTATCCGAACTATCAGAAGATGTGATGATTGAGTGCCTTCCGAAAAAACCAACAGCTCTGATCCAACCAATGGATCAGGGTGCAATAGCCACGTTTAAAGCATATTACCTACGCCGAACATTCCAACAACTATATATAAGTGAAACCGATGGTACATCATCAATTAAAACGTTTTGGAAAAACTATAATATCAAGGATGCTGTTGAGAACATTAGTGAATCCTGGAAGGAATTTAAATCGACAACAATGAACCAATTTTTTCAAACCACCAGCGCAAAATGATGGTGACTGTAGGTTTTAGTTGTTTCATTTTTATTTAAAAATTATGTAATGTTTTTAGAGTTTTTTATTTTATGTAAAATTTATGTTCTTGTTAAATAAGTTTATAATTTAAACAAAATAAAAAAATAAAATGCATTTTGAATGATAAACCATATTATATATTTATCAAATTTGGAACCGATCCCATTGAATTTGTATGAATACGTATTAGAATAATTGATTCGTTATACGGCTTTTCGCCAAGTTTCGCGGAACGTATCTAGGCCGTAAAGCGAGGTTTGGGTGTAATAGTTTCTCTTGGATATTCTCAAACCTCACAGGTTCTGAGAATCGTTGTTCTATTAATTAGTATAAGTTACAATTATTTTTACAATTTTTACAATTATTTTTTATTTACAAATAAATTTGATTTAAACATAATTATTTTTAATATTTGTATTTTAGGATAAAATGGTATATAAATTTGCTTAATAAAATATGAAATAAAAATATAACAAAATAAATATTAAAAGAACAAATCAACTTAAAATAAGATTATTTCTTATCTTTACATCAGGAAATGGATTAAATGCAATTATCAGGGCGGGAGAGGGTGCAATAAGTATAATTTTAAAATTTTCTATTTTATAAATTATTATAGAATGGATGGTATATAATACTAAAAATAATTTCGATTGAAATGAAATATGTCAAAATTCAACATTTCAATTCATTCGTGTTCACTCAAAGCGAAGTGAACGAACTTGATTGTTATAAAAACTATAAAAATTATAATAATAAAAGTAAATATAATTAAATTAATAAAAAATTATTTACTATAAATTATTTGCTATTTAAAGAGACAAAAATTACATTAGTTTCAAACATTTTTTTTAAAAGTTCGGTTTCTTTTGAAATGGAAGGTGTAAATGTATTTAAGCTAATGTGTTGCCAGATCGCTAGCATCCAAATAAACGCTTAAATTTGGTTATGATGGATTTTACCTGTAAACCGGAATTTCGTTCATAAGACTTCTGGCACGCACACACACACACACACACACATATATACATCAACAGGAAAACCACTTTTTGGAATCAGAATGCATTAAAATATCTGTGAAAAATAACATACCGGAATAAATCTGTAGTATGCTTTACTCTCGATAAACTTTTTTTTCGATTGAAAAGTAAATATAGATATATATGTTCATTTAGTTTTACATGAAATTTTTATTATGAAAAGTTATTTCTGGGTTATTTTCACGTTTCTGTGAGATTTGAGTCTCTATGCTTTACGCTCATATTCAAGAGAGGAAGGTATCTTTCATAACGAATAAGTTAGAAATTACAGACCCAATCAAACCAAAAAAAACAACATTGACTCATGGTCATACCGACTAACAAAAGACTTAGAATCTTTAAATCACCTTTCTCAAAATTATATTATACGTGGCGCCAATATAGGCGCCGAAACGTCAATACTCAATTCTAACAAAAACACGTGAAAATAATTATTAGATACGAGGTATGTTCAAAAGAAAAGGTGAATTTTGAATTTTCTCGGGCTGTGTACATTCGATTATCAAAATTTTTTGTTATGTTAGTACACATATGTTGTATTAATAGTTTGAAAAAGTCACGTTTTTATGTGTTCTTCGATTTTTTAGAATCTGTATACTTAATACAAATTCTAAAAAAATCCAAACAAATTTGCGTTCAAAATGGAATAAAGTGCTCCAACGCACTTAAAATGTTGACTGTGGCATTCGGCGAGTCTACTTTGTCTCAAAAAAATGTTTATAAGTGATACAATAAGAAATACTACAAGGAGGTTATGCAACGTTTGCGTGAAGCAATACGGCCCAAACGATCGGTATTATTGAAAAACAAATTATCATTGCTTGTTCGTGGATTTTTGGCCAAAACAACACCGTAATCATGCCTCAAATACCGTGTTCACCAGATTTAGCTCCCTGCGACTTTTTCCTATTCACAAAATTGAAGAGACCAACGAAAGGAAATCGTTTTGCCACATTTGATTAGATGAAGTCGGAATCGAAGAATGAGCTGATGGCTATACCGAAAAGTGCATTTCAGAAGTTCTTCGACGATTGAAAGAAAAAGGGAATTACTTTGAAGAGGACAAAATGGATATTGATGAATAAATAAATACTTTTCGAAATAATTCAAATTCTTTTGAACAAACCTTGTATATAGAGTAAAAATAAATCAATAAATATCTTGCTATATACAATTTCAATTGTTTAAATTGTAATTTTGAAATTATATATAAAAGAATCAACCAATTAGAGATAGATTTTGGATTGATTTTGTTTTAATATCTTGGTTAATTAATTACTAATGGTTAATAATCAAAAGAAAATAGAATTTATCTCAACCATGATGAATGATAATTTAATAAAATTTATCTTTTGATGCGGTTTCCCAGGCAATGGCTACATCGAGGGAACAGAACTTGACGGATTTCTCCGAGAATTCGTGTCCAGTGCAAATGTTACGGATATTAGCCCGGAGGTAAGCGAACCAGCCGTTCTCTATCTCTCTTCCCATTTTCTCATTCATACTCCCTCTCTTTCTCTCGATCCACCTACATTATTCATTCTCTCTTAACTTCAATCAATAATAAAATTTATCAAATTAATCAAATGACTCCTTTAGAAACTCAAGCAAAAAAAAAGAGTGATAGAAGCAAGGAAGTTTGACGAATATTTAAAAAGAATGATTATCTTGAAAAAAAGTATTATTTAAAAAAAAAAACAATTGGAAAGTTTTTCAATAAATCCTAATAATTTAGATGAATGTAATTTAAATTTATCTAAATTTTCTTTTTATAAAAAAAATCTCTTATAATTGTACAAATATCAAGGGTGAATTATCTAAATGTTCATTTAATGATTAGTTTTCCTCATAAATATAAATTTATTATAAATTGTTGGCATTTAAGCTATCATGAAAGTTCAATGGGTTTATTTATAGTTTAAATTTATTAATAATACAAAATGAATTTTGAAAAAAATGAATCTTTTTTGAAACAATTGAGGTGTAATATCCATTTTCATTTATCTTGAGTGATTTATCCATTAAATTTTACTATTACCTTATGCATTAAATATTTGTAAAATTTTTGATTTTGGTAAGACTTGAATCCTTGTTTTTAACAAATTTGAACAGAATTTTAACACCTGTCATCAATCATATGCAAATAAAATATAAAATTTTGAAAATCAACTTTCTATTAAATTTAAAAATAAATACTTTAAAATTTGAATATTTAATTAATAATAATATTAATATAAGTATTATTTAACAATATTTAGATGTCTCATGCAACCTGGATGGGTAATTGGACTAGGACGCATCTTTTCTAATCTTATAAAAATATCAATGCGGATTAAGGCCAAATTAAATCTAATCGCTTTAAGAATATTCAATATTTCTGCACACCAATTATTAGGACTCACAAGTTTAAATTAAATTGTATTTAAATTAAAAAAATGAATATTGGGGAGACCAAATAAGTTAAATAAGTAGTTTTAGTCTTATAAATCAAATAAATGAAAACCTATTACATACAAACTTCAACCAAATAATACGTAATACTTCGGGGGTACAGAGGGCACAGAGCGCCTAAAGGCAGTCTGAGCAATTAGTAATGTTATAATTATAAAATGAATAGTTTCATTTAAGTATCTATCCAAATAACCGCTTTTAATAAATTAATAAAAATAACTTTTTAATATACACGGTTTTAAATTAAAAATGCCCTAAAAAATAGAAAATAAAATATTAATTAAACCTTGAATATTATTCTTTACATATGCCCAACAAAATAGCGTGAGGCGCATATAATAATATTAAATTTTTTACCTACTACTTATATTCATATGTCGACTCTTTTGTTGGGCATATGTAAAGAATAATATTCAAGGTTTAATTAATTATTTTCAAGTTTTTAGTTTTTTAGTTTTATTAACTTCGCTTTTCTGTCTGTCTGTGATGTTTATAATTAATTAATTTTAACCCATTTCTAGTTGAGCGATTTCGCTCAAATTTCAAACGTATATTCAAAGTCGATGATATTGCATTAATCAAAAAGAATTATTTTAAATTTTTCAAAAATACGAATTTTTAAAATTTGTGAATTTAATTAAGATAACACATTATTAGAGTTCAACCAGAATAACTTTAGGCACATAAATCATTGTGACAAGTACAAAGTTGACCATAAATATTACGATTTTAAATGTACCCTTAGAGTTAAAGCAATAGTTGTTTGGATTACTATACTGGGCGGGGCTTTTCTGCCCGGTTGTGTTGTGTTCTGTGACTCAGTGTCGCACACAATGTTATATTTATATTTATATTTACAATTTGTTTTATATTTTATATTTTATATACAATATAATTAAATTCACAAATTTTAAAAATCCGTATTTTTGAAAAATTTAAAATAATTCTTTTTGATTAATGCAATATCATCGACTTTGAATATACGTTTGAAATTTGAGCGAAATAGTATAGAAGTGGGTTAAAATTCAATTACCAATTTTGAACATTACAGACAGAAGTTAATAAAAAGCGTATAAATATAAATTAAATTTATGTTTGATTTTAATTTAAAATAAGTTTAAATAAAACAAATATTTAAATTTTGAAATTATTATTGAAATTAATATTGTATTTGATAATATAATATTCTACAAATATATATTATATATAATATATATAAAAATTTAGAACAGGGTTTTTCAACCTTTTTTCTACGTATACCCCTTTTAAACTTTCTTCTCGTTTATTTTTTTGATGAAGGAACAATATATTAATAAAGTTTAACATAGAACTATGAGAATTTAATAGAGTATATTTTTAATATTTTAAGACAAAGTAAACGTTTTCATTACCTTACCGTAGAGCTAATATTATTTAACAGAGAACTTATAATTCAATATTTTGTAAATTATTAATTTCATAAATTTTTAATTGACATTCCTGACTGAAAAAATTAATGTCACTGTTTTTTCATATTAGTTTGAAATTTTGATTAATAATAAATTTCACATCTTTCGCATATAGCTAATAAATATATTTTAATATATATATATATATTTTAATAAATATATTTTATTACATAAAAATTATTGAAAAATATTATTTACAAAACAATTAACTCAATCAAAAAAACTCTTTAAGTTAAAATTTATTTTATTTAGATTGAAATTTTAAAACAAAAATTCCAATAAGAGAAATTCCTTTAAAAAAATACCTTAAAACATGGATTATTTGTATAAATAAATAAAAGTGTAATAATTAAAACTTTAATAAATACTACTAGACTGAGAACTAAGCAAGATCCGTTGGCACTTGTTTGTATTTACTTTTTACAATCTCTCCAGAGATAGATGAAAATTTTCGATGTCGAGATTTTGATGTTTTTATACGTTTTGAAGGTCCCTGAGTCATTTTCACTAAGGTAGAGAGAAATGTCTGTCTCTCTCTGTGTGTGTACGTATGTGTGTATATAGAGAAGATTACGCAAAAACGGATTGAGCTAGAATAATGAAATTTGGTAAACGGGCATTATTCAAAATTCGTAGTTTTCAATCAACTTTTTGAAGACTCTCAGAAGAAGGTCATTACCTACCACGTTTTCATTTTTTTTTTCCTCTAAAGTGACCGTAAAAGTAAAGATATATGTTTGATAGTTTTTCACATGATTAAAAATTGTATAAAACTGCTAGAATTTCAACTTGTTTGAATCGTTGAAAGTACCGAATCAATTTTTTAAAACGGGCGCAAATCATGCATCAGCACGTGACCTGGTGCCATCAACAAAGATCCATTATTAATTTAATTTAATTTATAATTTAATTAATTAAATTTAATATAAATATAATATATGTGTTAATTAATCCAGTTCAAATTGCGAGATTGTCGAGTGGAGACACATCAGATCTGTATTAAAAGAAAGAGATTATAAAAATATACTCAATAAATAAATTTTATCAATATCCAATCAAAAAAACAGAAAAATAATTTTTTATTTAGATTTTATTTCGTAAAGAAATCTTTTACTTTATTTAACGTAATCGCCATCGACACCCAATTTCGACCCTATTCAAAGCCCAAAAAACCGCCAAGGGGTCTATCTGGATCCCGTTGGGAATCCCTACATTAGTTACTCAATCTCACTCAGTGGCGTACCTAGAACTTTTGCCGCCCGGTGCGGTCTCCAGTTTGCCGCCCTTTCTATTATAAGTCAATCAAATAGTGGTTTTTATAAATTAATACACATAAATAAATTATTAAGTTATTTAATCAATATTAATTAATTCACAGAGTAAATTTTTTTACACATATTTATATAATATTTAATTTTCTAGCTTTCATACTAGAAAAATCGTGTATAATGCTCTCAAAATTTATTTTATTTGTAATTTCTTTTTCTATTGATAATATTGCAAGATTTTGTAGTCTTATTTGACTCATTGTAGAACGAAGATAATTTTTTATCAACTTCAATTTTGAGAATCTTCTTTCGCAACTAGCGACACTGATTGAAATTGTTAAAAAAATTCTTAATAAAATGACAATGTTGGGAACAGAATTTTCCAACCTATACTGCTGAATAAATTTTAGCAGATCAAGAGGGCCCTTCTCCCCGTTTTTCCAATGTTTTGCCTCTTCTTTTAGTGTAGGTACAGCCATAAAAACCTGGATCCTTTTTCTTTCAATATGGAACTGTTCTTTATCAATGTCAATCAAGTCATTTATTTGACATTCAAATTCTTCATTTAGTAGGTTACACGGTATTATACACGCATATTTTCTTGCAAGGCCATGCACCTGATCGAAGCGTTCTTTTATTTCCTTTATAATTCTGTCCGTAGATGAAAACATTTCTCTTCGTACTTCTTCTTCTAAGGATAGCCCCACGTCTCGCGAATTTTCCCCACTCATATTTTTTCTCCTTCTAACTCGACGCTCAGTCGATATCTCCAACTCTTCACAAATTATTTTGGCTGCTATAACAGCGTTTTGTACTAGCGTATCTCTTTGTTCCATGAAATGTGTTTGCAAAGAATTTAGTTTTATATGGCATTGGTGGACATTTAACCCTTTTATTTGCAGGTATTTTTGAGCGTCATTAATTTCCAAAAGGACGGGTTCCCATAAATGAAGGTAACAAAGAAAAGAAAAAGATTGCATAGAATTGAGTAATATTCCAGCATCTGATCTCGTTTTACTATTTTCTTCTTCAGATGTCAATTTTTCCAAAGCGCTTAAAATGTAAAAAAAATGTTTTTTTACTATAGTTACCGCTGCAGCTCTAGCGCTCCAGCGAGTTTCTACACTGCGTTTAACACCTTGACCAGTGACAGAAAGTAAAACATTCCATCTATGAGTGGAAGAAGAAAACAACGAAAACAACTGTTCGATAGTTCCAAAAAATGTGATGGAATTGATAGCTGTAGAAGCTGCGTGTAAACATGCCAAGTTTAAAGAATGATTTGTACATGCTACAAATTCTGTATTTGGATTTATTTCTTTAATACGAGTTTGAACACCACTGTGCTTTCCTGCCATGACGGGAGCATTATCGTAAGCCTGTCCTCTGCAATTTTTTATATCTAAACCGTCATTTTTTAATTTCGTTAAAATCATATCTGTGATTTCCTCAGCAGTTTTTCCTTTAGTTTCTACAAAGTCAATAAATGATTCTACAACTTTAACTTCGCTGCCATCAATAACTACATATCTAATAATTTGACTGGTTTGATCTTTGTGTGAAATGTCAGGAGTGCTGTCAAATATAATACAAAAGTATTTAGCCTGCTTTATTTGATCCATAATTGTTTTTCTGACTGCGCCTCCCAATAGCTCTATGAATTCGTTCTGAATCTTCGGCGACAAATAAGAGATACTAAATTTATTACCCATCTTAATTTTTACTACGTGTTCTCGTAATACTGGGTCGTACTTAGCCAATAAGTCAACAAGCTCAAGAAAATTTCCTCTATTTTCCATTGAATCGATGTTTTCCTGATGAACACTCACGATGTCCTCGAAACGCCAAATTTTGTTTTGCTAAGAATCTAATTATATCAAGTATTCTTGTTAGAATTTCCTTCCATTTTTTTATTTCTTTATCAATATTCTGTTGTTGTAGTTTGTCAATAGTTTCGCCACGTCCAAGTCTTATTTCTAATTCCTTCCATTTGGAATATGATCGAATGTGCAGTTGCAATTTTTGAGTAAATAAATAAATTATGAAAAAATAAAAATATAATTAAATCAAAATTCAAAATTAATCAAGTAAAAAAGGCAATTGAAATGTTTTAAATTATCTAAAAAAAAACAATTAGGTATTAATATAAAAATGCAAATAAAATGATCAAAAAATAAATAAAATTAAATTAAATAAATAAAACGTTTTAAATAGAAATTCAAATTATTTGATATGAAAAACAATTTTAAACAAATGTATTTAATTAAATTAATAAATTTAAAAAATATTAAATAATATTTAGCTAAAATATAAAAATTAAAATAAAAAGAAATTACTTAAAAAAATTAAAACTATAACAATAATATTAAAATATATATAAAATTACCTGAAAATAATTAGATATTTATTTGATAAAATTAAATTATTAATTATCTTAAAAATTATTCCAAGTAATATCATCTATTTCTATTCGACACTATTATCAAGATGAGAAGCATGAGGAGGGATCAGAGGGATTCACAGTCAGTGAGAGTAAAAAAAATTGTAAAGAAGACCGCCGTTTTTTAAAATAATTAAATTATTTTATAGATTATAAAATAAAAATTATTGTATTAACATTAAAAATATTGAAATAAAAAATAATATTTAGTTTGATTTAATAAATTAAAATATTATAAACTATAAATAGTTAACTTATAATAATCATTTATTATTCAAGAAAGAAAAAAAATAAATATGAAATGAATAAGTTGCTTTTTACAACTATAACTAAATATAAAAAATGCCGCCCCCAGATAAGTGCCGCCCGGTGCGGCCCGCACCCACCGCACCCCCCTAGGTACGCCACTGATCTCACTTATTATCTTTTTATTATAAGTGAAATTATTCTAGAAATGAGAATATTTATGAGAATTTAATTTATGTATCCGGAATACTGAATGGAAATAAATATTTATAATTGAAAATATTTTTATCGATTTTTTTTTTAAATATTTTACGATGTTTTTCTGGTTATTCGATAATAATTATTTTCTCTAGAGAATAAATTTTTTTTTAAGAGTAAAGTAAATCCGTTGGGATGGTTAATTTTGAAAATTAATTTATTACCCAGCAGAATATCTCGTTCAGTTTCAAATCTAATATTCAATTTTGTCAATGCGGTTATTTCCTTAAGGGTAAAACGAATGAATAAATACACATTTGTTTGGAATTAAACTTGATTTTAATTGAAAATCGATTTTATAATTAGTTTATAAATTAAAAGAATTCCCTTCTGTGTTTTAATAATCTTTATCAGTTAAAATTATTGTAAAAAAGTTATACATCGTTGTAAATAAACGAAATATTAAAATGTAAATTGAAATAAATTTTAATTTATAATACATTAAAATAAAGATTTTCCGGTTTGAAATTTTATTAATATTCCAATATAGATTTTAATTTTATACAAAATAAATTATTAATTTTATTTTTTGATAATAATTTGATTTTGATTTTTTTTTTTTTTGATTTTATAAATTGAATTCAGTAGAATAAATTGAAATGTTCGACATATTCACCAAAGTATATTAGATTAACGGTACGGAACGCCACCAAATAATTAACCTGGAATTTGATTAGATCTGTGGAAATTATAAAAAAAAAAATTTAAAAATAAAGTTCACTCGGGATAGATACTGTAATGTCATAAACATATTAAATTGATGATATATATATATATATATATATATATATATATACTTACACTGGAATTATTTTGATTTTATTTCAATGGGTTATAGAAATTTTTTTTTTTTTAATTTAGAGATACAAGTAGAAGAATTATTGATTTTAGACTAGAAATATAAAAGGGTTAAAAGTTAGATCAATAGATAGAAGTAGATTTAACGGGTAAAAATCTCATGACGCAGTTTATGATCCCCAGACTTAAAATAAAAACGATTCTTCAATCAGATTATATAATTCAGTAAAATAGGAAATTTAAAAATGAATAGATTGAAATACTAAATATATATATATCAATTTTTGGTTGTGATAAAGGGTGTGGCATACTGTAGTGACGTCATTTCAAATTTTACTTGGGAGGTCAAACTTTTTTTTCTTAAAATTACCAAAATATTAATTTGTAAAAAGATATCTTTAAAGTAACAAACTAGAAACTATTTATTATCAATTAAATTAGAATAAGATAAAAATTTTTTAAAAAAAATCAGAAGAATTAAGAAGAACGTTTTTTATTTTTTATTCATTTTATTCATTATAAAATTTAAAAAGAACCAGTTTTTGAGGAGGAAAATGCCCCTTCCCTCTTCAAATGACACCACTGGCGAACTGAGATTTAGAATAGTAATTTTTACTCTTCTAATTCTCTCTTCATCACTCATTGAACGACCTTTTATTAAATATGCCTAATTTTAGATAAAAATAGATCATGTTTGTGGCTTAAATCTCATATTTTTGAAGAAAATAAAATTTTTGAAATTTCAAGTATAGACTTACATCCAAAATGAGAGTTAGATATGCCGAATGATCGATTTGGGTGTCTCTTAATCTATTGCCATCTTTTATTTTATGTTCAAGAGTATTTTAATTAATCTACCTTTATAAGATAGAAAAAAATATTATTTTATTTATAATAATTAATAATCTAAAGATCAACAAAATATTTCATTGATTAATTTTAAAGCATCTTTAGTCTTTCCAATTTCTTTTTTTGTCAACTCTATTAACAAATTAAGGATAATATAAAATTTCTTAAGTAATTCTGTAATAATATTATTAACATAAATACCTAAATAGTAGTTTAAAGTGTAGCTTAATGAATCTGATGATTTTTAAAGAATCAAGAGCCAAGTCCTGATAATATTAAATAAAAAATAATATAAAAATAAATAATTAAAATGTAAATCAACATGACTGCCCGAAATGGGATTAGATTCATATAACTTTAATAAAAAAATATGGAAATTCTAATTATAAAAGAAAATTCGTTGTATTTATTCAGTTATTTTTTTATTTTAATTTTTTTATTTTATAAAAAAAATATTATAATGTTTTCTTTGTTGAAAATAAGTATTTGTCGGTTGATTTTTAACATCTCAAAAAATGTATTTTTAAAAATCTAAATGAATCTATTAATTATTCACAAAATTACCTATTAAAATCATTAAACATTTATTAAAAAAAAAAAATGGAATAAATGATGGCCCAAAAATATAAAAAATTGGAAAAAAATGTTTTACTACTTTGGATAATAAGTACAATAAAATAAAATCAATATATGTATATTACCAAACATATGAGTTTGAAAAATTAGCTCCATGTTTGGTATTTCAAATTCCCAACTTTGCTAATAAAATAGTTATAAACTGTATGAGTGCCAAGTCCCAAGAAATATTGACAATGTTCTTTAGTAGATGATATTGAAATTATAATTTAGTAACTTTGATATTGATATTTAATACAAATTTAGATGAAATATTTTCTACTAAAAACAATTTAGTTTAATATAAAAACTTAGTTAAAAGTATATACATTTTATTAAAATGCTCCTAGTCCTTCTGATTACATCCCATCAATTATTAAGAAAAACTTAATAATAAAGGGCAAAAAGCTTCAATGTTATTGAAACTTCTTCTAAAGTGATTTGATAAATGAAGTGTTTATATTAGTTGTGTTATAGGTTATAGAGTATATATAAAAAGTACCTGGTTCACACCAAGTCGGTCATTAAAAAAAAATATTCCTTATTATCGGGTTTGGAAGATAATATTAATACCTGGTTCATCGAGCCGCCGTTCAAATAATTTAAAAGAAAATAAATTTAAAAAAAATAGCCATAAAACATACAGCCCTTAAACTTACGTATTAATACACTAAAAGACAGAAAAATATGGCCTGTGGATATAACATAATATATATTTGATAATTTGATTATATTTATTTTTATGATATTTTCTATTTAACCCCTTAATGCACACAATTTTTTTTAAAAAAAACCCTGAAGTATGCTAATTGCAAGAAATATTTTCATTTTTATCCAAGTTTTTCCATTGAGTGGTAGATCCGCCCACACTTATCTACTTCCAGTCAGCAGCGATATCTTCATCTGAACTATCTTCAGATTCACTGGAATAGTATTCAGATTCTTCTGAACCAGTTTCCGACAAATTTGCTTATTCTGATTCGGAATCGCTCATTTTCAATATATATTTTACTAAAATAAAATTTAAAAAAAAATTTAAAATAAAATAATATTCCTTATTTCAACATAGAAAACCTACCTTTTATACACTAAAAATCCAATTTACTTGACACTAATAATATTTGTAAAAATTAAAAAACAATTGTCTTTGAATAAATTCACAGTGATAACGTCTGATTTACTTCACGACTTGCTAACGAATAATACTCTATATGTTGCCATTCAAGTCTATAAAAAATTATCAAAAAAGTGCCCATAAGATATAAAAAAAGCTTACAATACAGAATTACACGATGAATATCAATAAATTGAATATTTTTCTTGGTTTTTATTAAGTGATTTTCAATGCCCGGATATATACGAATGTGAAAATCTTAGCGATATAAATAGCGACGCCCAACATATATTTACGGGTCTGCACATTTTGGTCAGTTTTGCGCGCCCTTGTTAATACGTTTATGCGCGTTAAGGGGTTAAGGAAGCACTGTCTGACGTATTGCTGACGTCATTTAAATCTCCTATTTTAAATTAAAAAAAAACTAATGATGATGTTTCCCGAGGCTGAAACCAATACTGATCGATTTTTCTTTATAAAAATTATCTATGGTGTGAATTTCAAAAATTATTCAAAAATACAAATACATATATATATACAATTTTTGCTGGTATAAGATATATTTATTTAAACAATTTTCATAATAATCTTTCATGATTCAATAATTTAAATCATAAACAAAAGTAAATTATATCGTTTTTAATTTGATTTTATATTAAATCAATTGGGAAACAAAAATAAAGCAATTTGATGTATTATTTCATTTTCTTTAATAATAATAATCTGTTTTGTAATTCACAGTCTATAGGTTTATACACTATACCAAACACAAATAAATTATAACTCTCTCTAGGTTTAAAGGTTTTTTTTATTAATTTTACTTTATATATATATATATATATATATATATTTGATGCATCATCCATAATTTCCATTACAAACATCCTGCGTTTTTTCTTTCGTTCGCAAAATAACAGATGTAAACATAAACAGTGTTTTTCCAATATATTTGGTTAAGAAAACCAAATAATATCTTATAAATAGATATATTCAAAGAAGATATATATTTCATCTGTTGATTTAATGAATAGAAAAATTGGATGAAAGAAAAGTCAATTACTTTTTTTGGGTCATATCATCCTGAAAGAAAAATATAGAGATGATCACTATAGCTAAATGGTCTCAAATGGTTTTCCATCATTCTCCCTTGAGCATTTGCCAACTGTCATTTTTATAAGTGGTTTGAATATTTTGATCTCTGAGCATGTAAGATGATGACGCTTCTGAAAATGTCCTATCATCATCGATCCCTTTCCTCTTCACTTCATCCAATTTCATTTGATTTCGTACTTTGCTTGTTAATAAATAATCAAAAAAATACCTAGAAAGAAAAAAATATCTAAAATCTTATTCTTAAATCGATAAAAATGGAATATATAATATATATATAATTCTATTTTAAGGAGAATTAAAAGGTTTAGAAATAAAAAAAAAAATGGAAGTATCATGTCAGAAAGTTTAAAGTAGAAATGAGCGATTAATTCCAATTAATCTTTTATGTCTCTTTTATCGTTTCTTGGAGAAGTTTTAACAGATTTAAACTCAGTTAAATTTACAAACATTTTATGAAAAGTACTTTTTCCCTTTTCTGTTTAACGGAAATATCCTCTCGTTACCTTAACCCACTCAACACCCACTGGTCCCCCCACCCATTACCCACTACCACCCACAAGGCAACTGCTGTTTTCCTCTTCTGGATTTCGTTTGGTAAGCTTCTCGCCACATAAAAAGATTTACTTGCCCTTTTATTCAATTCCTTTAATCTCCTACTTGAAAATGCTCGCAAATTTATTATATTTAATACTTTTTCCCCTCACCCACTTCTTTACTTTTTATGTAAAATAAACCGATTTAAAAAGTATATTAAATAAAAGCTAAGAAAATGAAATTAGTTTCGGTTGCCATTTGATAATGATGAAAAGAGAATATAAAATAAAAAAATTATATAATACCTAGACCTTTGGGATAAGTGGTAGGTTGAAAAAGATCAATGGGGGAATTTTCTATTATAATTTTTTTTTTTTTTGAATATTTTATAAGATCAAAGAATAAAAAATAAAATATTAAAAGAAAAATGAAATAGAAAAGAATTGAATGTTAGAATTTATAATATTGAACGAGAGGATTTGTTGGATAAGAATGGATTCATTGGAAGTTGGAAATGAAGAGTGATTTTAATTATTGGCATGAAAATAAAAAGGACATCGTATTGTAGAAGAATGGGGTCAATATCGGTTCATCTAACAGGATGGCTGGAAAGAGGAGAGAGAGCAATTTAGATGTGATTATTTGATAAGTCATCCTAAATCAGTTGAATAATGGACATAAATCTTGTTTGGGTGATTTAACAGGAATGAAATTCCCATGCAATCTGACCCTTGTTAGTTCCCTTTAGTTAAATCAACATGATGTTTTTTTTACATTTCATTTTATGGAAAATAACATCCTCCAACCATTTTAGATTATTAAGAGAACTAGTACACACAAAATAAAATATGATAAAGGGTCAAATGTATTTTTTCTGATCGATACTATTTTATTTTGAAGCATTTAAATGAAACCGTTAAATTAATTAATATTTCGTTCTTCATTAACATTTTTGAAGGTCATTGAATTATAATAACTTCTATACCGTTCAACAGATTGTACAGGGTGTCTCAAAAAATGTACTAACACTATGAATGACTATAAAAACATTATTTATGAACATAAAGACAAGTTTAAAGGCTTGAATTACAAAAGAAAGATCTAATTAAAGAATAAAATAATCATGTTCGCAAATGTATGTCCGTAGAGATTTGTAGAGATTTCTGTGGGGATCGGATGAGGTTTTCCCGCACCTGCTCTTGTTTTCCAGGGTTGGTGGATGTCCGTGGTCGTCCAGAACGTTTCTTGTTGGTGTTGTAAACGATTCCATCTGTTTCAAATTTATCTCTGATGCGAACAATTGTGCGGTGCGTTGGTGGCGGTTTATCAAACTCCCTTCTAAATGGTCTTTGCACTTCTGTGACATTTTTGGTATTCCAGTAACATTTAAGGTCAAACTTTCTCTCTTTAAAGTTAAGTTGATCTCCTGCTATTTTGTTTAGTTACACCCGAAAAAACGAAAAAGTCAGCAAGTTATGAGCAGTTAAAGGTTTAGTACATTTTTTGCAAACATGATTCTTTTATTATTTAATTATAATAATGTTTTTATAGTCTTTCAAAGTGTTAGTACATTTTTTTGAGATACCCTAAATTAAAAATTTGTACATGAACAGAGAGAATATCTTGCTCTCCATTTGGTTTTAATTTGTCATCACGTCAATAATTAAGTAGAATAATTTGTGATTTTTATCAATATCACTCATAATCCATCTTGTTATTATTTTCATCACCAAATATTGATTCTAAATTACATAAAGATTATATATTTATATAAAGATGGAAGATGAAAGAATTGCGAAAAATATATTTGTAGGCAGACCGATTGGGAAACGTTCGATTTCAAGACCAAGGACGGGATGGGCGATCAATTTAGGAAGGACACTTGAACAAATGAGGTTGCTGCGGTTAAGAATGATCGAATTCCGTAGAGCCACAAAGATAGATATATATATATATATATATATATATATATATATATAAAGAGGATTTTAAATACTTAGACCGGATAATTACAAGAGTATAAATAATGAACAATTAAAAGTTAAATTAAATAAAATTTCCACTAACGAGAATGGATAATATATAATAAAAATAATATATTTAATGAATAAGTATAAAATAGAATTTATATAAGATAACATGAAACTCTTATCCATAATTAAAACTAATAATAATATTCTGAGAGGATCTTCATAACTTACATAGTTTATTAATATATTATTATTATTATTATATGTGATTATTACTTATATTAAGAAATTTGTTTCCTCTAATATCCATTTTGGAAATTCTCTATTTTTAGCTTATATTATATGCAAAACATAACATAGATACATAGTAGATCCAGAGTTAATCATGTAAGCAATTAAACTGAATGAAAATCGCTTGATAATATACAACTATAAAGGGTCTCAGAAAATGGGACTGAAAAGGTGGATAGATAACAAACCTATGTTTAGAATTGTTGTCAAGGAACTACTTCTAATTATATAATACAATAGAAATTGACAGAGAACGACAATAAGTAATCTAGGTCTTAGTACAATATTTTTACATAGAATATATCGGATATTAAAAAATATATTATATAATATATATATTGAATATAATTAAATTATATATATATTATAGAATTTATTTTATAAATAAATCTGGAGTGTCTCCACTCGGATTAAATAACATATATTATATTTAAACAATATTTAATTAATTAAATTATAAATTAAAATTAATAAATAATATTTATTAAACCAGAGCGTGTTTGGCTCTTTGTTGATGGCACCACTTCACGTGCTGGCGCGTGATTGCCAGTCAACGTGTTAAAAAATTAATTCCTGTACTTTCAGCGATTCACTCAAGCTCTGGCGAGATAGTATAAATAAATATAAATTCTAAGACATATTTCCTCAATCTTAGTGAAAATGACTCAGGAACCTTCAAAAGGTATAAAAACATCAAAATCTCACAATCGAAAATTTTTATTTATATTTTTCTGGCGAGATAGTAATAAATAATATATAATTATATTTATATTATAATATTTTTTAAGAATTATTACTCAAATTTTTATGGAAAATAAGAAAAATAATTAATACATAAAGAACGAATGAATAATTAAAGGCTGAACAAAGGGTTTTAGATTTAAGAAGGGCGTGGTCTTTGATGCAAAGTTAAAATACTCAACGTTGACAAAAATTCATGCCAAAGATCTCTAAATTAGATAGCATATGGGGTAATAGAGTTAACATTTCTAATTAATTAACACCTTTTTGCCCTTTGGATATTTATTATTCCCAAATGATAATACTATTTGATTAACACCAGAAACTTTTTAATGTATGAATAAATAAATATAAAAGTATTATGAAATGATTTTGTTTTAATTATAGAACTTATTTATCAGAATTTATTAAGAGACAATTAATTATTAATGACACTTAGTTTAAGAAAATAATCAAAAGCGAAAAAAAGAAATTTAAAACAAAAAGAAAATAATTAATTCATAATTCTTTTAATAATAAATGTTATTTATTTTCAAAGGAAATGTAGACATAGTCTAGACATAAAAGAAACAAATACAACAAATATAATAACAAAACATTAGTTTCAAATAGGTATATACGTAATTTAATGAAGATTATAATAATAAAATAAAATGGGTTTAAATCTTCGATAGAATAATTGAAATAAACCATATGCGATTTTTGGAGTCTAATTGTCCACATCCATTTGGTATGTAATAGTATATTTTGGTATATTTTATATATATTCATTTGGTATATTTTATATATTTTGTATATTCATATTATACCTATAATCATTAATTTTATTCTATGTATTTTCAAAAAAATGTTTTAGCAAACACAATATAAATCAATATACACTTTTTTAGCATACTAGAAACAGGACACATTTTGAAATTATAGAAAATTTATTTTCCTTTCAGAATAAATGACTGTGAGAAAGTAACTTGATATTTCATGTTTATATATATATATTATAATTTTCATATTGATTTTTAATCTGGTATAAAATAAAATACATTTTCAATGATAATTCATAAAGAACTATATACCTAACATATATTCTCGATTTATAATTAATTATTCATTAAGTACAATTATTTCTGCACAAAATCCTTTATCTATGAATATATTTAAAAAAGAATATTAATAATATGAATCTATTGTGATTCATATATTGATAATTTAATTGGAAAATACATTTATAAAAGATACATGTATCTTCTGGATTAAATTATAATTAAACATTTTCAATTTTTATTTCATTAAAATTTTTGATTAAATTAAATTTAAATAACATTGACACAGTTTAAAATTATTATAAGATCTAATTATAATTCTAGAGTTTGTAATTTAATTATGAAATATTAATTAACAATTCTAAGCACCAATTTTTTTAGTAATAATAAATTTATTCTAAATAAAGCAGATTTGTTCTTTCCTTGTGTAGTAATGTCAATTATACAAGTACTGTTAATGTATATTTACAGAATGTTATTCATTTATCATAAATTTATTTTTGATTAATTTTATTTCTTTATAAAGGTAAAGATGAAAATATAGATGTGTAGGATCGCTCATAAAAGCATGTATAGTCACAATTTATAAATTGGACTATGGACTACTACTACATGCAGCATATTCACCAGATTTAGCCCCTAAGACTATTTCTTATTCTCAAACCAAGAAATAACTGTGTGGTAAATGATTTGGGTCGAATAAAGAGGTCATCGCTGAAGCAAAGCCTATTTTGAGGGCTTTGAGAAATCGTATTATTTCGAAGGAATAAAAAAATTGAAAAAAACGGTAAATTAATTAGTCTCGAGCTCAAGAAGATTATGTTGAGAAATAAAACGCTTATTTTCCGAAAAAAATATATTTTATTCAAAAAGTCAATGACTTATCAAATATATATATAATATAAGAAAATAAGAATGTAAAATAATTTTAAATCACAATAATGTTAGAAAAGAATCTGAATTGTCTCCAACCAACTATCTCGCAAATTTGAATTGGATTAATTAACATATATTATATTTAAATTAAATTTAAATAATTAAATTATAAATTAAAATTAATAAATAATAATAACCAGAGCCTGTTGGCTCTTTGTTGATGGCACCACTTCACGTGCTGGCGCGTGATTGCCAGTCAGTGTTAAAAAATTAATTCAGCGATTCAATCAAGCTGATATTTTATATATAGCAGTTTTATACAATTTTTAATCATGTGAAAAATTATCAAACATATATCTTTATTTTTACGGTCAGTTTAGAGGAAAATAATTAAAACGTGGTAGGTAATGACCCTCTTCCGGTTGAGCTATATTTTTCAAAAGTTTATAGAAAACTACGAATTTTGAATAATGCCCGTGTACAAAATTTCATTATTCTAGTTCAAACCGTTTTTGAGTAATCTTGTTTACATACACAAACAGACAGACATTTTTCTCAACCTTAGTGAAAATGACTCAGGGACCTTCAAAACGTATAAAAATATCAAAATTTCGACATCGAAAATTTTCGTGATTGCAATACTATGAGAGAGTAAAAATAAATATATATTTAAATTTTTATTTTGAATAAGAAAATAGATCCTATATTTATTAAATGATTTCTAGTTGATCATAATCTCTCTATCACTATTTCCTTTTTTTTATATTCTAACACCACAGTCGATTTATCTATATCTCCATTGATATTCACTCTTTTTATAACATAAAGCGGAATCTGTAGAAGAACGGAAAAGATCAACCATATCTCGTTCTATCTTTTTTTTATATTCGATATTTGAAATGTATGTATATTCCGTCTTTTGTAAATGGATCACATCCACCCCAGTGTTGATAGTCCATTTATTCGGGGGTTGGTGTTGAGGTGGGGTAGTTTAAGGATTTGTTTCAAATCAATGCTCTCTCGATAAATAGCATATTCTGATCAAGTCATCCATGTTAAAAGGTCATTTAGGTGACCTTCGACCTGTGATTAGCTCATTTCAACCCTTTTGGTCTCTTTGTGAATGCCATTAGGCGGTGTCCGACGCCATGCTTGTCGAGCTCAAGCAATGCTTCATGGAGGCGTACGACGACAACCAGGACGGCAAAATCGACATCCGAGAGGTAAGCAAACAACATTTGCATATTATTCACATCTAATTAAGAACATTTTAATGAAGTTAAATAGATAAAGAAAACAAAATTTTCATATGAATGGTTAGAGAAAGGGAGATTTAAAAAAATTCTTTAAAAATATTAATTTTTTTATTTTAACTTTTTTTTTAATTTATGAAAATATCTTTATATTAAAAATATTTTTTTTTCTATCCCATCTTTAACTTATCTGACATTCTTATCAATAAAAATAAAATTATTAGTTTCTTAATTGTTTTAGAGGTCTTTTTGGACCCACCTTCGATTTGGGCCCAGGTCAGTGTCCTTATTAACCCCGACTAGTTATGACCACATATATATATATGTAGAATTAGAGGTGGAGTGTTCAGGATCGGCCATGTGTATATGTGTGTGTGTAGATGGATATGAATTTGTAGAACAATAAGCAGTTCAGGGAGTCTCGAAGTGCACACGTCCTTCTCTCGCAGTCTCACGTTCTCAAGTGGCCTGTGCCACCGGCGTACCCAAGCATTCACTCCCTGCTCCGCCAAGCGACCAAGTTGCTTCGTTCTACGTAAGATGGCGTAAGCTGTGCCTTTTAAAGCCTTACGCCGTCACGGCCGGACTGACCTGCGACCGTCCTCGGGCGCTACAGATTGCTGTTCTGTAAAATCAATTGATCAATTAAACAATTGTTCATGAGTCTACTCGTGGAAAGACCTGCTCGTCCAACCTGACGAATTGTAAACTGTTACTGTAACAAATCACTGAATTTGAAATTATAGCTTTCTAGTTAAAACCCCTGAACCAATGCACAAGTGCGTCCTTTCGACCACCTTGCCCGGACGGCACTTTCTTATGTTAGTCTGGACCGGACGAGTGTGTCCCTTCGACCAGCACCTCTGGACCGGACGACACTGTCCCTTCGACCAGAAACCACCCAATTCATATTACCATGATAGACTGGACCGGACGAGTGTGTCCCTTCGACCAGCACCTGGACCGGACGACACTGTCCCTTCGACCAGTAACCTCCCAACTCATATTACCATGATAGACTGGACCGGACGAGTGTGTCCCTTCGACCAGCACCTGGACCGGACGACACTGTCCCTTCGACCAGTAAGCACCCAATTCATATTAGCATATTAGACTGGACCGGACGAGTGTGTCCCTTCGACCAGCACCTCTGGACCGGACGACACTGTCCCTTCGACCAGTAACCACCCAATTCATATTAGCATATTAGACTGGACCGGACAAGTGTGTCCCTTCGACCAGCACCTGGACCGGACGACACTGTCCCTTCGACCAGTAACCACCCAATTCATGTTAGCATATTAGACTGGACCGGACGAGTGTGTCCCTTCGACCAGCACCTGGACCGGACGACACTGTCCCTTCGACCAGTAACCACCCAATTCATAGTAGCATGTTAAACTGGACCGGATGAGTGTGTCCTTTCGACCATCAAATGGACCGGACGACACTATCCCTTCGACCACCACAATATTCACTTTTAAGTGCTATTTAATATCATTGTTTATGCATACCTTTACCTTTACCTTTAGTTTATTGATGATCGTGTTTCCAGTGTGTTGCCGAAGGTATCTGACAACATTTTTGGTGTGTCAGATTCTGTGGTAATGATGTTTGAGCGTGAAATGGATGTTTCGCCTTGTCTGCTGAGGGAGCCCTTATTGAGTTCAACGTCATCGGACGCCGTCATGGCCTCCTCCTCACACATTAGACTAGTGGATATTTCGATTAACCCATCATGCCCTTGAGGTACTGATCGTAAATTCTCATGTGCGTATTTAAGAGTGCGTTGTGAACCGGTCATACTTTTTAACTCGTAACGATCGTTATCTAGCACTGATGTTACGACATAAGGGCCCTTAAATTTCCTATCTAATTTGGTTTGATTACGTTCGCTGCTTTTTATAAATACAAAGTCACCCTTTGAAAATGGTTTAATGGTCGCACGACCATGGTTAAAACGTTCAGTTTCCGCTGTAGCTGCCTTTGTGATCTTATTAGATGCGTCTTTTCTAGCAAAATCTAAGTCGATTCGGTGTTCATTCTCCGAGATGTGGGACCTTATCATTGACATGCCTAACGATTGCGAACGAATGCCGAACATGAGTTCCATCGGTGTGTATTTTGTGACTGTAGACTTGGTACTGTTGAGAGCTAACTGGACATTTCCCAGCTCGTCCCGCCATCTTTTGTTGGGGTCGTTCTCAATAATAGTTAGAAGGCTTTTTAGGGTTCGCATCACACGTTCTACCTGGCCGTTTGACCTGCTGGTGCCCGTTGCTATAAAGTGGAGTTCGATATTATGTTCAGTGCAAAATTTTTTAAATTCTTGGCTGATGTAACACCTTCCCTGATCGGAGATAATGCGCTTGGGAGATCCAAAAAGGCAAACAACCTTTTTGAGAGCTCTGACCGCGCTAGCTGAATCAATTGAAGAAGAATGTTCTAACAGTATGTATTTGGTGAACGCGTCAATTACTACTGAACAGTATTCTTTACGATCGCTTTTTCCACTTAATCTTCCTGTGAAGTCTATATGAATTGTGTGCCAAGGTACTGACACTTTTGGAATAGGGTGCAGTTGCACTGGCTGAGCACCTGAGTGACCTTTGGAAACCTTGCAGACGATACAGGAGTCAATAAATTTCTTTACACACTTTGACATCTGGGGAAACCAATACTGTTCATACAATTTATCTAAGGTTTTCTCACTACCCAAATGTTGCAACCCATTATGAACATGACTGATCAATGTCCAGATTAGAGAGCGAGGTACTACTGGAAGCCATGAGGTAATCTTATTTCTTTCCACTTTCCTATAAAGGTTACCATCCCTAACATCATAAGTTTGACCAACAGTGTCAGGAAATTCATTATTATTATGCTTCTCAATTAGGTCTTGGATCTCGGTATCACGTTTCTGTTCAATTGAAAGCCAATCTTGATGCAATTCTACGAGTTGAATTTCTTTGATTACGGGTGTCGTCGAGGAGTGACCTACAGAGACTGGATTAAGTAGGTTCGACAAGGGATTTCTAGACAGATAATCTGCGTGTTCCATTCGACGACCTTCGCGATATATGATATCAAAATCGTAAGCCTGTAGGAATGCCCACCAGCGATGGACACGTGGAGTTAGGTCGGTTTTTGACTTAGATGCTTTAAGAGAATTACAGTCAGTAAATACCTTAAAATGCCGGCCATATAGATAATGTCGGAAATGTTCTACCGCTCGCACCACTGCAAGTGTTTCCAACTCGTATGAATGGTAACGCGACTCAACCTCAGATGTTCGTTTACTAAAGTATTCTATGACATGGGGAATATCGTTTTTTCTTTGTATGAGAATCCCTCCATATCCATCAGAGCACGCGTCGCAATGCAATTCAACGGGTAAACTCGGGTTAAAGATGGTCAATACAGGTTCGGAAGTAAGTATTTTTAGGATGTTTCTACGGATGTTTTCGTGTCTTTCTTCCCATTTAATAGAGCCTTTGAATTTCGTTAGAGAATATAAGGGACCGACAAGGTTGGTGAAACGGGGAATAAACTTTCGAAAATATGATGCGAGGCCTAAGAATTGGCGAACTTGTGTTGCTGTTTTAGGTTCGGGGGAGTCAACTAAAGACTGTATTTTCCGAGTATTCGGCCTCACTTCACCATTATGAAGTGAGTAACCTAAAAAGTCAATTCTATTTTTCATAAATTTACATTTTTTAAGGTTGAATGAAAATCCGGCAGTAGAAAGGGCACGTAATACTTCATCGAGACGCTTCAAACCAACAGTTACGTCGCAGGAATAACTTAAAACATCGTCCATGTATATCAGAGGTTTATCTGTTAAATGGTGCACCGCCTTAGTGATACATCGCTGATAGACGGAGGGGGCATTACGTAACCCAAAGGGCATTGCGAGATATTCATATTGTCCCTCGGGTGTTACAAATGCGGTCTTTTCTACCGATTCTGGATGAATTGGAATTTGATGAAACCCTGACGCCATGTCTAATGATGAGAAAAATTGAGCGCCACTAAGATGGTCTATTTGTTCTTCGATTCGAGGAAGTGGGTAGTGTTCGGGTCGTGTGTTGGAGTTGAGCTCCCGGTAATCGACACACATTCTATCAGTGTTATCCTTCTTTTTTACTAGAAGGATGGGGCTCGCAAATGGTGATGAACTCTCACGAATTACACCTGCATCAAGAAGTTCTTGAATCTTTTCTCTAACAATTTGCTTTTCTATGGGTGCTAACCTATAGGGGTGTCTTTGTACGGTTTTAAAAGGGTCAACTAATTTAATTTCTAATTCTCCTGTTTTTACACGCTTATGAGGTATACCTTCTATGAAGCAATCAAGATATTGACTCAATAGTTTAACTAGTGCTTCTCTGTCGTTACCAGTCAGATCCGTATCAATCAGAGTGATATCTAGTTTAGTAGTTCTGGCATCACAGAGATTATTTTGTTTTTCGCAATAAAATGTCAAATTATCATTATTAATTTCGACACTCACCCCATTTTCTAAAATGTCTCTACCTATTATGATTTGATCGGTAATACAAAAGTCTGGCACTATGTGGAATGTTAATTTTTGTGAAATATCATTAATAAATACCTCGCTTGATAATTGAGACATACATTTAATTTCGTCACCCCCAACACCAGTAAGGTAAACAATATTATTATTAACAGTACCTGGAAATTTACTAATAATGCTTTCCTTTATTAGAGAGCAGGAAGATCCACTATCGAATAAAAAAATTGAGTGACTCACCAGATGACGTTCTCAGGGTACCCCTCGACAGGCGTTGCTCGCAGAGATTGACCTCTTTCGTTGAAAAGGCTCCACCTTCACCTTTTCTTTCTGGACATCTAGATGCCGCGTGTGCTACCTTGCCACAGGAATAGCAGGATATAGTCAAAGCCTCCGCGGAGGATCGTAATGAAGTCTGAGTGTCTGAGCGTCTAGATGTTGAAGAGAGTTCACCTCGCAAACGTTTTCTGCATTCTGAAATTCGATGTCCGGATATCCCGCACATTTACCAGAAAACTTCTCGACTGATGGTCGAGGTCGCTTGGTGTATTGTTGATTTTCTAAGTCTTCCAATGGTCTTTTTAGAGAAATACCGCTTAGAATTCTTAAAAGATGCGTTTTGGTGGTTATCGAATGAGCATTAAGCTCTCGACGTAAACCGCTGTCTTTTTGGCATAAAATAGCTATGGCAAACCCTGTTATAGCGTCCTCTGGCATTTCTACCTTTGGTACGCTTTCGATTAGATTCCATAAGCGTAAGCCTGCTTCTGGAGCCGTTTCCTTAGCTCCGATTCGAAACTGAATTATGTCAAAAAAATGATCTTGATATAATTTAGGCCTACAAAATTTAGCGATCAAATTTTCCTTAATTGTGCTCCAAGAGAGCCCATTCATGTTTATTTTAGTCAAACATGAAGCGGCGCGTCCCTTCAGAGCACTCGTAAGGGCTAGCAGCAGATCGACACCTTCAATATGCTTAGTATTGATAATCAACTCCGTTATATTGCACCAACCTTCAATATCTGCATCGGGATCATCAGGGTTGAATTCTAAGAGCTCAGTAGTCGACTGAGCCGTCGTGGCTACGATCGGGGGCTGTGGCGTCGTTAGCATGCGGTTAAATAGCTCTTGCATGCTATTCAATAGTTTAGAAGTGCTATTTTCTTCTGAAGGGGCATGGGATCCCACTTCTGATGTAGAATTAGAGGTGGAGTGTTCAGGATCGGCCATGTGTATATGTGTGTGTGTAGATGGATATGAATTTGTAGAACAATAAGCAGTTCAGGGAGTCTCGAAGTGCACACGTCCTTCTCTCGCAGTCTCTCGTTCTCAAGTGGCCTGTGCCACCGGCGTACCCAAGCATTCACTCCCTGCTCCGCCAAGCGACCAAGTTGCTTCGTTCTACGTAAGATGGCGTAAGCTGTGCCTTTTAAAGCCTTACGCCGTCATATATATATATGAAAATATATTGACCTAAAGATTCGAAATACAAATATCAACTATAATGACAAAAAAATAATTTTTTTCCTGAGTATGTGTATTGCCTGTGGTGGTTCTATAGAAATAACTATTTATTATTTACATAATTTGTTTGTTAAATTTTATATTTAAATTAAGTATCTCTTTGAAATATTTACGATAAAATATTTTTGTTTAAATCAAAAAATCATGAATTCAAATTGACTCTTGACTTTTTAGTTTTGTTCTTAAAGTATATGTGTATCGATTTTGTATAAAGTTCATAAGTATTTTTGAATGTTAATTTTTTATTCTATTTATAATTTTAGTCTCTAGTAGGAAACAAAATTATAACAAACTTTTCTTGTGATTTCCTTTAAATTTATATATAATGTTTATGTGAAATTCTAATTGGTATTTAAAAAATTAATAAATTATGACGAAAATTAAAATTAAATATAAATAAAATAAATAAAAATAAATAAAAAAATTAAATTAAATATAAATATATAAAAAATTTAAAAACTAGTTTTTCTTTTACTTTAAAAAAAATATTTAATATATTATTTATAGAACACTTTGTAAATAAAATATAAAAATAATTACTATTTTTATTATATTAATTTTATTTTTATTCAAATGAATTACAATTTATTAAATGCATTAAAAGATTATATATTTCGATGGAGACAGAAACTGAATTATTAGTTGAGTATTTTGATAATGAGAGGAAGAGGGAGAAATTAATATAGATAGATATTAATTGGGTGAGAGTATCAGTGACAAAAGATGGGTTTATAGAGGTTCAACCAAAAAAAACCTTCAAACTTAATTTGTCTTATTCTTTTTCTTTTTGTGTTATTTTCTTTTTATTTATATAAAAATTTCCTCTCTAATACTAGATAAGATGGTTGCTGCTAAGTTCATTTTCCCGTTGCCGAAGATATATTACTTGAAAAGGGTAAATCTCAAGCGCTATGGAGTAGAAAATTTCTCGAGCAGATTGCAGATGGTATCTTTTTTCAACATCACTGCTTAAGAGCACCAAATCTCAACAGAGAAACGAGAAGATCTCTATCTTAAACTTAATTTAGATCTAGAGTGTTTAGTGTGCACATTTTAAAGGCTTAATGAATTTGAAGCAATCTTTAAGTTCAGCTATTAGTTGAAATCCAAACGGTGATTTATTTTTGGTTAAAACTTTTTAAATAATATCCACCAAATATAATTCCTAACAATTCTATATAAATACAAATTTTGAAAATAAATTTTTTATTAATTGAAATTGTAAAATATATTAAATAAATCTTATTAACGTTATAAATGGTATATTTTTATATTTAGCATATATATATTTATCAGTTTTATTTCATATTTATTTATTTATATTCAACAATCAGTAAATAATACTTTTTAGTCTCTCTCTCGCCGCCAGATGGCTTGTGACTCTTAACATTAATGATTCAAAAGTTATTTTATAATTCTAATAAAATTTAGTTCTTCTTATTTAAATATATACATAAATTATGATATAATCTTTACAATGACAGATTTATATTAAGTTACATAAATTTTCTGAAAATAAAATCGGCAAAAATTTTTAATTTAAAAATTTCACGGTTTATTATGTATGCTGTCCATAAGCATTTTTATGCAACGATCGTTGTCGAATCGAGGTTAAGTTCATAGTTTACTACTAACACTATTATTTTTACTACCAAAAAAAGAATTTAAATAATAATTTATAAAAATATATATTCTTCGATTTTTTTGAGACCTTTATTGTCTATACGGGGCAATGAATATTTACCCGGAACACCCATTCACCATTTCGAAAAATATTAAATAAATAATAAAATAGTCATATTCTTATTTTTTAAAAAACAATATATTTTTTAATATGTTTTTACAATTAATTAATAAGTTTTCCAAAAATAAAACTTAAATCAAATTCTTATTAATATTTTTTTATAAACTCTTTTAAATTTAAATATTAAAAAATTTTAATTACTTATAATATTTTACTCTAAAAGATTAGACGTATTTTTATTATTCATAAAAAAAATTAGTAAAAAAGGTGTAACACATTCCACATTAATTCCAAAGTATGTAATATCGTAGTATTAAGCACTAACATAATTAGCAAAAACAAACAATGATATTAAACACTATATTATAAATGTAGTGTAACATTTATTTTTATTCCAGTTCAATGTTTATTTTTTTTTTTTTCTTATTAAACAAAAATACCTATACTATCTAAATATTTGAAAATATTAAACATTAATTTTATTTTATCATATTATTTTTGCCCTTTCAATTCATATTGACATTAAATCAAGTTATATAAATAAAAATGAAAAGGTATATATTATTTATTTATTTTTTTGAATAAATTGTTTTACTACTTGTTTTCATTAAACAATTAAATCCATGAATTTGAATATATGATAATAATAAATTTGAATTTGACTTTCCTGACAAGATCTGGATTAGATTGAAAATTCACAATTTCTTCATTTAAACATAAAATAATCACATAACAAATTTTTTCAAAGTTAAAATTTTAAAACAGTTTATTGATGTATTTGCTTCATGCGCAATTCGGCTGTTATTTAACTTAACAAAAAGATAATAATGGGGAAGAGTCGAAATGCGCATCAAGCACAAAAATCAAAAACAAAACTTAATAATAGAAATTTTTAATTAAACCTTATATGAAGTTTCAAGTTTATTGATGTATTTGCTTCATGCGCCATTCGGTGGGTATTTAACTTGACAAAATATAATAATGGGGAAGAGCCGAAATGCGTATCAAGCAAATATATCAATAAACTCTAATCTTCCTCGGCTGTTTAACTAAAAATTACTCTTATTAAGTTTTATATTTTTAAGATTAGTTTTAGTTTACATATCTTATTCTTAACATTCACAGATTTTTTTTATTTTATTTGTTTCTTGATTCATTGACTTAAAATTCAACTAAAGAATTTAATTAATTATAATAAATAATATATATATTTTGTTTTAAGAATAATTACATACATTTTTTTATATGATATTTATTGGAACCTAAATTGATAAAGAGAAGAAGAATTATTTATTTTTCTTTTAACACACACATCAGAACATCAATAAAATAAATGTAATTTCGAATGTTTTACAATCAATGATAAATACAAATCCCTTCAATTTTTTTTCAATTATTCCAGACCGAGTTAAACAAATAGTTGATTATTTCAACCTGAATTTGATTGATTGCTTCAAAAGTTTCCTGAAATTCATAGGCCAACATAAAACCTTTTGTAATAAAATCAATAAAATAAATACTATGAGATTTTTTTTATTTTTGTATTTGACCATTGAATTATTTTAAACAATTTGTATGAGAGTTGAGAAGCATAATAAATTTCATTTTGATATAAATCCGAACTTGAAGCATTGTATTGTTGGTTGCCTATCGTTTGCTGTTGGTGAATGGAACTAATGTCAAAAATATACTCTTTTATCAATACTATTGTTTCGTTTATATATATATATATATATATATATATTCACTATTAATTCAATTCAATTTTGCTCATTCCCGGAATATAAAATGAACTTATAAAAATAATAAAATAACCATTATTTCTTGAAATTATTATTTTTTTCCCTATTAAAGAACAAAAATTAATTCTTGCTTATTTTTTTATCTTATTTCATATTATTTGTTTATTTATTTATTTTTGTTTCATTTTCTCCTCAGCTCGCTCAATTACTGCCAATGGAAGAAAATTTCCTATTGCTCTTCCGTTTCGATAATCCACTCGAATCAAGCGTCGAGTTTATGAAAATCTGGCGAGAATATGATTCGGACGGGAGCGGATATATTGAAGCTGATGAACTCAAGGTAAATCAACTGATATAATTTAATAATTGAATTATCTTATCATGCTTAATGATGAAGAAAAATGTGAAGGTAGTTTTTTTTTTGTTAAAATTGTTTGTTTGTTTTTCTTTAAAACAATATTTATTTATTTATAAGTCGATCTGCGTATTACTAATTCGCTATCTATCTATCTCTGTGGCTCTACTGAACTCGAAAGTTCTTAGCCGCAGCAACTACACTTCTCCAAATATCCCTATGCTGAGCCACAACCCTCCAATCTCTTCCCTCTCTCATCTCCCTTACGTCCCTTCCTACCTTATCCATCCTCCGCGTCCTTGATCTTCCAAGCGGAGGTTTCCGAATCGGTCTCTCAACCAATATATTTTTCGCCATTCTTTCCTCTCCCATTCTAGCCACGTGCCCTGCCCATTGCAGCCTTCTCGATTTTATAAAACTAACTATGTCTGGAGATCCATAGAGGTCATGCAATTCCTCGTTATGCAGTCTCTGCCATTCCCCGGTGACCTCATCTTTCTTTGGCCCATAAATGCTTCAACGAATCCTATTCTCAAATACTCTAAATCTACTCTCGTTTCCTAAGGCCATAGACCATGCCTCACACCCATATAATACAACCGGCAAAATAATTGTTTTATATATTCTAATTTCTATCCCCCTTGATAATAATTAAACTTAAAATTTAAAATTTCTTAGTCGCATTAACGACATTCCTCCAAACATTCCTGTTCTAAACCATAATCATCCAATATCTATTTCCTTTCTATCATATCTCGTTTTATATTTTCTTCCAATTGTTTTCTAAGTTTTCCAATTTATTTTCTTATAAACTCTATCATCTTAACACTTAACATCTATACTAAAAGTGAATAAGCTTTCTAACATTTAATGGTTTTTAGAAAAAATATATTTCTAATATGAAATAAAAGAGAATGTTGAATTGATGTTGAGAATTTGTCAATATATCCTGGAAAGTGTTTTGAATTAGTTTATTCATAATATTTAAATAAAAATAATAATAATTAAAATATTAAAATATTCTAATATATATTCCAGAGTTCTAGAGGATGATACATCAGCAAATATGAAATTTGAAGTTTATAAAGCACAGTCTTTATTAGTAACAGTACACCTCAAGTGGTAGGTACTTCCCCGAGATGCGTCATTTCATAGCTGCGTCGCTGAAAATTTGATTTTCTTCTCTCTATATATATATTCTAATTTATAAGTTAAAAATGAATTAAAAGAGAATTTGTAAATAGAAATTTTATTATTTAGAATAAAAATTTAATTTTGAAATCAATTAATAAAAGAATAGGTATATGCAAATGTAGAAAAAAACATGATTTTATTTAAGTTGCATTTTTCGGTCCCAATTAACCATGGAAACCGAGGCTTGGGTATAATAGAAAAATAGACAGAATTAAATTCATTAATCATTTTATTTAGAGGGTTGGTAAAAACGATTAATAATCTGGAAATTATTTAATAAATTCATATTGTCTTTTTTTTTCAGTTTTATAAAATTATTTTTTTTTTATTTTTAGAGTAGAAAGGGATGATAATTATTGTATTAAAATTACAATTTATTTATTTGATAATTTTTTATGTGATATTAATTTGTTGTTTTTTGTTCATTCGAGTGTACGACTATTATTATTAAAGATATTTCAAATAAATATTTTTATGAATGATAAAAATATACCTAAAAATAATACATATCAACAGTCAGTGTTTTTTATTTTAATTTAAATTTGAAAATAAACTCAATTGAATTGAATTGACTTCTACGAAATCAAAATATACGTATATCACTTAAATCAATTATGAAAAATAATTTGTAAATAACCTTTTTTTATTTATTTATATAGGATAAAAATCAACATCAATATAAATGTTTGCTTTTTATTTATAAACCAATGTAACGGACAAAGTATTTATATTCTTAGTTATTTTTTTTTATTATACATTTTATTTTGTTTATCTATTTTTTTGTTTATTTTGTTTTTCTATTCCCCTATTTTATTAACAAAGTTATTTAGTCGCATTATTCTTAAAATGTAATATATATATAGATATTATATTTCACATAAGGGGAAGGACCATCCCTCCAAGTTTTAATATTTTTAGACAGTTGAGAATGGAGTCGAACTAGTGATATCATCCCGATATGACCTGGTATTTATCACGTCCCGTGATATAATTATTTTGTATATAATCATTTTTATCACACCCTGTGATACAGTCGAACAAGTGATATCATCCTGATATAACCTATACTTATCACGTCCCGTGATATAATTATTTGTGTATAATCCTTATCATCACCCCCTGTGATAATTATTTCTGCTAATTCCAGTGACAATAGTGAATTACATTTTCTTATTTTTTTCTATTTAAAATTTGTATATTTAATTTGTTAATTTTTATCTACTTAATTAAAGTAAATTAATGTGAACATTATTATTGTGTTTTCCCTTTTCCCTTAATTTTTCAACACACTTTTATACTTTGGGATATCCAAAGTTGGCGCCCATCATTAACTTAACATAATTAACAATTCACGGTCATCGTGGGTCATTACAAGTGCCCAATAATTAGATCCCCTTATAAATTGGCACCCAACGTAAGAGGATCGTCTACAAAGTGACCCCAACTTGAAACGGTCCTCCTTACAAAGTGGCAGCCCAACGTTTGGCTCGATTAGTCAACGTGAAGCTTTACAAAGTGGCAGCCCAACCTGAGGCCCGATTAGTACACCACGGCTCCTGAGAAAAGTACATTATTCATCTTTGGTGAGCAGTATCATCATTTTTTCATCTCAACGGACTTATAGTACAATTTAATATTTAATTAATAAAATAAAAATTTAAAACTTTTACTTTTATACTTTAAATTTAAATAAATTATATCTTCTTGTTTAATACATATAATAAGATTTAACACTTGTTAATTATTTTTTTTATTTTTAATTTTCACATTTATCTAACAAATAGAATATTTATCTATTTAATTCTAATTCAATAAAAATAGTTTGAATATATTAATATTATTATTAGTTATAATTAATTAATTTATATGTTTAATTTGAAAATTTTTTTTTAAAAACTTTAAATTTTATTCTACTACATTATATTTAAATTAATGAATTAATAAAATTGATAAAATATCACTATATTTTCAAATATTTAAATACTTTTTACATATTTTAAATTATATTACAATTATCTTATTTTATAATTAAACATTGTATAATTCAATTGTACGCGACTAAATAACTTTTAATTTTGATTAATTAATTATTTTTTTTTTCTCTTTGGTTAACATTAAATTTAATTATCCTATTAAAAATGTCATTTTTCGGCAAAGGGAAAAAGGAGGATCTTATCCTTTTAGCACAGGAATTAGGAATAGTTATGAATTTAGATTCTCGTAGGATCGATATAAAAAATGACATCACGTCATTGCCTGATTATGATGAAGACCTTACACGGGAATTACTTATGACCATCATAGAGGATAGGAAGGAAAAAGAAGAAAGAGAGAGGGAAAGGGAGAAAGAAGAAAGAGAGAGGGAAAGGGAGAAAGATGAAAGAGAAGAAAAGGAGAAGGAAAGACAATTTGAACTAGAGAAACTCCGAATTCAAACCGTAGTGAACCAGGTAGAATCACCAACCCCACTTCAACCGAAAGTAGATATATTGAAATTCTTACCTCTATTTAAAATTAACGATGACGATATTAATACGTATCTGCGTCTTTTCGAAAGACAAATGAATTTTCTTGGCATATCTGAGGATGCATGGGTCACTTATCTTATTTCGGTCTTACCCACAGATATTACCACTCTAATAATTAGAGAACCAAATGAAGTCGCCCAAGACTATCAACATATTAAGAAGCTCCTACTTCACCGATTTAAATTAACTACGGATAAAATAAGAAAACTTTTCTCCACCTCCAAGAAGACATCGGAAAACACTTGGAAAGATTTTTACTTCAATCTACGCGGTTATCTAGAAGCCTGGCTATCCGATCTAAAAATTGAAAATTTTGATCAACTTAAAAATTTGATCCTAGCTGATCAAATGAAGAGAAAGTGTTCATCCGAATGCAAAGATCACTTCCTCGACTCTTGGGAAACATTGGTAGATCCCCTCGATCTCGCAGAAAAATTCGACTCCTATGATAACTTAAGGGCCCCATTTTCAAAAACAATTACTTCAAATAAATCTATCGAACCCCCTAAATCGAAAAATAATGATCGGAAACCCTTTAGAAACTCACAACCTCGTGAAAAACAAAAAGAAGAGACTGACTCTTCAACACTTCGTTGCTACGGCTGCGGAACTCCAGGAGTCACAAAACCTAGGTGTCCAACTTGCAATCCGAAGCAGGAAATTACCAACGCACAAGCCTTACAGTGTGACGTTACTACAGATAGAGATACTAAACTCGCTCTAATAGAAGCCTCCATCTATGAACTTTCTGGTTCTATTTGTGTTGACAGCGGGGCCACTCGCTCTATTGGCGGTCAGCGTCTTCTCAGCTATTTAAGACAACGAGGAGAATATTTTAAAGTAGATAATCTTTCCTTAACTCTAGCTGACGGGAAAAAGCGTATACATTCCGTGTTATTAGCTACAGTTCCTGTAAAAATCAAAAATCAAATAATACATATAGAAATGATATTCCTACCCAATGTTAGTGGAAATAGATCACTATTAGGTCTTGACTTCCTCAGAAAAGCAGGTTTAGTATTAGATATGCGAAACAATCGCTGGTATTTTCATAATTATCCTAAGAGAAAATACAAATTTATTCGAGAAAATCTCTGCACCACTGAAGAAAATAATACTGTTGTTGAAAACACTATTCAACTAACTGAGGAACAGAACATAAAACTTGCCCATTTATTAACAGAACATGAAACTGTCTTTCAACCAGGGGGAGAGCCAACTCCTTACGCTGAACATGATATAAACACAGGCGGTTGTTTGAATGCGCTGCAAAGGGCCGTCGATTCCATGGACGGTACCAAAGTCAGCAAAGAAGATCCTGCTGTCCGATATAGACAGCTGGTGGGGTCTCCGAGAGCCCATCGGGGCCCACCAGGAGTTATGGAGCCACCACAAACTCAAAAACATTTATTTACTCAAGGACTTGTTCCCCCTCATACATCAGCATTGCGTCTAAGCCACGACACGCGTTCTACTCCAGTAGTTCCTCTACGTAAGCGAGGAAGGCCAAAAATTGTCCGTTCCTAGGGCTGATCCCTCAATCAAAAGACCTCGGAATCAGAGGGGGAGGATGTAACGGACAAAGTATTTATATTCTTAGTTATTTTTTTTTATTATACATTTTATTTTGTTTATCTATTTTTTTGTTTATTTTGTTTTTCTATTCCCCTATTTTATTAACAAAGTTATTTAGTCGCATTATTCTTAAAATGTAATATATATATAGATATTATATTTCACATAAGGGGAAGGACCATCCCTCCAAGTTTTAATATTTTTAGACAGTTGAGAATGGAGTCGAACTAGTGATATCATCCCGATATGACCTGGTATTTATCACGTCCCGTGATATAATTATTTTGTATATAATCATTTTTATCACACCCTGTGATACAGTCGAACAAGTGATATCATCCTGATATAACCTATACTTATCACGTCCCGTGATATAATTATTTGTGTATAATCCTTATCATCACCCCCTGTGATAATTATTTCTGCTAATTCCAGTGACAATAGTGAATTACATTTTCTTATTTTTTTCTATTTAAAATTTGTATATTTAATTTGTTAATTTTTATCTACTTAATTAAAGTAAATTAATGTGAACATTATTATTGTGTTTTCCCTTTTCCCTTAATTTTTCAACACACTTTTATACTTTGGGATATCCAAAGTTGGCGCCCATCATTAACTTAACATAATTAACAATTCACGGTCATCGTGGGTCATTACAAGTGCCCAATAATTAGATCCCCTTATAAATTGGCACCCAACGTAAGAGGATCGTCTACAAAGTGACCCCAACTTGAAACGGTCCTCCTTACAAAGTGGCAGCCCAACGTTTGGCTCGATTAGTCAACGTGAAGCTTTACACCAATTAATTTTGATATTAATAAAACATATTTTAAAGAGGACATTAATATTTCAATAAAAATGACTTTATCTAATTTTCACCCACCTCTCCTCTCCCATTTTAAATCCATAATAACTTAAATATTCAAGTAACGGATAAAATATTCAAAGTGAAATAATCTAAAAACAAAATTCACATTTCTTTTTACATCAATTAATAAATATTACATTTTTCAACAGCATTAGCCATTAGCATATTTTTTCATTAAAATTTTAATAAATTACATAATCAAAATTTATAATAAATTATTAATGGATAATTATAATATATGACTGATTGTTCAGTTCTATTTTCAAATTCAGGCCTAAATGTTATATCATCAATCATGATTATTGATCATTAATATCATCATCATTACCGTGTAAATCGATAATAAAATAAATATAGTTGACACAACAAATATATACTGCCCAAAAAGTAACAAAATTTATAAATAGGTACCCATAGGTATTCATTTTATATTTTTTAATTTATTTATTTTACTTTTACGGACACTATATTATTTTAATTTTTATGAATAATACACCGTTTAAATATGATTTAATAGATTGAATAAATTCTATTTCCAATGGCTTCACTTTATTGAAAATATGTTCGATTGAAAGACTTTTTCATAAGTGAATTTTCAAGGTGAAAGTTTGCCAAAGTAAAATTGGTTTCCCTGCGGAAATTTAGTGGAATATTAAATATATCGATGGAAATGTATTGATTTATAATATTTAATACTAAAAATTGCAAGTAAGGGATGTTTACTTCAAAATTATCGTTAAAACAATAAATATTTCAAATTGGGAAGACGCCATGCAAGTTGGGGGGAGTGGGTGGCTTGAATTTCACCCTCAAGGTCCCGGGTTTATATTCCAGGCTTGGCAAGGGAATTTCGCTCTAAGTGGGATATATACGTGATCAATGTTGGAAAACTACTTGAAATTCGATCGAGAAAATCAAAATAAATGTTAAAAGAACCCTTGTTACTGATCATACAATACCTCTACTCCGCTTGGGCGGCAACCGACTTGATGTGTGCTTCCATAGGATATATAAAAGTCAGAATTTTTTTTTATTCGTATTGAAATTAAAAAAAATATTAGATTTATTTTTTATAATATTGTGGTAGTAGTAGATAGATAAGTTGTCATTTTTACTAATTGTCTAATTTTATTTTTTATTTATATATTTTATTTAGGAAGTCCAAATCGGTATATATATATATATATATATATATATATATATATATTAATACATACATACATATTAATACATGTATATATATATATGTGTGTTTCAAAATAATGTGTAATTTGTGAATGTTACAATTTTGAAATTGTTTTTGTATTTTCTTTTTAGAATTTCCTTCGAGATCTTCTCAAAGAGGCTAAAAAAATCAATGATGTTTCCGAAGACAAACTGATTGAATACACAGACACGATGGTAAGAGAGATGCACCCTTCTCCCTATTAAACAAACATCCCTTGAAAATTGAGATTTGAAGTAGCGATCAAACAGTGTAGTGCTAAAAAAATACAACCTCTTCAAATTTACATTCATTAACAAGATTTTTTTTTCATTTTTTTTTTTTTTTTTTTTTTTGATCATTTGATTAATCGTTTCTTCTGTCTAGTTACAAGTATTTGACTCAAATAAAGATGGACGACTTCAATTATCAGAAATGGCCAAGTAAGTACTAGTCATTAATACAATTTTTAATTAATATTTCATTTTTTTTACAATGAATTATTCATACATTTAATTTTTTTTAAAAAATAAATTATTTATTTTTAATTAATGGACATAAATATAAATAAATAATATAAATACACACAAATTTTCTGACAGGTGAAAAATGATTTATTTCAAATTATAAAAAATATTTCTTATTAATAGATATAATATTATAACCAATTTATTTTATTTTATTTTTTTAAGATTTTATTTATTTATTTTTTTAATTTCTTCTTAAATGAAAAATAATTTAGAGGTGTTTTTAATGAACGAATTATTATATTTATTATTGTTTTAAGATTTATTTGAAAATTCTTACATTCAGCAACATATTCCTCCATTCTATTCCAAACCATCTCCATATAATAGCAACAGTTTCTAAAATTAGAATTAACTACAGTGAAACTGATAAATTGTTAAGTCAAAGAAGTTGGCATTAAATTTCCCATTCAATGTATTTAATTCCCCAAAGAGTAAAGCAAAAGTAATTTATGCTTTTTTTCTCTAGATCTTATGAAAATAAAATATATATACGAAGATATTACGTATAATGTGATACAATAAAATAAGCTCACTAATGTCATAATAAAGCTTTCATTTATGTTCCACTTTATCTCGACTATATTTTATCTATTTTCTCATTTATTTTAAAGGAGAGAACATTATTTGAATTTGAATTTGAATTCATTTAAGAAAATATAATTTTAATAAAATATGAAATTGTTTATAAATAATTAACATGTCATAAAATGAAAGTTGGGAAGATAATAGGTTTAGTGAAAATTTTTGGAAATTTAAATATTCATAAATCTATTATTTGTATTACAGAGAAGTATAGATATAAATTTAAGCAACTAAATCTTAATCTTTCAATCAAAGTGAGATAATTTGGAAAGAATTTAAATTGAAAGTCACAAAGTATAGAGGAATAGATAAAGATAGTATAAAAAATCTGGAGTGTCTCTACTCCGACTATCCCGCAAATTTGAATTGGATTAATTAACATATATATTATATTTAAATTAATTTTAATTAATTAATAATTAATGATTAAGTATAATAAAAAAATAAAAAAATTTAAATTTCCAGATAGTATTGTTATTCAATTAAATTAATTAATTAACATATATTAAATTTAAATTTAAAACCTTTACCTTCATTTTTAAGTTAAAATTTAAAAATTTAATTCATTGTTAATGACACCATGTCATGTGCTGTTAAAAAATTGTAAAAATTAATTCCGCTACTTTTAGCGATTCAATCAAGCTGAAATTCTATATATAGCAGTTTTATTTAATTTTTAATCATGTGAAAAACTATCAAACATATATTTTTATTTTTACGGTGTGTTTAGAGGAAAAAAATGAAAACGTGATAGGTCCTCATGGTCCTCTTGCGTATGAGCTACATTTCTCAAAAGTTGATAGATATCTACGAGTTTTTAATAATGCCCTTGAACCAATTTTCATTATTCTAGCTCAAACCGTTTTTGTGTAATCTTGTCTACATACACACACACAGAAAGACAGACATTTTTCTCAACTTTAGTTAAAATGACTCAGGGACCTTTAAAATGTATAAAAACATCAAAATATCGACATTGAAAATTTTCGTGATCGCAATACTATCTCTGGTGAGATAGTAAAAAGAGAATATTAAAAAATACCAAAATGTATATTCATGCATATGCTTCGTTATTTATACCCATAATAGAATTTAAAAAATTAATTTAGTCCTCATAATTTAGATTAAACTTACGCCACGCAGGTGTGCAACACGCTTGATTTTTAATCTCATTGTTCTGGGATTAAGTTCCTGGCCTGGCGAGAGAATTTCTCTCTAGTTAAGAAACAAGGCCCGCCAGTTGGCGTCAATAAATTTTTTAAGCCATTTGAAATTAAAATTAGCGACTTCGATCAAGAAAAATTAAATAAATGTTGAGAGAATCTGTGAAACTGATCATACAATAGTTCTACTCCGTTTATTTGGTAATCTACTTAATAGGCGTTTCCCTTCCATATCTAGTACAAAACTCAGGATTTAGATTTATACAAATATAATGATTATTATTATTTATTATTTATTATTTGAAGATCGAGGCACTTCAGCTACTACGGACATTTGTGCCTTAAAGAAATCATCCATCGTACAAGATAAATTTCATTTATCTCCAAGCAATCCCTACAGGGAGAATTTCATCTTCTTCGTCGGGGCAAGGCCAGGCAAATAGTAAATTACTGAAACCTGACCGATTCCATTGTGTCAAACCCAACGCTCCCGGGGTAGATCACTTGGAAAGAATGATTTTTCCTTTTAGTCCAAAAACAATATCTATACAATAATTAACTAATCAATAAATACAATAATAATAAAATAAATAAATAATAAATAAATAATAAATAAATAATAAATAGATAATAAATAAATAATAAATAAATAATAAATACATAATAAATAATAATAATAATAAATAAATACTATATTTTGTATAGCAATCTACTTCTCTATGTAGAAACCTAAACAAATTCTCAAAATTTTCAATCTTTCCCAATAGATATCTGATGTTCAAATTTTCAATATTACATAACCAAATATAATTAATTTTTAAATTAATAACTATAAATAAAACTGTGATTGTTTTGTGAAAAGTATTAAAACAATAATTTGCTATATTTAATTATCAACTTAGCATAAAAACATCGAGAAGATATTAAGTTTTTTAATATATCTTTTAATATTTTATATTTCTTAGGTATTTATATTAAATATTAAATGTAATAAAATGAAATAATTAGATAAGCAGGATTGTGAGAGAAACATCAGTTTTCATTTATTATGCTTTTAAACAATTTGGACGCTTTTAGAATTATTCAGATTCCTGTTCACCTTCATAAATATTTTAGTCAATATCTGAAATTCGAAATTGATTATCTATATTTACAATCACCATCCGTTTCCAAAAGGGGAACGATGCTCTCATTTCAAGTCGATATTTACTTTATCGAAATACCCATTTCTCTCTGACATTGCCTACTTCTTTTTTATAAGGACATATTTTTTTTCAATTTTCTTTTGGAAAGAAGAAAAATTCAATAGAAGGCACTATGATTAAAGTGAAATTGATCAGATGGAAATATATTTTTAATTTTATTTAAAAATTATTTTAAATTGAAGATTGAATATACAACATAAGAATAATATAAATTAGTATAAAAATATAAATTATTATGATAACCTAATATTGCCTAAGCACCTAGAGGATAGAATTATTTTTACTTGAATTGTAAGCTTTGGAAAAATTTATTTTGAAATTTAAAAATAGATTCTTGTTAGTTTGCCTGTCTCAAAGAGGGGACATTAATATATAATAAACATTATTTTTGAATGTTTATTCTTTCTAATTTACTTATAATTATACTATATCTATCAATTATAAAAACAATTATTTTTGAGCTACAAAGAATCTAATTATTATATATAAATCAAATTATTTGTTTGCATTATTCTATTATAAAAAAAATTAAATTATACGATGAAATACTTTACTTATTTATTTCATATCTAATTAATCTACCAATGTAACGCTTAACTCACCGCTACAACTATAATGGTCCAACTGATTTTATCCTGAAGTACAAATATTTCTATCTAATTTCTATTCTCCTCTAAATTCCTCACTTCAATTTACATATACTTTTGTCCAACAGCTATCCATCGGTTATTTCACAATTGATTTTTCTGTAAATAAACTTCTCGCCAGTTTTTACTATCTTGCCAGAGGTAGTATTGCGATCACGAAAATTTTCGATGTTGAGATTTTGATGTTTTTATACGTTTTGAAGGTTCCTGAATCATTTTCACTGAGGTTGAGAAAAACGTCTGTGTGTGTATGTGTGTGTGTATGTATGTAGGCAAGATTACGCAAAAACGGTTTGAGCTAGAATGATGAAATTTGGTACATGGACATTATTCAAAATTCATAGTTTTCTATCAACTTTTGAGAAATGTAGCTCAACCGGAAGAGGGTCATTATCTACAACGTTTTGATTTTTTTTCCTCTAAAGTGACCGTAAAAATAAAGATATATGTTTGATAATTTTTCATATGATTAATAATTGTATAAAACTGCTATATATAGAATTTCAGCTTGATTGAATCGCTAAAAGTACCAGAATTAATTTTTTAACACTGCAATCTCACATTAAATAAATCCAAATATTTTTTTTTAATTTAAATACGATTTAATTTAAACTGATTATGAGTCATAATAATTGGTGAACAAAAATATTGAATGATCTTAGATTTGATCTAATAGTGTCCGATTTGGCCTTAATCCGCATTGATATTCTTCTAAGATTAGAAAAAGTTTAGTCCTACCCCAGTCTAATTCATTTACCCATCCAAGTTGCATGAGAAACCTAAATATTTTCAAATAATAATAATTGAAATATTTGAATATTAGAAAATTATATTCTTTCTAAGTAGGAATTTCTAGAATTATTTTTTATATTCATTTGCTTGATTGGACATGCTCACAGAGCCTGTGGTGGTTTTGAATGAACAACATGGAGCTTAAAAAATTAATTTCTGGGATTATTAATTAGATATTTATAAAATTTATAGCCAAATTTATGTTCAAATAGAGGTATATAATAATATTGTGATTTAATATCATAGTAATCGGTTTAATAGTTATCCGTTTAATTTTTACCGACCGACGATAGTAAGGGAGGGATTGTTTTCACACCAAATTTCACATGTGGAGATTTTTACATATCTCCACGAATCATGCATTTTCTTAACAGAAAAAAGTATTTTTAGCATGATGTCTGTCCGTCCGTATAGATGTGTACAGCCTGAACGGCTGAACGGATTTTGATGAAATTTGGTATATTTACTTAAAGTATCAGTGGGATGAATTGATCAACTTTTGGTGCAAATCCGGAAACCGGAAGTGGTAGTATTAGCGATCGACGATAGGAAGGGAAGGGTTATTTTCACACCAAATTTCACATGAGATTTTTTACATATCACCACGAATCATACACTTTGTATTGGTTTTATCCTCGAGAAAAATCATATTTATTAGTTTTTTCTTGATTTAAAATTATATGACGTCATAAGCCATTCATGACGTCACAGCCTGGTCTTGCATATATATTATAAATAAAATAAAATTAAAAATGTTTATATTTATTATTTATGTATCCATATCTGTTTTTTATTACATTAATAGATATATTAAAATTATTTGAAATTGTTTCTGTAGCTGGAAATTAATTTACTTCAAACCGTCGGTCGGTTCGGACCTGGCCACAGGTCAACTTATTTACATTTATTTAGTTTATTATTGTATCTTATACATATTATTATTATATTATATTAAAAAAAAGATGACATATGATTATTTTTTATTTAATTTGTTTTAGGTTGCTCCCAGTTAAAGAAAATTTTCTATGTCGACAAATATTTAAGGTAAAATTCTATTAATTCTATTATTAAATTCATCATTCAATTTCTTATTTATTATATTATTCATTTAATTTTTTCTATCTATTTCACTCTATCTGTCTATCTCTATCACTCTATTAATCTTTCATCAAAAAAAAAAAATACAATAATAATAAATATAAAAAAAATAATTTAAAACAAAATTATTTAAAAAATAAAAATTAATTAATTAATTAATTTTTAAATATATATAGAAATCATGTTTAAAAGCACCAACATTAAACAAAAACTTTAATCATTCTTTTCCTCTCCTATTATTTCCTTACCAAACAGGAAGGCATTGAAGTGAGTACACAGAGAACACACTTTCGATTGCGTATGCAACCTTAATCTTCAAAAGCATCTTTCTTGCATGTATTTTTCTATTTGTTCTATAATAAAAGCTCTTTCTTTCTTTCATTCTATTTTCTTTCTCTTTCACACTATCTTTTAAAAAAATGCTCTTTATCTTATATTAATGTATTCATTTCCCCAAAATCCATTTTCATTGTTTGTTTTCAATTTTTTGTTTCTTTGTTTAATAAATAAATATATATATATATATTTATATATATTTGAAATATCATATATCGCAGAATATTTGAAGTGTAGATAACAAATAAATATAGAAAGACATAAACAATCAAAATTCAATATAAAAAAATTTACCGTAGACATTAATTTAGAATTTTAAAAAAGAATTATCAAAATGGAAAATGAAAATTGAATTTTTTTTTAAAGATAAATATTTACTTATGGAAATGAAATTCTTTAAGCTTATAATAACTAAGAAACGCTACCATGAATTAATATAAATGCATATTTAAGAATTTTTTTTTTAATAAAGGATTAAAGTTATTTACTTTTTGTTTTGTTGTTTTTTTTTTTAATAAATAAATCAGAATCAAAAATTTATTTATTTTTAATTTAGAAAGAATAATAAAATATTAGATGAGAATTTTTCTCTCCCTTTGAGACATTTCTAAAATATATATCATATATCATCTTTCCAGTGAGTATTTTTTTAAATTATTTTTCCATTACAATAAATATATTTTATACTTTCATTTAAAAAAAAACGCCCCTAATTTAATGATGTTGGACTAAGTCAACAATTTTCACCCGATGACATTATCATTTGTCATTTTGCATTTACCAAGTTCCAGATATTTGCATAAATGTAAGATAATCTTATTTCATTTTCAAGAGGCAGTCAATGTTTACTTTAATAGAGAGTTGAAAAAACTCACCAGATGAAACCATGAACTATAATTAAAATAAAAAAAAATGTTTACCTTTTATAAATAACTAGATAGATACTCTTAGGGTGATTTATTTTTAATTTTAATTATAAGAACGAAAATAATTTAAAAAATCACACAATTTTTATTTTTTAAATAATTATTTTTAAAAATCTTAAAAAAATTGAATTGAAAATAATAAATAACAAGTCTAGATTTATTATTTGAATAAATATTCTTCAAATATTATATAAAAACATAATACAAATGAAGAAAAACATAATTAAAATTAAAAAGTTTATTTATTATCAATCATTTGATAATTCAATTTTTGATGATATATTTTATTAATATTGATCTTATAATTAGGATTATATATAATCTATTTATATGTATATGCTGATACTAAATTCGAAATTAATTTACTTCAGTAACCACAATCCTCCAACCATCCCTATTCTTCAATTCAATCCTGATATTGAATTATAAATACATTTTAAGTTAATAATTTAGTTTGATATATATTGATTACGATTTAAATATTTTATCTCTCCTCTAATTTCGAATTCATTCTGTTTTAAATTTTTTTTTAAAATAATGTATTTTTTTTAATTATATATTTGTTCAATTTTAATTTTTCCTCAATTCTAATTTTTTTTTTACTTCACTTAAAATTAACAATTTAATTTCGAACATTTTTTAACTTATTTTTTTTTTATTTTAATAATAATTACCATTTTATATTAGAAAAACTATAGGAGAAACATCGTGACTTTAGCTGGTAGTAAAGAACCAAGCATTGTCACCAATAATGTAGCGTATTGTTGTTAAAAAGTGAAATTGTTTTTTTCCAATTTAAAGGTATTTTCAATACACAGTTGTTTGATTAGATCTTAAAATTTTTTTAAAATCAGTCTCAGGTATTGAGAAAATTAACTTTCCATTGCCAACATCCTGCTGTATTGCCTACCAATACCGGTTGTATAATATGAACAGAGCATATTTCTGTCCAATAATTTCGACAATTATTAATTTTAGAATATATTCTATATTTAAATAAATAAAAAATGAATTAACAGCTTATTTTATTCATCAATAAAATGATAAGAAGAAAGTGAATTAAATTTCATTAAAAATCAATTGAAAGAATATATGACCAAATAGCAATTGACATAAATTAAATTCATTAATCAAATGAACAGATGCATGAACATTCAAACGTATGCCTTTATTGTATGGTTCATTTATATTAAAGTTGGACTACAGGCCAACCAATATATCCGATTATTCATAATTAATAAAAACATTAAAATATATTTGTCAAAATACTACGCGGATAATAATAAATGTCTCGAAATATTGACAATTAATGAATATAATTTGTTATTTAATGATTGGATAATAATTTATATTGTAATACTTGTCGTTGGTTGAAAATTGTATAAATACACCACAATTAATAAAGTACTACTTGTCATTGATTGAAAATTGTATAAATACACCTGCATAATCATATTAAATAAAATCAAGCCAATCAACAATTTAATAATTTTGAACATTTTATATATTATTAAAAATCGAAATTCCAGAAAGTAAAAATTAAATGTTTTAAAATTGAAAAATTATTAATATTAGATCCCTAGAATTTTTAACAAAAGTATTTATTATGTTATAATAGTTAAGATAGTAAAATATTATAAAAGTTTATAAATTCCATTTCTTTAAATCATTGGATATAGGTAATTTAATATTTTTTGTCATTATTTTTATTTTATATTAGAATAATTAAAAATACTTGTTAAAGTATGTATTATATTATAATAGTTCAGATAGTATAAAATAGAATTAAAGTTTATATTCCACTTCTTTAAATCATTGGATGTAGGTAATTTAATATTTTTTGACAATATTTTATTTTATATTAGAATAATTAAAATTATTTGTTTAAATGAAAACAATAATAATCATAATAACAATTGACAATTGTATTTTTAAACATTATATGTGATTGTTAAACGGAGTTACCTACTAAGTAGTTCATTTATTATGACAAACATTTAATATAAATATCTAATTAAAATATTCAAATAAAATCTTTAATAATAGTAGTAAACTAAATAAAACATAATAGGATTATGAATGAAAGTCAGCGAACATATGAATCGAATATGATTTACAAATTTTAGAACAATATAATTATTTGCTTTGAGATGAAATGTATAAAGTTACATATATATTAATTAATTAATAATAAAAGTACATTTTATTTATTATTTATAAGTAATAAATAAATAAAAATGAAATTCATTTTTTTTATTATACATATTTTATAATTTAATTTGATGAATATTTGTATGTAAAAATATTAAAAAAAGATAAAATATAAAATAAAATAAATATTTAATATATGTATAATAATTTAAATATTATTGAATAGAATATATGCATATAAAAAGAAGGTAAAAGTCACAGGTGGTAAAATATTCCTTTTAAGACGTACTAAACACAAAAGCTTGGATCTCGTTGATGCACCTGTTGCATCTGTTTGAAAATTTCAATTTGAGATTACACAACATAAAAATATTAATAATTAAATCTGTCTGTTGGGTTTTATCGTCTTATTGCTATTGAAATGAATCCTTAACTCCAGTAAATACTTTATATTGTTAAACCAACCATATCACCCTGCTCATATCTTTTAGATTATTATTTTAGCTACATTAAAAGATGAATGAAAATCATGCATTCCCAATAAATTAATCTTCAACATTACCCAATGTTAATGACTTATTTTGGACTCTAGATATTTATGAAAATTTATCTTAAAATTTTTTTTCATATTCTTTCAATAAACTTATATATATGATGTATATATACAATATTTATATATATAGGTATATACAATAAATTTATATATATAGGTATATACAATAAATTTATATACTGTTAAAATAAATAAGTTGACCTGTGGCCAGGTCCGAACCGATCGACGGTTTGAAGTAAATTAATTTCCAGCTACAGAAACAATTTCAAATAATTTTAATATATCTATTAATGTAATAAAAAACAGATATGGATATAACATAAATATTTTTAATTTTATTTTATTTATAATATATATGTAAGACCAGGCTGTGACGTCATGAATGGCTGGATGACGTCATATAATTTTAATTAAGAAAAAACTAATAAAGATGATTTTTCTCGAGTATAAAATCAATGCAAAGTGAATGATTCGTTATAATATGTACAAAATCTCCTCATGTGAAATTTGGTATGAAAATAACCCTTCCCTTCCTATCGTCGATCGCTAATACTACCACTTCCGGTTTTCGGATTTGCACCAAAAGTTGATCAATTCATCCCACTGATGCATTAAGTAAATATACCAAATTTCATCAAAATCCGTTCAGCCGTTCAGGCTGTACACATCTATACGGACGGACGGACAGACATCATGCTAAAAATACTTTTTTATGTTAAGAAAATGCATGATTCGTGGAGATATGTAAAAATCTCCACATGTGAAATTTGGTGTGAAAACAATACCTCCCTTACTATCGTCGGTCGGTAAAAATTAATAAGTAACATTTATAGAGATAAATCACTTGTAATTTAAATACTCTAGTCCTGGGTTTCAAAACTTGAAAAAGAGGGTTCAAATCTCACCAACTTAATAAAAATTTATTATATTCATATTTATTGTCTTTTTCCTTTACTTATTCATCAATATCCATTTTGGCTCCTTCAAAGTAATTCCCCTCAGATATAATGCAATTATGCCAGCGCATCTTCCAATCATCGAAGTAAATGCGCTTTTCGGTATGGCCACCAGCTCGTTCTTCGATTCCGATTTTATCTCATCAATTGTGGCATTGGTCTCTTCAATTTTTGGAATAGAAAAAAGTCACAGGGAACTAGATCTGGTGAATACGGTGGTTGAGGCATGATTACGCTGTTGTTTTTGACCAAAAAATCACGAACAAGCAATGATATATGGTATACCTGGTGCATTATCGTCATGCAGAATCCATTATTTGTTTTTCCACAATTCCGATCGTTTGGGCCGTATTGCTTCATGCAAACGTTGCATAACTTCCTTGTAATATTCCTTTTTTTTAAGTAAATAATTGAAGCACACACAAAACGTGAATAACTTTTTCAGTTGTCAAAAAAAACTACTAATACCAAATGGCTGATAATATCATCATATGCGAACATATATGTACCAACATAACAAAAAACATTTGTTAATCAAATGTACAAAGCCCACGAAAATTCAAAATTCACCTTTTCTTTTGAACAGACTTCGTATATTCATCAATTTTTTAAATTATCTTTATATTAAATAAAATATAATTTGAGATTGACATTAATATATAATTATGATCAAAAACTAGGGTGAATTTTTATTTAATCTCATATGGAAATAAACCAATCGAGAGTGAGAGATGGTCACAAGTATTTTTTGTCAAAACGTTCTTCAATTCAAGTTTTATCACTTCAAGAAAATGGTGATAGCAGAAGTTTGTGTCTTTTGTGTTGATGAATAAGTAAAAGTCACGAAGTGATGTATCAGTCTAATACGGTGCTTGTGGATTGTCCATCTACAATTATGGCGATAGAGGCGACTTATATAAAATCTGGTGATCAGAGTTATATAAGATACAAAATTTAGAAAAATGAATTATAAATATTATGAATAGAAATTCTTCGGGTAAGTTTCTTTATTGTTCAAGAAATAATTAGTAGTTAATGGAATATGTCAAATTAATCCAGTTCATTTTATATTTAGTAGTTTTTATATACTATAGGAATATATTATTATGTATTTTATTAATATTATATGTATAATTCAGTATGTATCATTATTTTTAATATTTTTTTACTATTTTGATATAAAAAGTATAATTATTATCTTTAATATTTTTTTTCAGAATTAATTAGAGGATATTATCATTGAAATATCAAATCATATATTTAAATAGTTTAACATTTATTCATTATATTTCAATAAAATTATGCATGTAATTAATGCACACGCATAGACAAGCGGTGTAGTTGCAAGCAAATGAAAAATCACAAGCAGCGCGTGGCGTCTGGCTTGAATCAATTTTATTTATTATACGCTATTATACATCTAAATTAAAGAAAAATGGATCATTTTAGTTAGCTCAATATTCTTTCAGCATCCTACTCCATTTTGGTTGTCAAAAATAAAGGCCGAGAAAATTACTAAAATTAGGCGTGGTCCTACGGAAGGGGAGGCTCAAGCAATATATATATAGAATATATATAAAATTATCTAAATTAAAAAATTAAAATTAAAAGAATAATTTTGAATATATCACTTTATGAAGTTTTAACTTTATTCATATATTATTATATTCTAAATTATTTTTTCTTTATGCGCATTTCGATTGTTACACAATCATCAGAAAATTTCTTCTCAACTACTTCTGAAATACACATAAAGCAATTATATCAATAAACTCACCGATAGTTTAATTTAAAATTATTCTTATTAAATTTTTATATTTTTTAAGTATAATTTTATTTTACATAACTATAATTAGATAGTGCCTACTATTAAATCTATTAAATAAAACATAATATTATATATATAACCTCTATATTCAAATCGTTTTGTGACTTGTGGAAATTAATTTATGAAAAAAAACGAATTTTTAATTAAAAATTGAAATAAATTGATTTACCTCTTCCCATTTCTCAACTTAATTAATTAAGAAAATTTTTTTTTTTAAATTTTAAAAGTGGTTATTATATTTATTTTAATTACCAAAAGAATTTTTAATATTTTAATAGGATAAAAATTGAAGGTGACCCTTGCTGTCGACACTCCTGCGGTTTAGCTTTGATAAAGCTAGATTTTAATTTTATTTGAAGTTTATTATTAATATATATATATATATATATATATATATATATAAGTATATATGTTGATTTTTTTTTCCTTTATAAATCACCTGAAATATTAAAAGTATAATCGTTATTTTAGTGGTTAAAATTAGAAGAGAAGGGAAGAACAGTGAAACTGTGATTGACAAGATTTTATTTAGATGGTTTTTTTGTTATTTCATAAAATAACATTTTCTAAATATAGCAAATAAATATTGTTATCTTTGTAATTATTATTTTAGTAGTTAACTAAAAAATAACTATTCCAAACTTTCTAACCAATAACTTATTTTATCATATATTTGATTTTCAAAATTCTTTCCACATGTTTTAAACCAATTTTCAAAAGTGGATTGTAGAATAAATAAATAAAGAAAGAAAATAAATGAATGCAGTGTCACACCCTCGTGGTCCTGAGTTCAAGCCTCAGGACTAGCAAGAGGATGATAAAAAGTAACAACTCCGATCAATAAAATCATGATAAAGACCATCCGTTCTACTGATCATAGAATACCTTTACCGCGCTTAGGCAACCTATTTGATAGGCGCTGTCCTTTTGTACGATGTAAAAAATACGAAATAAATGCAGCGAGTAATTTTGGAATTTGTTTTATCCATTTTCTTTTGTTTATATCAGCTAGATTCAATGATTGTGGTTTTCATTAATATTATTATTTCGAATCTATGCTAAAAAACAACCACTAACCTTCCGATTAAATTATGATAACCTTATATATATCATGATTAAATTATTATAATCATATAATTGAACAAGTTGTTTCTTTTGCCATATTTGTTTTTACAATGTTATTTCTTAAAAAAATATATTATTTATATTAATAGATAATAAATCTTTATTATTATTTAAGACCATTAAGTAAATTATAATATGTAAAAATTTATATTTTTTTTTTTAGAAAAATATTAAAATATCAGTAATTGGCCATTATTTCAAATATTATTCATATATTCGTTAAAAAATCTTACTTCAGATTACTATTTTTAAATTTAAAAAATATTTACTTTTCTTTGTAAAAAGCAGCTAACATTTCTATATTCTTTGTACAAATGAAAAGAGACAAATATCATAGTTATGTTTTGATGTATTCCTCTTGGCAGCAACATCCATTTGGTGTATTTTCTGTGCCCAATACATGTACACCCCCCCCCCTTCACTCCGCTCCCTTCTATGTTACATGTTTCGTTGCGCCATTCATTTTTCAATGTTTTATGTGCAATGAATATCTCCTTCATTGTTAATATACGGCCAAAATCCGTTTCCAAATTAATGTTTGGAATGATGCGCGTTTTAGTGGCTCTTGCTCATGAATCGATTCGTTGTATTAAAACGCTCATTTATTTCAACAATAACATTACCATAAAAAAAATTAATCAAATTTTTAGAAAAAAAGAAATTTTATTTATTTCTCATTTTATTTTTATACAATACCTACTTTTTTGCTATACTATTCGTTTTTTTACTATCTCGCCAAAATTTTCGATGTTGAGATTTTTTTTTATTAAAAAGAAAACAAGAAAAATATAAATATTTATATGTAAAAAAATATTATTTATATACTATACTATATTTAATTTATTACTCTCAAATTCATTATATTATTTTGCTATATAATTATATTTTATATTATTAACAAATTATAATCCTTGAGTTTTGACTAAAAATATTTTTTAAATTATGTGTTATTGTTGGATAATAAATTAGCGAAAATTTAATGATATATATATATATATACATGAATATTTATTTATTTTTTGTTAATATATATATCAAAATCTCTAGAACGCGCAGTCGCTTGCGGCATGTAGCATCCCGAAAGCAAAATTAAACATATCCATTTTTTTATTTCATAGTGAACATCTATGATAATAATTATTAATGAAATAATGACATTTTCAGGGGGCAACTAAACTAACAAAGGATGATATCGAACGAGTATTTGCTCTCTATGATAGGGTATGTTTCTCTAGAAATTATTAATTTTATTTTAATTAATATTTAAATTTAATTAAATTATATATTAATCCATTTGATTATATAGTCTGTAAGTTTATAAATTATAAAAATAAAATAAAATTATTAATCGATAAATGTCAATGACAATACTTAGTTTTTAGTTTTTTTTATAATTTCTTTATAATTTAAATTTTATTTACTCGTCGTTTGGGATCTCTTTACAAAGTTTTGTTTGTATTTATTTACTGTTTAAAATTTATAATTTTTATAATCAAATATTAGAATGTTTGACATTTTTTTGTATGTGTAGTAAAATAGGTATGAATTTAGAAAATAGGTAAGCATCTTTAAAAATTCAAAAATTATTGAATATACACATACATAATAAATTAATTTATAAAATTTTCTAGGATAATATTTAAATGAGGATTTAAAAACTTTTAAATATTTATTTTTTAAATTTTAATAAATTTTCAAATGAATTACTTACTAAACTGTAGTATTGACTGTAGTATACCGATAAAACATAGGCCCTAAGTACCCTAACACCAATAGATTGATAAAATGTTTGTTGGTATCGAATACGAAAAACAGTACGTTTGCAACCTTTATTTGAAATGGAGGTTAAGCCACGTCTTTAAGTAAAAATAGCGGTTGCATGGTAGAAATTGAAAACAGTGTCAATCAGAAAAAGTTATTTTATACATTTTTTTCTAAAACATAAAAACTTTAAAAACACATTGAAATCTTTGCTTATTCAATATTTATATTATATATATTTTATATATTTAGAATTACATAATATTAAATACCTATTCATAAATTTAAGGCGATTTTTTGAAATATATAAAAATGATTTTTAGAGATGATTGACTTGATCATTCAAATGGATAGTTATAATAACTATTCGGAAACAGTAAATTTGCATTCTTTGTTTGAAATGGAAATTATCCGACATTCTTAAATAAAAATAGCGGTGTTGCAGGGTAGATTTAACGTTTTTTTCAGATTGACTTGATAAAATACAAATATTAATTATCTAATATTTTAGGATAATAATGGCACTATTGAAAATGAAGAATTGAGAGGCTTTTTAAAAGACCTTCTGGAATTAGTTAAAAAGGTATGCCATTTAGAAAAAATAAATTTTTATTAATATTTTAAAATAAAAATAATTTATATAATTTTTGTTTTTACAGGATTATGATGCTCAAGATTTACAAGATTTCGAAGAGACAATTCTTCGTGGTGTGGACTACGACGCAGATGGGAAGATTAATCGAAAAGAATTAACCATGATCCTCTTGGCAATTGCCAAACACAATCAAGAAGAGGATTCTTCCGTGTAAAAAATCTGTTATCCCAAATTCCGCACTGTGCTTTTATGATTCAATCCTTTCTCTTTCCTAATAAAAATACATAAATAAATAAATAATTTTATAATCAATTTTTCTTCCATGATCTGCAATTATTTTTTATCCATTTGATATATTTGAACAATTTATGTGTGTTTATTTTTTTTTTATTTTTTTTTTTTTAGAAATGTATCTAACGAGATAAACATATCAATATATTTATGAAAAGTGTATCTTGCCCTTGGAAGGTATTTTAAAATTTATATATTTATATATTGAATTTAAATTACTATTTTTTTAAATATTGCTTTTATTGTAAAAGGAAATATATGTATTATAAATGTTAATGTTTTTAAGTATTTATTTTTTAAAAGAAAAACGAATGTGTATTAAAAGTTTTTAGTTCCAATATATTTATTATAAATAATCTTCCTCTCAATATCGGAAAGATAATAAATCATTTTCATAATAAGCGAAGAAATGAGGCCTAAGGGAAGAAAACTTTCAAAACAACTCAAAATATATTATATATAATATATACATATATTATTATGTGAAAAAAAATGTTTTAAATATGTAGTTTGTTTTTTATTTTTTAGAAATTAGATGTTTGATGTTGATGTTTTTTAATTAATATAATTGAGAGCACAAATATAAATAATAAATTGAATCTACTAATATATATATATATATATATATATATATATATATATATATATATAATATTATATAAAAACAATATAGAGATTAAAAGAAATAAAATAAAATGAATTTTAAAATATAAATGATTATAATAAATTTTTCTTAAAGAATTTTAAAGCCAAATATTATATATATTATATATATAATATACAATAATATAAATCTAATAATAATATTAATAAATATGAAATAAATTTAATAAAAATAAACGCAATTGTTAAAAGGAAAATTAGTAACTATTTATTGTAATGTACTATGTTCGGTGTTAATAGAATTAAGACACCGGTAGACAAGTATAAACAAAAAAAAAACAATTGATTGTGTTTACATTGTTATGAATTATGAAAAGTGGCGTAGCGTAAAATTTAAATATGATATAATATCATATGGAAATTAAATTATATATATTAAAACTAATCTAAAGATATTATAATTTGTAACCTTGGAGTGTGTTGTAATTAATTATTTTTCTTTTATACTAAATATTTTTTTTTTAACTTTTAATGTTTATATGGTTTTCGTTTTTAATTAATCCATATCTAAAAGTACATTATATTATATATTATATTATTTATATATTTATATATATCTATATGTATTAAATTATTAAACTTGTCCACAAGTTCTGTTATGTTCATTAGGCTAATTATATTAGATAAGGAAAATTATTATTTTAATTTGAAATTTCATTTAAAGAAGTTAATTCATTAAGGAATTATTATCTTCCCAAAAAGGGTGTTTGATGTATTTTTTTCTTTTTGGGATTTTAAATTTTCTTTCATTAGATACTTTTCTTCATTCAGTTATTCTGTTATAAATGATTAAATATATTTCACTATCAATTATTATTATTTTTATTATTATTAATGACTAAATGTGATATATAATTATATATATATACCTATATATTTCTATTTTATTCAAATTGGAATATTTTTTCAAATAAAAATAAAGATAACGCTACGCCTATGTTTAAAATTAATGAAATTAATTAGAAAATTAAAAAAAATAAGAAGAAAATAAAATGAATGTCCGATTTTTAAAATGAAAAAGTGAATATTAATAAAATGTGTGAAATTAAAAGATGGCCCTGAAAAGTTCAAAAAAATTAATAAATAATAAATGATTGAATTAGGTAATTGAGAAAAGAACTTATCTTAAAATCTCTTGATTTTTATAAGAATGAATCATTTGTTTTTCTCAATATAATTTTGAATAAAAATATAAGTTGAATGATTTTTTATTAATGTAAACTAAACATTCAATTTATGGGAATAAATAGTAATTGTATATTTTTTTTGTTTTTTTAGATGAAATTATAAGATTTTTATTAATTTAATGTTTAATAATTCTTTTTTTTTCTATTTTTTAAATAATTTTTTGTAGCAAATGGGGAAATGATGTGCTGAATAGTGAAAGAAAGTCTGACAGAAAGCTAAGAGAAAATTTTATTCATATCTTGGAAAAATATTAAGTCTATATATTTATACGAAAGTTTTAACTATATAAATTATATTATTAATCACTCTTAGATTCAATAAAAATTAGAAAAATTGGTAAAACTAATAACCAAATGTTCAAGATTAACATTTAATATTATGTATAATAATAATAAATAATTTGAGAAGGATTAGTTAATCTATATAAATTATTGAATAATGTAAAAATGATAAATTTCAAATGTTATTAAATTTCACATAATATTTAGACATTCTAATTTGACATAAAATAATTTTTATAGTTTATAAAAATATATTTGGGAAGATTTATTCAGGTTAACAATTTATTTAAAATAGATGATATGATATAAAAAATATTAAAAATTGAAAAAAATGTACATTTCCTCTTTATATTTTTATTATCTGATTTAGTGTGGTCATTCAAGTTGCTCTGATTAAGAAAATTTTCAAGGAATTTTCTATGATTTTGTTTTAAAGATTATTAATATAATATTCTTCCATTACCGATATTTATTCTATACAGTTTTCATTTAAACATTGATGTGCTCTAATATCTCTTTATATAATATTAATATTTTAACAATTTCTTTCTAATAGTCATTAAAATGACTATTTCATGGACCCTATATTATTTAGAAATTTCATTAAAAGTTTTTTTTTATATTCTTCAATAAATTCTTCTTTAAATTTAGAATATAAGAATTCCAAGTACAAATTGAAGAAAACAAAGGATAGTGAAAATTATCCTTATAAAATAGTTATCATATCTTGCTATCATAATATAATATAAATAGTATTTTCGATCATTTCTTCTTTACTAAATAAATTATTGGTATTTTTACTAAATGTATTTTATTGGGATAAGATGAAAACAAATTTAGACTTTTTGAAAATCAAATGATCAAACTATTTGTCAAGATCAAAAAATCTTGAACTATATAAATTATACACCAGTACTAATAATCTTTATAAAGAATAAGTCCGCTGATTTAAATAGGAAACCATCTTCATTTACGATACTAAAATCAATTGGCAGTGGCGGATCTAACTTTTGAAGCGATCAGGGCTTTAAAATACTATAAATAAAAATACAGCCTCAAACGAAAATATACTAAATGAACGTAACAACAGACTAGTGAATTTTAAAATGAATAATTATTAAAAATTATTTTTCTAATTTTTTTACTTTACATATCTCTATATAACTTTATTAATATTAATTCTTTAATTGTTAATTCCTTTTCCACTGATAAACTTATCAAGTCTGCTAATCTAATTTAATTATATTTAATTTAATAATTATTTATCTTATTTATTTTCTTTGTTTATTTTTAAAATAACTCATTTTTGAGAATGATTTTTCTGCTTCATAATTAGTAATGATAATGTATAATAAGGAAATATTTTAATAATATATTTAAATATGGAAAAATATCAATTAATTGTTTATTGTAAATAATTTATAAAATAATTTGAGTTTGTCCGTCAAATGTAAGTATATCAAAGTATTTTTTAAAATGTATACTGTCATGCAATATTGCATAAAGAACTATTTTAGTGGAGCAAAGATACAGAATGTCACATTTTAATTATTATTATAGTTAAAAATATTTAATAATTTTTCTATAATCATGATTTTATGAGAGGATGGGAATCCCATTTGGCTCTGAGGCCTAGGACTTAACTTCGTTACTGCCAATGTGTGAAGTGAGGAATGCGTTTTTATAATATGACTATGATAATAACAATGACATTTAAAACTTATTTAAAAGTTTAAAATTGTCATCAATAAATAATCCTTTAAAACAGACTTTTTTTAAATATTTTCTTAAATTGTTAAAATCTTGAAAACTTTAATAGACCTTTTGTTCATTTTTCATGTCCACAATAAAAGAGATATTTAATAAAAAACAAATTAAATGTTAATAATTCAATCGATTTTTATTTTTTATATAAATAAATTTTAAAATATTAATTAAATTTAAATTTTCTTATTCAATTTAATTGAATTATTTTTTAATCATAAATAACTTTATAAATTTTGTTCTTATATGAATGATGAATATATATATATATCGATTGAAATATTTTTACTTTAATTAATTAATAAATTCATATAATTGAATTCTTACCTGAAAAATCTTCTCAATTCAAGAAAAAATAAAAAATAAATAACATATATAATGTGTTTAAATAAAAAAATAAACTTAAATTTTCATGTGAAATAATTACTTCCAATTTACGTGAATACAATCAATTGGTGAAGAAATGTTAATACTGTCTTTGTAACAATAACAAGTCATGTTATTATTCTACCATTCTTTTTTTTCAGTAAATTTTTTATTTACAACCAAATATATTTAAAATGAAAAAAAAAATTTGGAAAATTATTAAAATAAATAATTCAAATACACCAAAAATATGTAAATATATTTTGATGGTTTTCTTAACAATCATCAACAAATATACAATAATTAGAGAAACAGACTATATAAATCAGCTCAACTAAAATAAATTCCTGCCAAAGTCTTTAAAAAGCTTAATGGTGTAGATCAAATAATTTGAAATTGGAAGGCAACGTTGAAATCTTAAAAGAATAATTTTTTTATGAAAATTATTATGCCCACTATTAGCTCTTCATATATAATAGTCTATAAATATACATAACAAAAAAATTATATTAAAAATATATATTATAATACAATAACATGTGTTGTATATTGAATGTTACTTGATCAAGATTGCTTAAAGTTGAAAAATGAAATGTTATCACTTTGGAAACAAAAATTCTTAATTAATAAATTAGGCCTAAGTATTTTGTTTTTTGTTTTTTAAATAAGATGTTATTTTAGAGACGTTTATCTATATTTAAGAAATGTATGAATATTAAAGAGATCTTTAAAATTAATTGAAATATAAAAAAAATATCGATAGAATATAGAATTTTATATTCTATATTGAATTCTCTAAATATTTTTATTAAATATTGAAATAAATAAAATTCAAAGGCAAGTTCAAGGCGGACGAGTAGAACCCTCCTATGTACAATCAGTAGAGCGACCTGAACCTCCTAGTAGTTCTGCTCTAAGTGCACCTAACAGTGGGTGTTTTCCACAGCCACATGTATTTCGGAAATCATCTAAATCTAATGCCCAGATCATAGCTCCTCCAATGTTTAAATTCTTAACCAATCGCACCTTTCTTCTAATATCACTAACTTCATCATAACTTACCCATTGATTTCCATGATAGGCATATGGCCCCATAGCTTCAGAATTTTCTTTTATAACAGTCCAGCCATTCTTTTTTACTAAATCACATATTTCATAATAAGCTAAGAAACCTTGAGCACGGGTATATTGTCCAGCTTGTCCACCACCTGAGGATTTTGAATTCAAACCATGTTTATTTGCATCTATAAGTGAAAATGATTGACCATATAAAGGCATTCCCATAACAATTTTTTTTCTATCGGCTCCATTTTCAATCCAATAATGCAATGAAAAATTTGCATTAAATGTTAAATCAAAATCATCTTCATGAGCATAAAGAGGTGCGACATGTCCTGTTTGTTTATCCCATTGACCATGATAATCATAACACATAACAGCAATCCAATCAAGATCCCTTGATAAAGCAGGAACATCATAACCTTCATTTATAACTGTTTTACTTGGTGATACAGCTGCAGAAAGAAGAAGACCTTTAGGCTGAAAAGCTGTTTTAAGTTCATGTACTAGTGATGCAAAAGCTGCTTTATCAGAAACTGGCCCTTTATTACAATCAACTTGCCAACATTTAGGATATTCCCAATCAAGGTCTAATCCATCAAAACCATATTTTTCAATAATTTCTAGAGCTTGCTTAACAAAACGTGCTCTGGCAGCTGGATTATTTACTAATCTCGAATATTTATCACCAAGAGAATCATTCCAACCACCCAGTGCTAAAGAAACCTTTAAACCTTTTTTCTTGTAAGCCACTACTCTTTCATAAAATTTGTTATCTATATCAGCCCAAGAATCATGAGGTTTTATAGTTAATTTCTCTGAATCTAGAACTGCAAAACCATAAACAATATGAGTACAGAGGTTAGCATCTATATCTTCAGGAAGATATTTCCCAGCTCCCTGTCTATACCATGCCCAATTAGTAAAATAACAAACTAATTTGTAAGAATTTGGATTTGTTGGAATTATAGGTTGAATTTCTTCTTCAGATGATTCAGTAGTAGATGTTGAAGTTGAAGTCATTAAAGAAGTTTCTGTGGTCATTTCAGGAGCCTTTGTTGAAGTAGTCACAGAACTAGTTACTTTATTATCACATTCAGTATTCTCTGGCCAATCACAATGATCCTGCAAAATTATATATATTTACATTAAAGAATAAATGATTAAAATAATGATCTCGACTTTAACATGTTCTCGCCGGCTCCATAATTTGTCTATGATGGGACCAATCATTCATGTAACACCGGTGGTACATGCCGGCGGGAACATGTTAATATTAATATAAGAGAAAATATATTTAGTTACCTTGTTCCAATATAGTCCAGCAGGACACGCCTGTTCTTCTAGATGTCCAAATTGACAAAAGAAATATTTATTACAATCTTTTTTGTTTTCTGCAAATTGTTTTCCTCCACAAGGTTCTGAAGAAGATTCGCTTTCAATAGATGTTATTTGATCCGGAGTTTTATTCTCTTCATTAATCACAGATCTTTCTGATGAATGCAAAGAGCAATCTGGTCCAGGGCCAGGATATCCTCGAAGAACTCGGTTAATAGTTCTTAACAAAGGATAAGGCTCACAGGCACATCGATTTGTAAAATCATCTAAATCAAGAGCCCATATCATAGCCCCTCCAAGTCCTTTTTCAATAACCAGTTCGGATTTTCTTCGAATCATGGGAGCATCATCAAATGAAACCCATTGATCACCTCGGTAAGCATATGGTCCCATTGTTTCTTCTTCATCCTTTACGAGAGTCCAACCTCTATTTAATACACGTTCGCAAATTTCATAATAAGAAAGAAATCCACGAGCTCTTGTGCCATCTCCAGCTTCCCCACCACCATATGTGGGAACATTCAATCCATGGTCGGTAGTTGATGCTAATGAAAAAGATTGCCCATACATTGGCATACCCCAAATAATTTTTTTAGGATTTGCGCCTCTCTTAATCCAATGATTAATTGAGAAATTCTAGAAAAAAAAATATTTTATATTTAAATCGAATATTTTAACGAAATTCAATAAAAAATTATTGGGTTACATTAGTCGACAAAATTTTGATGCAACATTTTTTCAACTTAAGTCTAACATGTAATTCAAAACTCAAAAGATTGAATAACAAATTTTTAAATATTATAACCATTTTAGAAAATTTTAGTCTTTTAAATTATTTCTGTTAAAATTTACTATTTGTTAATATAAAAGAAGCTTTATGAGCCCATGACAAAGTGATAATATTAGTGCTTTATGAATTTTAAACAAATATACTATGTCACAAAAATTGGGTCGACCAGCGTTTTACTAAAAATAATTCTCTATTTATATTTTTTTTTAATTGTTATATTTACCGAATTAAAAGTGACATCGATATCTTCTGAATGAGCATATAGAGGTGCAACGTGACCTGTTCGCTTATCCCATTGACCATGATAATCATAACACATTACTGCTATCCAATCAAGATCACGAGATAAAGAAGGAACATCATAGCCCTCGTCAACAACAGTTTTACTTGGAGAAACAGCAGCAGAGAGTAACAATCCTTTAGGTTCAAAAGCTACTCTTAATTCTCTAACAAGATCTGCAAATGCTTTTTTATCAGAAGCTGGTCCTTTATTACAATCAACTTGCCAACATTTAGGATATTCCCAATCAAGATCCAAGCCATCAAAATCATACTTTTCTATAAATTCTAAAGCTTGTTTAACAAATCGAGATCTAGCTGATGGATTATTAACAAGTTTTGAGTATTTATCTCCTGCAGAGTCATTCCATCCTCCAAGAGCTAGTGATACTTTAATTCCTTTTTTCTTAAATGCAACTACTCTTTCATAAAATTCTAAAAATAATTAATAAAAAATTAAATAGATTATTTTTGTTGTATTAAAAATATATATTTGCTTAAATACATTATTTTTAATATTATATTAAAACCATACATACTGTTATCTATATCTGCCCAGGAATCATGAGGTTTAATAATATAATTTGATGAATCCAAAACTGCGAAACCATAGACTATATGAGTACAGAGATCTGGATCTATATCTTGGGGAAGATATTTTCCTCCTCCTTGGCGATACCATGCCCAGTTTGTGAAATAACATACTACTTTGTATTCGTTTCTAAGTTCTTGTGTAGGTTTCGATGAAGTAACTGTAGAAGGTTTAGTTGTTACTTCAGGTTTAGGTTTAATAGTACTAACAGGTTTAACTGGTTTCGGAGTTTCCTTGTTGGAGCTTGTTTCAGGTTTATTAGTAGTAGTCTGAGGTTTTATTGACGTATTTTCATCAATAAGTTCTAGGTTAGCTGAACTTCCTTTAGATCCTTTTGCAAGCACAGAACGAATAGTACTTAATAATGGATGTTTTCCTTCACCACAGGATCCTCTAAAATCATCAAGGTCGAGGGCCCACACCATTCCACCTCCAAGATCTAAATCTCTGAGAAATTCTGACTATAAAGTTAAAAAATATTAAATATATATAATTAAGAAACGTTTAAACAAAATTATAAGAAATATGTAAAATATTGTTAATTATCTTACCTTTTTTCTTAATGTATCTTTGTCATCATAACTAACCCATTGATTTCCATGATAAGCATATGGTCCCATAGCTCCACTTTCATCTTTTACTACAGTCCATTGTCCGCCCTTAATTTTATCACAAATTTCATAATAAGCAAGAAAACCCTGTGCTCGTGTATATTGACCTGCTTGGCCTCCTCCTGAAGCTTTAGCATTTAAACCATTTTTATTAGGATCAGTAAGAGTAAAAGATTGGCCATATAATGGCATTCCCATAACGATTTTTCGAGGACTGGCTCCTTTTTCTATCCAATAATGTAGAGAAAAATTAGCGTTAAATGTGACATCATTATCTTCTTCATGCACATAAAGAGGTGCAACATGCCCAGTTTGCTTGTCCCATTGTCCATGATAATCATAACACATTACTGCGATCCAATCCAGATCTCGAGATAAAGATGGCACATCATATCCTTCGTTAATTACAGTTTTACTTGGAGAAACAGCAGATGAAAGTAAAAGACCTTTAGGTTTAAAAGCTTCTTTCAATTCTCGTACAAGACTTGCAAAGGCTTCTTTATCTGAAGAAGGTCCTTTACTACAATCAACTTGCCAACATTTAGGATATTCCCAATCAAGGTCTAAGCCATCAAAACCATATTTCTCTATAAATTCTAAAGCATGTTTTACAAATCTAGCACGGGCAGCTGGATTATTTACCAATCTTGAATATTTATCACCAAGAGAATCATTCCAACCACCAAGCGCTAAAGAAACTTTTAAACCTTTTTTTTTGAAAGCCACTACTCTTTCATAGAATTTGTTATCTATATCAGCCCAAGAATCATGAGGTTTGAGAATTAAATTTTCATAATCTAAAACTGCAAATCCATATACAATATGTGTGCAAAGACGTGCATCAATGTCTTCGGGCAAATATTTTCCCGACCCTTGTCTATACCACGCCCAATTGGTGAAATAACACACCATTTTAAAATAGTCATTAATTTCATTTGGTAAAGTTTCTCCCAGATCTGGTCGTGATGTTGTTATAGGACGTATTGTTGTTGATTTTTCTGTGGGATTTACAGTTGGTTGCATCGTGGTCTGCATTGGTTTTGTTGTAGATGGCTGCTCTATTCCAGTATATGCATCACAGTTTGACCCATTTGGCCAATCACAACCTTCTGTATTCTGTTAATAATTACAAATAATATTATAATTTCAAATTATATAAAATAAAATAATTTTAGAAATAAATACCTGATTCCAATGAAGGTCACCTGGACAATTAAAATCTTCATAATTTCCCCATATGCAGAATAAATATCTTGAGCAATTTTTCGAGTTTGGTGCATAAGATCCATCAATGCAAGAATCACCAGGATTAGCCCTTACTTGACCTTTGCAGTTTACTAAATGTGGCCAATCACATATTTTCTTCTCTTGATTCCAAGCCAAATTACCACAATCCCTTTCTATTAAAATAGTGTTAACACAAATAAAAAATTTTGTACAAGATGAAGGAGAAGGATAAAATTCTCCATTTGTGCATTGAGGTTTTTCTGTTGTCCAGACCGGAGGAGGTGCTGGCTGAGGAGGTGGTGGCGCGGTAGGTAATGGCGAAGGTGTAGTAGAAGGTGGAGTAGGAGGGGCTGATGGAACAGGAGATATAGGTTCTTCTTGTAATTGCGATTTACAATTTGCTGAATGTGGCCAATCACAAACTTTACTATGAGTATTCCAATGAAGGCCACCTGGGCAATATTGGACATGAGCTTGACCTAAAATACAACGATAGTATGCATTACAATTAGTTGGATAGGGAAAATATTCACCCGAACCACTTGAGCAAATATCTTCAATTGGAGAAGATGGTTCAGAAACAGGAGTGCTAGAAGATGTTGGGGTAATAGGATATTGAGTGGTGGATGGTTTAGTTGTTGTTGTTGTTGTTGTTGTTGTTGTTGTTGTTGGCTTAGTGGTTGTTGAAGTTGTAGTAGTACTGGGTGTTGAAGTAGGTGGTCTTGTTGACCACCATCCTTCTGTTGTGGTTGAAGGAGTAGTTGTAGTTGTTGGCGGCTTAGTAGTTGGTTTCTGTGTCGTCGTTTTTGAAGTTGTAGTTTGCCACGATTCAGTTGTTTGTGTTGAAGATTCGCCTTTTTAATAAAATCATAATATTAAAATGATTCAGTTCAAATAACTAAACTAAAATAACAAAAAATATAAATAACCTGAATCTATTCCAGTGGTTGTTTCAGGAGGTTTAGGAGTAATAGGAGGAGGCGGTGCAGAACAATCTGAACCTGAGGGTTGTGTTGACTTAAGCCTTCCTAAAGCTCGATTAAGTGCCCGTAACAACGGGAATGGTTCAACACAGCATCTAATAATTGGAGAATTATAAGATATTTTCTTAGTAAAGTTGATACAATGATTAATTATTTACAAATGAAAAAATTAAGTAAGGTACCTTTTTATATTAAATGTTTATAAATATTGAATAGAATTTACTTACTTATTACTAAAATCATCTAAATCGAGAGTCCAAATCATAACGCCAGCAAGACCTTTACTTATTGCGTAGCGTGCTTTAGCTCCTACGGATGCAGCATCTTCAAACCCCACCCACTGATCTCCAGCATGTGCGTATGGTCCACTAGATCCATCTGGGGATCTAGTAACCTTCCATGAGCGAGTTTTAACTATAGAAATTTATTTAAATTAATATATTTCTTTATTGTAGTAATCAATGAATCAATAAAAATGAATATTTAATTACTTCTTTCACAAATTTCATAATATGATAAAACACCAGGCTGAACTGTTCCTTCTCCAGGAAGACCAGGTCCTAAAGTTGGAGAACCTATTTCCTTTTCACTTGGAGATTTTAGTGTATAACTTTGCCCATGAAAAGGAACCCCAAGAACAAGTTTAGAAGCTGGAGCACCTAATTCTAATATTAATTGAATTGTAGAATCGACATTATATTTTGGGTATTGATCTCCTGGGCGTCCATTCAATGGCGAATGATGGGCCGTTTTGCCCTCCCATGCGCCATGATAATCGTAAGTGGATACAGTTAAAAGTGAAACATGATCTGAAAATAATAAAAATAATTTTTTCCATTAATTTTAAATAAAGAAGAAGGAAAAAGTTTTAATAATAAATACATGGTCAAACGTTTTGCATAATATATAAAAATGTTACAATTTGAAGTAATATTATTTTTTAATACTGTTTCAAAATTAAGTTCTATTTTAATTAAAATCACGGAATCAATCAATTTTACAATATTGAATTATTATTATATATGTACTATATAATATGTTTGAAATATTATTGTTTTATGCATTACAATATTATTTAAATTAGTTAATTGATTCTACATTTTTTTCATTTTGGATAGGGGGCGGAAATATACATTTCGGCCTAAGACAATCGGAACAAATTTTGACATGTATTCAAAAAGAGTCCCGAAAGTGCTATATTGTAATTTAGATATGGCATCTTGGTAGAAAAATAATCTTGTAAGTCTACTACCAGTTTGGTATTATCTATTATAGCAATAATAGAAAAATATTTAAAATTAAAATTAAAATATTTAATTTAAATTAAAGTATTTAAAAAATTTTAATTTCAATTTATTTTAAAATCTAAAATCTATTTTTGTTTTTTGATTGTACTTTCGATATTTGTTCTTTGTATTTATTGTTTTTCTCATTGATATTAAAATCAAATTAATATTGTTATTATAAATTAACCCTTTAGAATTAAGTAATTTTATTAAGTTAATAAATGTTTATAAAAAAGTCAGCCATTTTGTTTTATTATGCTCCTTGTTATTAACCTCCAAAAGCCTAAGACTAAACCAGCATTTACAGTCCACTACATTAAACTATTTTATTCTTTTATTTGTTTTGTGAAAACACACTCATTGAATCGTTATTTGAAAGAACATTTATAGAAAACAAATAAAATAATTATTAAAAGTATCTAGATAACCGAGTTTATTATTGCATGACAAAATCAGGCCAAAGGAGAAGAACACCAGCATTGTTACCCATGGACAAATTGTTAAACCACAATAAATCTCAAAATTTGATACTTGTTTCATGTAGATTTAAAAATATTATAATTATTAATATAATTATAAATATAATAATATTTTTATTCATAAAAATTTAAAAATATTATTGAACAGTGCGAAGTTCAAAAATTTGAAATGTTCAGACAACTAATAATAAAATAAAAAATAATAAGTAATAATATTAAAAAATCATAATATATGCGGTAGCCGAGAAAAAATAATACACACACACACACTCGTCAACTTTTAAATTTAAATTTACTGTTTATTTATAAATTTATTATTTTAAATTAAATAATATCTTTAATTTATTTTATATATAGTATTTCTATGTTTGTTTAAAATGATAAAATATATTTTAGAAGTTATTTTTTATCTAAATTTCTTGCCTGCAGCAACTAACACATTCTATGAAACACCTTATCCTTTGCCACCTCCAAATTTTCTAAATATTTTATTAATTATCCTCCTTTCGTATCCTTAATCTTTTCATCGTCGTTTTCGGATTGTATAAAGGAACTTGTCACTATTTTTTGAATGAAATGAAATAAATAATATTTAAGTTTATTTTAAAATTGAATAAAATAATAAGTTGACCTGTGGCCAGGTCCGAACCGACCTACATCTATACGGACCGACGGTTTGAAGTAAATTAATTTCCAGCTACAGAAACAATTTCAAATAATTTTAATATATCTATTAATGTAATAAAAAACAGATATTGATACATAAATAATAAATATAAATATTTTTAATTTTATTTTATTTATAATATATATGCAAGACCAGGCTGTGACGTCATGAATGACTGGATGACGTCATATAATTTTAAATCAAGAAAAAACTAATAAATATGATTTTCCCGAGGATAAAACCAATACAAAGTGCATGAGATTCGTGGTGATATATAAAAAATCTCCTCATGTGAAATTTGGTGTGAAAATAACCCTTCCCTTCCTATCTTGATCGCTAATACTACCACTTCCGGTTTCCGTTTTTGCACCAAAAGTTGATCAATTCATCCCACTGATGCATTAAGTAAATATACCAAATTCCATCAAAATCCGTTGAGCCGTTCAGGCTGTATACATCTATACGGACGGACGGACGGACAGACATCATGCTAAAAATACTTTTTTCTGTTAAGAAAATGCATGATTCGTGGAGATATGTAAAAATCTCCACATGTGAAATTTGGTGTGAAAACAATACGTCCCTTACTATCGTCGGTCGGTAAAAATTATTAAGTAATTTATTATTTATATAGACAACTTAATTTGTTTAAGTTTTTAATAGGAAAAAGAATTGTTACCATTGCCCAAAAGAAACAATTTTATCTGTAAAATATGTTGTTGTTTATACAAAAAAACAATAATATCTAATATTTGCCATTCGCCAGATTATGTAAAAGAGCTGGGAGTATCACTTGGAGGCCCACCATATTTTTGTTGATTTTAAACAAGCCTACGACAGCATTCAACGAACCCAATTATGGAGGATAATGACGGACTTAGGAATACCAACAAAACTGGTAAAACTAGCGAAATTATGTCTGATCGGATCAAGTTATAGAATAAAAATATACGGCCATCTGAGTGAATATTTTAACATTGCGAATGGACTGAAACAAGGAGATGCTCTATCACCAATCCTGTTTAATCTTACTTGGAAATGGGTGATAAGAAGAGTTGGGAGGACTCCTAAATTATTTACTCTTCGGGGAACTGAAGCAATCCTTGCCTACGCGGATGATATAGACCTTATTAGTGATCGATTGGAAAGCAATATGAGAACCTATCTAAGCCTAGAGAACGAAGCCAAAAAGGTTGGTCTAATGATCAATAATGAGAAAACAAAATATATGCACATGAAACGCTTCTCCAATGTAAGAACTCCATCAAGCTTACAAATCGGCAATGCACAAATAGAAAAGATCTATAAGTTTAAATATCTTGGAACGGATATCTCAGATGATAATAGAACCAAAAATGAAATAGAAGAAAGAGTGCAAAGCGGATGGAAGTGTTTATATGCTTTAAAAGAGATTCTTAGGTCAAAAGTTCTCGTCGCCAAAAATTCTAATATACAAAACCATCATCCAACACATTATAATGTACGGCTCTGAATCGTGGACCCTGACGAAATTTCTTTGAAGATTCGAAAGAAAAATTTTACGAACAATCTTTGGATCAGTAAGGGACAGCGAAACGGAGCAGTACAGAATACGGTGGAATAAGGAATTCCAAGAGCTGTACCATCATGAGGATATAGTCCAACTCATCAAAGCAAAACGGCTGGGATGGGCGGGGCATGTATTCCGGGCGGATAATAGAAGGATCATAAAAAGTGTTTGGGAGCGAAATCCAAACACTAAAAGACCCTTGGGCCGACCACGACTAAGATGGAGGGATAACATCAACAAGGACCTCCATGCTCTTGGAGTTCAGGAGATTGAAGAAACTGTGCGAGACCGGAGTAAATGGAAGCAAATAGTTCACGAGGCCAAGATCCACCATGAATTGTAGAGCCCAGGAGTAAGTAAGTAAGTAATATCTAAATTGATTTTAAATTGTTTTGAATTAAAAAAAATCTATTAAACTTATTTGGAATAGTAAACTCATATCTGTATAAATATTAAATGAATAAATAATTCTGCATTCTTTGTAAATTCAATATTAAATTTTCATACTTATTTTGCAATTTTGAATTTTAAAATTAAAATAGCACAAATTTGAATATTCTAAATATAAAATGAATAATCCTTGGCATATATGTTTTTTTTACATTACCTGCTAATCCTCGGAAATCATATGCTTTTTCAATTACTTCCTGATATCCTGAAATAGCTACACCAATTTCAAGTGGTGGATTATGAAGTGAAAAAATTTTTTTAATATCTCTCACTAAATCAGTTAAATGATTGCGATCAGATGCAGGTCCAGCGTTACAATCACTTTGCCAACATGTAGGATAAGCCCAATCAATCGTTAAACCATGAAAACCATGAGAAACGAGATAAGTAGCTGCGTCTGCTGCAAATCGTTTTCTTTTTTCAGGACTGGATACTAATTTAGAATATTTTGCCCCATCAGAATCTGTCCATCCTCCAATTGCAAGATAATGTTTCGGTCCTTTCAGTGATGTCATTCGTTCATAAAGTTCTAAAAACAAAAATAACTATCATACTAAATACTAATTGATATCCATTTGATAAATTATAATTCTTATAAATTTATGAATTATTTAGAAAAAAAAGAAACGAAAATAATAATTAAAACTATAATATTTATCATTAATAAAGAATATATACAAAATGAAAATTTTAGAATGTTTTTGAAAGATATTTTAGATAAATAATTATATGAATATATTATAAGTAAACTTACCATTATCAATATCAGCCCAAGGATCAAAGGGTTGTATAAGAAGGGTATTAGGATTAAGTCCAGCATAAGAATATACTACATGTGTGCATAAAGCAGGGTCAATATTTTCTGGTGAAAAACGGGCACTCCCACGACGATGCCAGCCCCATGAAGCAAAATAACAAACCACCAAAGGTTCTTTAGATATTCGGGCAAGGGATGATTGTACCGAATTGTAACCCCAAGATGGTGCAGGACGATGTTCAACAGCATCACGGAGAGGAATTCGAACTGAATACCTAAAAAAATTGTTTTTTTTCTCTTTCATTATTTAACAAAGATAATTTTTCGGTCACATTTATAAGTATACTCTTTATTTATTCTAAAAATATTACTCATCTTATTATAAGATCAATATGTATTGTTTTTTTAATTATTTATTTACCTCGGCTATTTTTATTTCAATTTTTTATCAGTTGGTCCTCTTAAATTCATTTCAATACATTGTTATTATTTTTATTATTATTATTGAAATTTCAAAAACATACCAGGTGCAATAACACCTTATATTAAATTTATTAAATTCCATACCCAAGGAAAACAATACCTTGCCTTCCTATCGTCGATCGGTAAAAAATATAATTCCCCTCCCCACATATATTTATTATAAAATGTTCTAAATACATATATATTCTTTAATTTTTTATGAAATTGTTTTAAAATATACTTTTTTATCTTTCCACTTGTTTTATCATTATAATCTAAATCAGAGTTTCCCAGACTTCTTTGTGTCGTAGACTCCTTGCCATGTTTTGCTGATTTGGGTAGACCTCCTACTTACCTGATATTGATTTTTTATAAATTTCTAACCTGTACCTGCTATATCTGTTATATAAAATCGAAAATGTTTATGAGCCAAATCATTTTACCTTTTTTTTTAGAGACATATTGATTTATAAGATAGTATAATGTAAGTAAATAGGTACTATCAGTGTATATTGAAATCCACACCCTGGGGTCGATATAGATCACTTTGGAAATCACTGATCTAAATATGAGAGTGAACTAAATCTAAATATATGAATTTTTCTAATTAGCAAGTTTAATAAATATATAAGACATTTTTAGAATGCAATTTTTAACTTAGTAGTAATTTAAAATAAATTAGAATGATTAATATGTAAGTTTTTCCTTTTTAAATTTTTTTCAATTATATACACTGATATTTTAAGTATAAAAAGATATATTTTTCTATATATCCAAGATTGACACCTAAAAACAGTTATCAATTACTATGACCAATAAATAAAGAACATATTACAATAATATACCATATATACATATATACCAGTAATGTACCATATACAAACCTAATGAACAATTGTAGAATGTTACCTATTGAGCATGACTAAATAAATGAATGAATAATAAAATCTATTTTCTTATATAAAATTATTTACAATTATTAAGATTAGAATTCAGACTAATATCTGTGACCTCAGAATTGAAAGGGTCCCTCGTTTTTTATGAACTTCGGAAAATTCTTTTTAATTCTTCTCCTTTTGCCACTTATGTATGTAGATACTTTTAAAATCTATAATTAATTAAATAAACTTTAATCAGTGGATATTACCTTGAAAAGATTTTGATCTGTTTAAGGAGAATTAATTAATTAATTGAGGTTCTTAAAATATTTTGAAAGTTAACAGTAGTGCTAAAAAATGCCTTATGACTGATCGTTACCCAACACAAAATCTTCAAACATACAGATTTTCTCTTACTGCCCTGTAAAATGTTCTTTATTTATAAAAAATATGATGGTAGGGAGTCTTTCATTACAAATATTGAGAACCGCTAAAAAACTAAGAACAATATATGAGTACAAACAATAATGGTGATTTTTACCGTTAATAAAAATCTATTCAGAATCAATAAGAATCAACTCTACTTAAAGCAATCTGCAGGTTCAGGAGGGGTTGTGACACATGCTTTTGTGATGCCCAATTTATGAACGCATTAGAGGGAATTTTTTAAAGGAGGCCGATTGTGTGGGAGTATAGACCAAGAATCAACAGTAAAAATTATATTAAAAGCCTTCATTTTTTTAATGAGAGGGCCTTAAAATTAAGTTCTTTCATATTGAACATGTGAGCTGAAATATATAAATTTATATTAAATTATGTATAAAAATATGTATTAAATTATGTATAGATATGTATATGTCGATATATTGAGTACGAGCCAGACTTGTTTTAGTTACAGTGCTAGTACCAAGGATTCTTCAGAGCTTCAGAGAACACAGTAAGTCATACACAAAATCCCAACATTGACTTTTGGCCATAGAGACCAAGATCCAGAATCTTAAAAATTCCCTTCTAAAAAAACTCTTTTGAAAATAACGACGAACTGTCGAGTTTCAAATTTCACAATAAATCATGAAAATAACCCAGAAATATAACTTCTCATAATATTAAGAACTTTCAGGGAAACCTAAACGAATATATATATATTTCTCTTTATTATTTTTGTTTTTTCCTCTGTAATAAACAAAAGTTTCAAAAAAGAATAAGGTAAATAAATTAATAAATAATTGGAATTACAAATTGTAATTAATTTTAATTATTACAGTGTTTTATTTAACTTGCTTGGTTGTCTGTATGGTTCAAATCTAGTAACTCATTTTTAACATAGTTGCAGTTGACCAATCAAACTAACACTTTGCACACTTTTCAGATTTGGATGACAAAACATGAATATGAAATAAAGATTTCATTTTCTTAATTAATTAATTAATTAATAATTTAATTAATAAATTTTAACCCATCATTAAATATCATTTATAATCTCAAAGTATATTCAAATAAAACTTAAAGCCTTAAAAATTTATTTACTAAAAAATTAAAAATAAAATAAATAATTAAAAAAAAATTAAGTTATAGTGTTTTATTTTTAAATGCACTAAAAACTAGAAAATAATAAAATTTTCTCTTAGCCTCATTAAGTATATTCTTCTTCTTTCTAATTTAAATTAAAAATGGTGACAAAATTAAAAATTAAATGCAAGCGTTTTATTTGAGAGATCCCTAGAAAACTAATTAACTAATTCATTTTAATTAGGCTCTTTATTCAAAGTATCTAGACCATTGTTGTTGAAGTGCTAAGTAGGCGGACCATTGTACAATCCCATCATGAAGAAGAATATACTTAATGAGGCTAAGAGAAAAATTATTTTCTAGTTTTTAGTGAATTTATAAATAAAACACTGTAACTTAATTTTTTTTTAATTATTTATTTTATTTTTATTATTTCTCTTTAATCGCCCTACTGTAATTAATTAAATAATAAATAAATATTTAAAGGATATTTTTATTTACATTGAAAAAAAAGATTTATATAATAAATTAATTAAAATTGTTTCTATCTTCTATCTCTGTGGCTTTACGGAACTCAAAAGTTCTTGGCCCCAGCAACCACATTTCTCTAAGCATCCTGAATCTGAACCACAACCCTCCAATCCCTACCCTGTCCCATCTCTCTCACGCCCCTTCCTACATTATCCACCCACCGCATCCTTGGTCTTCCAAGCGGGCGTTTCCCACTCGTCTCCTAAAGTCATAGACCATGCTTCACACCCATATAATACAACCGGAAAAATATATATTTTAATTTTAATCCCCTTTGATAATAATTTTGACGCGATAAGCCCCTTTGCTGCATAATAACAGGCGTTTCCCGATTTCAACTTCGGTTTAAATTCTTCTCGAATATTATTATCCTTCGTGATTTCTGAACCTAAATATTTAAATTTTTCTTCATTTTCGAATTCTACATTTTGTATGTTAAGACTGTGTGTTAATTGTTACTATTCATCTCGATTATTAAATACTTTGTCTTAGCACGATTAATTTCCAGCCTCACCTTTTTTCCTAATTCAATTAATTTTTATACGCTATCCTTAATTGCAAGTGCCGAATCTCCTATTATATTTATGTCGTCTGCGTAACCTAATACTTGAATTTTTTTGTTTAATTTGATTCTGTTTGATTTTTCCCCAAAAAAATTAAATAAATCTATTTTTTCATTTTAATAATTCTTTTATTTTTTATATAGAAAACCACATAAGGGTATTAATATTTACTTACTTTTCAATAGCAAATTCGACCGCGTCTCGTAAAGGAATGACTTTCGTCCCAAAAGTCATTTGAATATATTGACTTAAAGTTGAACGGTGGAAATTATTATTTGATTCTACTGCATTTCTAAGAAAGGAACGACCAGCTCCTTGAGAGAAATCAAATAACAAAATAAGTAGAATCTAAAAAAAAGAAATATAAATAAATATTAAAAATTTTGGAATAAGAATACTTTATAAAGTAATACAAGATTATTGAATAAGATATATTATTATTCTTTAGAAAGTATTAAACGTTATAATTTTACATTTAAGTAAAGAAAAAATTAATTTATATTTATATAGATTATGAATGAAAGAGAACTTAAATTTAATATGAATATTCTGAATCAAAATTTTTATAGACGGAATATATAAATGTTATTGTAATAAATGTTCATTTGTATATAATAATATAAATACATTAAAAAAAGTGTATTTTCTATTTATAAAAAATAGAAGGGATTTCTGAAGATATTACTCTCTCCCTCAGATTTTTTTTATCAAAATAAGTTTTTTAATTTCAAATTAAGCACGAGATATTGATAAATATCAAAAAGAGCCACTTCCGGATTGCTTAACAATGAAACAGAGAAATTAAAAAGATTATTTTGATAAGAAATTTATCAAATGGTACGTTTATCCTAAATATAGGTATATTAATTAAGCAATTCAAGACAAATTAAAATATGATAATTATTTTAATCTTATAAAAAAAATTATACTTTAAAGCAGTACCTCTCAAACTTATTTGGCCGACCGTTCATTTTTCAGAAAAAATATTACTTACCCCCTCCCTCCCTGGAAATAATAATAACTTATTTTATAAATATTAAAAGCAATTAAAAAAAGCTACAATTATCTATATAAAATAATATTTTCTCTTCGATTTTCTTGCGCTCCATCTTTAATGTATTTGCCCTCCCTTAGGGTGTCGCGCACTAAGAATCACTGATCACTGGCCTATTTTACGAAATATAATTTATATCAAATTTATTTAAATTATTTTCTTTGTGTTTTTCATAAACACATACTATAAATATATTTTAATAATGATTCTTATTTAGAAAAATAAATTTCCTTTTATATTCATGTTCTAATAATAATTTCATATATCAATTTAAATCATAAGTTTTAAAAAGTAATTTATTCAAAGAGTATTTGATTTTTAAAGTATAAATATATATTATTATAGTCATTACTATTATAGTACACAATTGTGATAACCTTTTTATTATATTTATTATTCAATTTATTTAATTAAAATGTTTAAATTCCATACTTAAAGGAAAAAAATATAATTTTATTTTCTCCATCATCACCATTTTTTAATTGTTATAAATCGTTCTTCATACATAAATGTTCTTTTGTTTTTAAGATATTATTTTAAAAGAATTATACTTTTCTTTTGTATCTCTATATTTCTTTCGTATCTCCTTTTATTTAAGCATTATAATCTAAATGAAGTGTTTTTCTAATTAGTAAGCTTAATAATAAGATATATTTGGAATTCGAGAAATATATATTGGTATTGTCAACTTGTAAAAGGAAATAATAAATTTCATTCTCTTTTATTTTAATCATTTTATTAATCATATCTGAAAAAATACTATTATCTTTAAATAATTCATATAAAAAAAGTGAAAATTAAAAAAGAAGAAATAAATACATACAGATATGATTTAAATAATATTCTCATGGAAACAATTAAATTTGTTCAAAGATTTTAGAAAAGTTTTTTTTTTTAAAGAATAAAGAATTAAATATTTAGAAAAAATAAATGTAAAAGAAAACATTTTTATATTCGATTTTAACTTTTTTATTGTATCAGATAAAACCTGAGAGGAAATAAAATAATATCTGAATATGGACATTGTTTTGAAAAATTAATCAATCAATAGATAATATGTATTGTTTTTTTTTATTATTTAAAGAATTGATTTGTTATTCTTTAGAAATTCATAAAACCAAGGATATGTTTAAAAATTACAATTGAGAGAGAAATATGTCCAGGAATAGAAAAACAAATAACAAAGTACTAAATTTAGTGCCATTTATAGAATAATTATTATTTTCTCACGCCCTCGGATTCTAAAATTAAGAATTTGAATTCATTCTTATTCTCTTCAGATTATCATTCTTTTTTTATATTCTGTGAAAATAATTAAAACTAATAGCAATAAAATAAGTAATGTCGACAAAATTATTCAAATACAGCATTAGGTATTTAATTTTTTTATTCGATTCTTAACTTAACTTACTGTATATAGGATTGTAACAATTTAAAACGTTTTTAGAGAATTTAATATGAAAGTTATTTTTCTTTTTAAATATCAAATACTATATAGATACAATATATATATACTATATATTTTAAGTAAGATAAAAATATCTTAATTTCTCATTTTATATTTTAAAAGTGGTGTTGGGGTTCATAATTTTATATATATAGATAATATTATTAATTAGTAGAATATACTTTATAAGTTTATTTATTGTTTTGAAGTGCCTAAATCCTCCATTCATCCATTTGTTGATTTTGAATCTTGGAAACTAATGTCCTAATTTTACTTACTCAATTTCTTTTTAAAATTTTGGGTGAAAAATCATTGAAAAAGTAAAAGAAATTATTAGATCCTTGGATTTATTAAAATATAAATAATTTCGATTATGACATTTGGTCAGGTAGGTGGAAGATTAATTAATAAACAACCCCTATCATAGGAATATATCCCCCTCCCATTTCCCCCTCTCTTTTGTACTGTAAAATATTTCAATTAACTTAATTCTTATTTAATCTACCTTACTTAAGATTTAATTATTGTTTCTTTAGAAATTTTAAAAATAAAATAAAATAAAATTGATTGGTAGGTAATATCGATAGTTAAATTCATTTTTAAGATCTAATAAGAATTTTTAATGGAAGAATATAAATTTATCAAAGTAAAAATAGTATATAACCTAATTACAATATTATCGTAGATCTTATTCATTCGAATCCAAAATAAATAAATTAATTAATTAACAAAAAATTATAAGACTAAAATAATATTAATTAATTTCAATTATATTAAAAAAATTATTATTATTAGTATTATTATAATTATCTGAATGTTTAAGAATGTTTTATAATAATAGATGTTTGATGTGATAAGACTTACCAGGGCGATTGCCCCCCTAGCCAAGAAGAGCATGATAACTTTAGGCGGCCCGGCAGCCGACTGACGACCAGCAGCCGATGCTGGGATATTAGTCTGTCCCCCTGAGTGGACACCTGGACAGAGGGAAGGAGGAGGCTAAATGGCCTTGGGCGGAGCAACACGATGTATGCACGACACAGCCCAGGCCTTCCTTGATCCTTTCCCAAACTCAAGTCGGTATATGAATATGAATGACATCTCCAGACTTGTCTTCCTATTGTTTGCCTTCAAATTTATTTATCCCCCCATGAATAAGATATTTCTAACAGAATACATTTTATATAGATATAGAAATCCGTTCGTTGTCGGAAAACATATCCTTATTTGTAAGCTCAATTAATAAAAAAATATTACCATTCAGTTATTTAAATATTATTATATTATTAAGTCAATATGCGTTCATTGATAAAAGATATAAATAATAAAATAATGTATCTTCAAGTATTTCTTGATACGGTAAATACAATTATTTGTCCTAGATTTGTAAATAGAAGTGTTTAAATATATTAAGTATATGGTTTTATATATATAAAAAATATATAGAAATATTATAGAATAAAAATAAATACAGTTTTAATAGAAAGAATTATTTTTTTGTTTTATCAAATTATAAAAATACATTAAATATATATATATTTTTATATATATGGTATATGGTATATATATAATAGACAAATGTAAAAGAATATGTTTTATTGAAAAATATATTTATTTATATTTCAATAAATAAATAATATTATTTTATTATAAATTACACTAAAAATAAATAAAGTGTAGAAATAGGATAAACATAATAATTATTTGATTAATAATTTATAATAAAAAAAAAATAAAACTTCATTTTCAATAAGGGGTAATTGTAAATTATATGCTATTATATAATAATATATATACAAAGAATAATTAAGAAAAATTTTATTTAGAAACAAAATATGTATTATAAATAAATTCAAGAATTATAATATTAAAAAACATTTCCAATTCTAAAAAAGAATTAATAAAATATAATATTTATATATAATATATTTTTGTTTTTGTAGAGTAGATAAATAATTATTACTAATAAAATACTGTCATATCCTGCTAACAATCCTGAATGATTCAAATATTTTTATTGAATTGTTTTAATTAATGATTCAATAAAGTAGAATGATTGTATTTATTTAGGATCAAAAATAATAAATAAAACAATTTTTAATTTATATTATTAAAATTTATATCTTTATTTATAAATTATAATTTGATATACTAAAGAATAAATGAATTTATAAATACATTTAATATAATATAATATATTATATATATATATATATATATATATTATATAACCCTTAAGATTTTTTTTTATATAATTTTAATTACAAATTCATGTTTATATTATGAGCGAATGATGTATTGTATATGAAAGAATGTTTATGTAAAAAACTTAGGAAATGATAGAACATAGGGCGTTGCCCAATTTTGAACTAGTCCCAACATCCAGATGACTGCCCGGGAATTCGATTCAAAGGTCAACGCATCTTAGCGGGTGTATGGACCAGGTTCGCGATTTATCCGAACCGGTTTGTATTGGTCCTCGGTCAATCACTTCCACACGCATAAACAACCACAGCCAGAAAGGGATTGAAGTTAAGTTATTAAATCTCCAGGAAGGAATTAATTTTGGTTACTTTAAATAACAAAAATATTTATAATATTCTGCAAATGACAAATGTTACAAAGAGAGAGAATTTGTTAAATGTGTCTTAGAAAGCTGTCAAAGCCATTCAAAAGATTTTACATACACTTGAATGATAATCTAAAATATGAAAACGACATATTTAACAGAAAATTGGGAGGCGGATCATTTATGAAAAAACAATACATCTGCAACCGTCTTTGTTCAACTCTTCATTTTATATAAATATAAATTCTATTGATTTGCTGTCGAGGACAGATGGTGAGATGGTATTTAAGCTCGATTGAATGAGGATTTGGATGTTGTGTTCAAGAGAATTCAGAACGATTCTTTAGATTGACAAAAAAAAAAGAAAACAAATTACTATGCTGTTTCTACTTGAATCGAGGTGTTTGTTATTAGCTTTAACTATAACATTCATCTCAGCATCCCAACTAGATATTCCTGATGACAAGTATGAAAGAGAGGTAAGTGATATTCAATATTAAAAAAATTATAAAAATACGAAAAAAATAATTATATATAAATATAATGTATTGATTCAGGTTCAGCAATATGGTCGAGAATTGGTGAGTTGGATGCTCCAGGCTTTGAGACATCGGACTGAGCCAATTGTCCCGTCAGTAATAAATCCATCACTGACTGTTTCTGGCTGTGGTGGCGGTGTTCGAAAAAGAAATTCGGAATTGATCAATTCTCTTCTAGGAGTGCCAAAAGTACTCAACGAAGCAGGTCGTCGGCGACGTTAAATTTAAAATTTCAAGCTGAATCCAGGACCGATTGCAGATCGTCCCTTCTCTAAAAGACCCATGTGAAATCCAATAGCGACATCACTTTCACCCTGGAAAAAAAATAAAAAAAAAATATTAAAAATAATTAATGGTATTTGCATTATTATATTGTAATCTTATCGAATTAAAAATTAATCTTAAATTGATTCTTTTTAACTTAAATATATATATAATATAAATATGTTTATATTTTCAAAAGCCTTAGGGAGTAATTAAAGGAATTATCTTAAACTTTCAAAGATTGACGGTCTATTAGTGAAATTCTTTGAAAATTATTAAGATTAAATCTAATGGATTTTAAATAACGAACAACATGAATTGATAAAAAAAAAGAATAAAAGAAATCTTAGAAAATTATATTCTTTAATGATAATATATATATATATATATATATATATATCATTATAGTTATTATTATAATATTTATGTTAAATTAAATTATCTTGTATGTAAAATTGGAGAAATAAATAAAAAATAATATTAAATGTGAAAAATTGAACTTTTTTTAAAATTAATTCGATTAAATTGAAAATAAATAGAGAAAAGATAAAAAAATGTGTATAAAACAAACTGGACATTTAAAAATAATAAAAGAAATTTTAAAAAATAAATAAACCAAAAATAGAATAGAAATTGATTTTAATTTGAAAATAAATCACAACGATTTAGAACAGCGGTTGCCAAAGTGGTGGTCCGCGGACCGCTAGTGGTCCGCGAGAAAATTTCGCTGGTCCGCAGAAAAATGTGGAATCTACTTACTCATCATTTTAAGTTATGTTTTAAGATGCATTAAAACATGATTCAATTTTCATAACAATACTTGATAAGTTATAAAAACTCAATGTTTATGTGTTCTTTGATCACAATTTTTATTTATAAATATATTTAACACTTAAAAAATCCTATTAGTGGTCCGCGGGATTTAAATTATTAATTAACTGGTCCGTGAGGTCAAAAAGTTTGGCGACCGCTGATTTAGAATATTTAACTAATAGTTGTTTTTAAATAATAGAAAAAGAATAAGACTATACTTATACAATTGTTATGATATATATTAATTTAGGAAAGAGAGAGGGGGAATAATAAATATAAATAAAACTAGCCTGGAACAGGTTAACATGAATTAACGTGAGACGCACTTAAGTGGGGGCGTTCAACTGGCTGCCTGGCAATGACCTTAGGCTCCAGGAAAGAAGATAAACCTCTATTCGAAATTAACATATTTAATAACTGCTAATTTTAAAAAATTATAGAGAAAATATTTGCAACACCATAAAGATCTCTTATAACATTTAAAATATTAAAATATGAATTAAATCTTTTATAAAATAAAATAAAAAAGAACATCGAAAAAAATTGAAATTACAATAAAAGTTCACTATGTTAAATTAAAAAATATAAAATATTCCAATAACAATATAACTGTTTAATAAAATATTTCTAATAAAATTAAGCAATTTTAACCATTTTTCGTATTCAAAGAAAGAAAGGAAACGGTTTATATATATAAAACAAAAAATTATTTCTATGAATTCTTAAATTCTTAAATTGTATAATATATTAATCTATTATTTATAATTTGGGTAGAATAGAAAAACGAATGTTTACAGCTCGTGCATTCAATCTAGTTTCTTCAACCGACCTACACAAAAAAATTCGTTTTTATATAATCCCTCCCTCCTACTTTATTTATTTCAAAGATTCTTGACATTCCTAATGTTGTTCCATACAAAATTAAAATGATCATATTTTCTATTATACATTCAAATCATAAAAATCAATAGTTAGTTAATAAAATTTGGAACACGAAAAATAAAATTGTGATAGAATATTTTAATATTGAATATTTTTTTAAATAATAATTAATAAAATAAAAATAAATAATAATGATAACTACTATGTTGGAAAAAATAAATATATAAAATAATAATATTTAAAAAGTTGAAAAGAATTAAGGAAATAATCATTCTTTCATTAATATATAATTATAATACTGGTTTATTTCCTAATTTTAATAAAATAAGTTTTTAATAAGTTTTTCTTTTTTTATAGTAGTATTTATTTATTAACAATTGATTAAAAAAATTAAATAATTAAGATAAATAATATATTTATTATTTTACTTAAGAAAATACGATATAAAATATATAAATAAATCTATATTTTTTGTTTTATAAAAGTTCTTTTTTATTCTATTTTAATATAAAATAATATATATAATAAATATATATTTTTAAGAATAAAAGAATTTCAATAATATAATATAATACTTATTTTTGTATAATATTAGATTTATTTTAGTAGAAATGTATATTTTAAATTTATAGATATAGATACGGATATGCAGAATATTATTCTTAGTAAAGTTATTTGACATTAAACTAAATTATACAAATTAATCACAACATTCAAAATAATTGATTTATTATCTTAATTTTTATATTGAAATGGTTAAAAGATTTTTTTCTTTCATTTAATTTTAATATGTTTTTATAAATTTGAAATAAATTCAATATTAGTTATCACTCACCAATTGTCTGTATTGTGCCCCTCCTGGAGGTGGTTTAGGTGAGGCAGCAGCTGCTTTCCGATGTCCAAGTTCACTTTTAGCTGGCCATGTGGGAAACATTGCAGGATCGATTGCCAAAGGCGGCTCCTTTAAGAAAAACGAGCATAATAAAATGATTAATTTTATCATATTAATAAAAAATAACAGATCACTATTCACATAATTTGAGATGATCATAACAAAAATAATTATTAAATTGAGAATTAATTTATAATTAAGTTGATGTCTAATTATAATTTTGAATTTATACTTAATATCTTAATTAATACAATAATCAAATGTATATGCATTTTAATATGAAATAATTATTAATAAAAGAATTATAATTAATTTAATATTTAATCTATAAAACATTAATATTACAAAGTAAACATATTGAACTAATAGCATGAATCAATTAATTTGATATTTTTAACATTTTTCATATTAATCAATTGTAATTTATACTTGTAAAATTATAATTTTAAACCCTATTTTAAGTTAATAAAAAAAAACATTTTTTGTACACTCTTCGTAAGGACAGTGCCTATCAAGTCGGTTGCCGCCTAAGCGGGGTAAAAGTGTTCTATGATGAGTAGTGCGGGTCCTTAATCATGATTTTCTTGATCGGAGGTGCTACTTTTTATCAAGTAGCTTCCCAATTTTGATCCCGGAGGTTGGGGTACTCCGTTTCAAAGATTCCACCTAGAGAAATTCCCTTGCCAGGACCGGGACTTGAACCCAGGACCACAGGAAGTGAGTTAACTACGTTAACCCAATGGTACGTAGCGTAACTTAAGTTAATAAGTAGTTTATTAATTAAATAATTAAATTAGAAAATTTATTTTATTTATATAAATATTGTTTCTTATTTAGTTTAAAATGATTTTATTTAATTTAAATAAAATCATCATTTAAATATCTACTCTTATTGCCTTTCATAATATTTTTGAAGCCATTTTTAGACCCAGATCAATTCCCCCTTTAATATTAGAATTAATAATTATTTTTACCTGAAAATATTCGTGTCGTACTGCTTCTTCTGCGGTTATCCTCCGTGTGGGATCATAAGTAAGAAAACGTAACATTAAAGCCATTGCAGCTTCTGTAAGCATTGCTCCATAACGTGTTCTGAGGCCACCCGGAGCGTGTTCAACAAAAGTCATTTTTTGAACTACTGGTAATCTTGAATATCCAGGCCAAATTTTTTCATTAGGCGTACCTATAAATTTTCAATAAATTTAAATTTACAATACAATCTAAAATGACAAGGTTTTTCATAATTATATATTCAAAGTGTAGTGTCTAAAAAATTTTATTATAAAATATTAAAAATAAACATTAATTAAAAAATTTCTTACCTAATTCTTTAAATATTCGATTAAGTTGATCAACTTCTGATGTTCCAGGAAACATTGCCTGCATTGATACTAATTCTCCAAATATGCATCCAACAGACCACATATCAATTGGAGTTGAATATTCTTTAGCGCAGAGTAGTAATTCAGGAGCTCGGTACCATCGTGTGACAACTACAGGTGTATAAGCTTTTAATGGTGAACCATATTCTCTTGCTAATCCAAAATCGCCAACCTTAAAAATATAAAAATTTCAAGTAATAAAATAACAAAAATCAAGAAAAAATATCATTTAGTAAATATAAAAAGACTAAATGAAAAAATATATTTGAAAACGTAGTTTACATAGATTGATAATTTATTTTATAATTTTTTCAATCATCTAAATTCTATATAATCGCGAATAGAAGATCCTATCTTTTTTTAATGTTAAAAAATACATAATTCCGGTATTTTTGGAAAATTCGATATCATTTCTAAACTATGATAAAGGAAATTGATAAAATTATGACAGATTTATGAGAAGAAAATGGAATAATAATTTCAGGAAATATGGTATTTGTTAATAAAGAACTTTATAAAAAGATAAACTACCTTGAGAATTCCACGATGACTAAGAAGAAGATTAGATGTTTTAAGATCTCTATGTAAGATCCAATTATCATGAAGATGAGCTACTGCTTTCAATAATTGATCTAAAAGACATTTTACTTCACCAGGAAGAAATACTTGTTTTTTATGTTTCATTGTTTCCATTAATGATTTGAGATCATGTTCTACATAATCCATAACTATAAAAATTTTGTCCATATTAGATCCTACAACAATTTCTCTAACAGTAACAATATTTGGATGCTGTGCTTTTAATAATGTATTAATTTCCCTAAGAGATGTAATAGGAAAGCCTTCTTTCTCCTTCTCCATTTTCAATCGTTTAAGTGCTACAACTTCTTCAGTTCTTTTATCACGTGCTCGATACACTACACCATAAGTCCCTTCTTCAATTCTATTTAAACATTGAAATTCTTCAACACTTCGGCATCCTTGAATTGCAGGTAAGTAAGGAGGCAATCCATCATCTTCTTCTTCTGGTTCTGGAGCTGGTGGCTCAGGTTCAGCCTGGGCAGCATCTCGTGGAGATCCTCCTGATTTTCCATTTCTTTCATTTCCCTCTTTAAGACCTGATACAGCCAATGGACTAGAAACAGCCACTAAAGGAGGGGAGATATCCATTAATTCATCACCATTTTTATAAGCAGTTGTGAGATCATTTTTAATATTATTTTCTTCCTCAGATCCTGAACCTGAACCAGACGCTGACTCAGATTCAGATGCGGAGCTCGATGCTGAATCTTCATCATCATCTTCCTCGTCTTCATCTTCAACTCTTTCTTGGGATTCATGTTCCATATCTTGATCTATGTCTTGATCTTCATGTTCATCCCCACTTGAATGTTCTCCTTCTTCTGGTCCTTCTTCTTCATTACTTGATTCATCATCGGAAACAGTTACAATTAATAAATCTTCATCTTGAGTTTTTTCATCATGACGCCTTCGATTTCTATCTCTTGAACGAGAACGTTCACGTTTTCTATTCAACTCTCTCAATTCTTTTTGTTTTTCTTGGTTCTGTCGTTCTCTTCTAGCTTCCAATTCACGTTTGTATGCCTCTTTTTGTCTATGCATTTCTCTTTCAGCTTCTAAAAGACGTTCCCTTCTCAATTCTTTCTCTATTCTTTCAGCTATCTCGCGTGGAGTTTCTTCTCTACGTTCAGGCTTTACATTAGTATTACTCGTTCCACTTACACTATTATTTACATTTCCTGTATTATTACTAGATCCACTAATACCACTTGTACTACTGCTTCCAATTCCACTATTGTTGCTACTTCCTCCGGTTCTTCTTTTATCTATAAGTCTTTCTCTAAGATCTCCACTTCGACTTGAAGATATTACATGAGGATCTCTATGCTCCCTAAAATTTGAAAAAAAAATATTGTATCAATATAAAGATTAATTAAAAATCATTTTTATAAAATTAAATATATATTTCTAGAACTCTAGATAAAAATTAATTAATTATATATATATATATATATATATGTTTAAAATATAGTAATGTCATAAATATTTTGATAGGAAAAAAATTTAGAAAAATTATATACATGTATATATTAGAAATTATATAGAAATTATTACATTTCAATATTAATTTGTCGATCCCTTGATAATCACAAAAACTCACAAAATTAATTTATGTATATAATTTAATTATCAGATATTTTTCAATTTTATTAATCATTTAAAATTAATGAAATTAAATATATAATTTTCATGTTTATTAAGAAAATAATTATTTGAAATACATAAATTAATTTTATACCTTCTATGTCTTTTTAATCTGTCTTCACCGTGACGATCTCTATGTTCTCTTGAACGATGATGACTTTTTCGATGTGAATCACTTTTATGAAGCTGACCAGATAATCGACTTCGATCTCTATCAGTATGTTTTCTTTTATTTCCACTACTTGAAGGTCGAGAAGCTCTTCTACGATGAACTGCAGCTTGAGGAGGTTTTATTTCTAGTGAATCTGCTGTATCCTCTCCAATATCTTCATCACTTAAACTATAAATCAAATATTTTAAACATTAATGAATATTTAAAGTTGTAGATTCAAAAAAAAAATTATAAAAAAAACATATTAAAATAATATTAATTAAAAATTACCTAAATTGTCCTTGATCATCTTTACTTAATTGTGGACTTTTGGTTAATTCCCCATCTTCACTTTGTTCATCATCAATTTCTGATCCTTCGTATTCAGACATTATTTCTTAATATATATATATATTTTAATATATTATTTTATTACATAAAATAATGTATTTTTAAAATTTAAAACCATGAATAAAAACAATTAAAATATTTTCATATAGAAATTAGAAATAATGTATATAAGTCTAACAAGTTCTAGATCCAAATTAGATATCCATGTGTTATTTTGGGTTAATAAATATTGCAAATTAATAATTACAACTAAAACAGAAAAATAGTTTGGCAACTAGGAGGAGCCCTGGCAACTCAGGCGCGTTTCTCTTTTTCTACCTCGGCATGAAAAATTGTTTCAGTTGGATGCCATAAATAGCGCTGATGTCATTTCCCACTTGAATTTGAAAATGTCATCTAGATAAAGTATGAAAGAGAAACATTTAAAAAAAAAAATTGTTTCTTGTTTACAATTTTATAATATCTGTTTATTTATATTAAAAAAATATTTTTTTTTGTTGTATTTTATTTTGTATAATATTTTATGTTTCTAACAACGAAAAATGCAGACTCAGATTACCTATAATAAAATATAATAAAAAAAAATAATTATTTCAATTTATTACAAATTAAAATTTTTTTGATTTTGGAATAAATATTACTTTATGTTGGTCAATTATGATTAAGTGAATCTCATCGCAAACATAAAAGATCAATAGTTACCCACACAGAAGCGTAGATTTATAAGAGCTGTGGGGGCACGGGTGGCACTTTTTGAGGGCGGCAAAAATTCACAATAAATTATATCTATATTCATGCCATCTTTATTTAAACCCTGTATATATTTAATTATTACATAATAAAAAAAAATTTTCAATATATATATATATGCTTTAACGGGGTGAATTTGACTTCTTCCCCGACAGACGGAAACCTACACTTGTAAGCTCGTTCCTATAATCAAATATTAAAAATAGATAGTTCAAATATAGATCCTTCTTCCGTCGTTTAAAGATTTATTAACTCTAAATCATAAATTAAACTTTAAATCTATATCTATATAACTATAAATATATATATATACTTATATTGAATGATTAGGAACTTCCTGGAAAAAAAAATTAATTGAAGCAGGAAAAGAGGTGGGACTAGAAATTAATAATGCTAAGAAAAAGTATTTAGTAACAGAGAGGAATAGTATTAACACACAAAATCTTAATATACAAGATATAGAATTTGAAAATGTAGAAGAATTTAAAGCAAGGTGCAATCGGGAAACGCCTGTTATCATGCAGTAAAGGGGCTTATCGCATCAAAATTATTATCAAAGGGGATAAAAGTTAAAATAAATAAAACAATTATTTTACCGGTTGTATTATATGGGTGTGAGGCATGGTCTATGACCTTAGGCGACGAGAGTAGATTTAGAGTATTTGAGAATAGGATTCTGCGAAGCATTTATGGGCCAAAGAAAGATGAGGTCACCGGGGAAATGGCGAAGATTGCATAACGAGGAAATGCATGACCTCTATGCATCTCCAGAATAGTTAGAATTATAAAATCGAGAAGGCTACGGTGGGCAGGACACATGGCTAGAATGGGGAATGGCAAAAAATATATTGGTAGGGAGACCGAATGGGAAACGTCCACTTGGAAGACTAAGGACACGGTGGGTGGATAATGTGGGAAAGGATGTGAGAGAGATGGGAGAGGATAGTGACTGGAGGGTTGTGGCTCAGAGTAGGGGTGTGTTTGCTGCGGCCAAGAACTTTCGAGTTCCGTAGAGTCACAGAGATAGATTATGAACTTCCTTACCGTTACAATGGTTTATCAAATGTTTATTATTTAAGTTGAATTATAAAATAAAATAAAATATTTTAAACAATTTGTTATATAATTAAATCTAAAGATTTCACAGATAGCTTTTATTATAATTTTTATGATGAATATAATTTAAAAATTAAACATGGATCAAAAATTATACTTTTTTTGCTTGTTTTGATAAAAAAAAGGGTTTATTAATATAGATTCTTGTAAAGAGAATTTCATCAATAAAATTGAAATATTTACATATAATTCGTAAAACAAGCATAAAACTGATTTTGTCTCCTATCTTGATTGAATAATCTTATTATTATTATAAGAAGAATAATATAATAAAATGACAAAGATCGATTTAAGAATGAATTCATTTTATGAAAAAAGTATCCAATTGAAAATCTTGTAAATAATTGTACACTACATACTCACATAAGTAATTATAATTCACTGCAGGGCCGTTCCGACTCGGGGTTGCAGGGTGTGCGGGGCACCCGGGCGGCAAGTCTAGAGGGGTGACACGAGCCGCCTTAAAAGCACTTATTCATTTTATATGTTTTTTTAATTTTTACTATCTCGCCAGAGATAGTATTGCGATCACGAAAATTTTCGATGTTGAGATTTTGATGTTTTTATACGTTTTGAAGGTTCCTGAATCATTTTCACTAAGGTTGAGAAAAATGTCTGTGTGTGTGTGTGTGTGTGTATGTAGGCAAGATTACGCAAAAACGGTTTGAGCTAGAATGATGAAATTTGGTACATGGACATTATTCAAAATTCATAGTTTTCTATCAACTTTTGAGAAATGTAGCTCAACCGGAAGAGGGTAATTACCTACAACGTTTTGATTTTTTTTCCTCTAAAGTGACCGTAAAAATAAAGATATATGTTTGATAATTTTTCACATAATTAATAATTGTATAAAACTGCTATATATAGAATTTCAGCTTGATTGATTCGGTGAAATTACCAGAATTAATTTTTTAACACTGCAAATCTCCCGCGCCAACACGTGACGTGGTGCCATCAACAAAAAGCCAAACATGCGCTGGTTTAATATTTATTATTTATTATTTATAATTTATAATTAATTAAATTTAATTTAAATATAATATATTATGTTATTTAATCCAATTCAAATGCGAGATAGTCGAGTGGAGACACTCCAGCTAATTTTCAATATGGTTCTAAAAAAAAGGTCAAATGTTTTTGCGATCAAGATTTTAAATACTTTCGATTTTTTTTTCAATTTTGTCAATATTGTTCTAAAAAAAATAAATTAACTTAAATTTACTTAAACTTTTTAACAACTTTGGGGGAAGGGGTTGGGTAAGGGAAGGGGCGGCAAAATTATTCTCGCACCCGGGCGGCATATACCCTAGGAACGGCCCTGATTCACTGAATATAAATAAATGAAAATATTTATACTCCGATGACATCGACTAAATCAGTTTTTTATAAAAAGATTTTTTTATTTTATTAAACAGTTGTAATGCACAATAAGGAAATACTAATCATATTTATTACCTCTCCCTTTAGAAGATGCTATATTATTATTAGTGCCAAATTGCAAACCCTTATGACTTTGTTTTGTTGTTAAAATATTTTTTAACAATTTCATTTTTAATTATTTTAATATATCCATGTTTTATTCTATATTAGGAAAATATATTGAAATTTCCAATTTCAATAGAAAGATTTGATATGTAAATTGTGCCTGTGTTATGTAGGTTTATATATAGGATATTGATCTATATACATAAAATTTACATTTATTAATTTAGTCAATTTTAAGATCAATATCAACTTAAAATTTGTAAATTATATAGATAATTCATATCTATATCTATATCTATATATATATATAAGTATATATATAATCAAAGGTGCAGAAGATAGAAGGTTAATATCTAGATTTTTTGAAAAGTAAATAAATTGCAATTGTGATATAATATTAATTATTAATATATAGCATTCTAATGCCGAATATACGATAAAAAATTTTAATTTAATTTTCTAGAATAACTGTGGGGTGTTTTTCAAGTAAAGCTATATCATGTTCCAATTGCCGTAATTCTTTTTCTAATTTAATTCTTCTTTGTTGCTTGGGGAGTGTATCTGTAACTACAGGAAGTAATTCAAAGGTACGTTGTTTTTCCTTCCAATTTTGCCTCAATCCTTCTAAAATTTTAGTTCTTTCTTCTGGTTTAAGAGTATTTGGCCCTTTCCGTCGTTCTCGTTCTTCTGCTTCTATTCTTAATTTCTGGATCATATCTTCTTCTTTCCTTTGTTTTATATAATTAGGTACTTGACCAAAATTTTTTTTGTAAACATATTTTGGAAGCAATCCAGAATTTTCAAGGTAAATTGATTTTCCTGTTCTGGTATCTATACTTCGATGTATTGGAGCATTCGGTTCGATTTCACCCATTTTTTGAATATTTTCTCTAATAAAAAAAATTTAAATATATTCAAAATTTAATAAATATAAATGAATATTATTATTAATGAGAAAAATTTAATATAAATAATTCATAAATAAAAAATAAATATATTCAGAAGCTGATATTTCGAAGTGTGAGAAAAGAAAGGAGTTAAATTTGTCTTCTAATAGAAAGAAGATGAAAAATGTCCACTTAAATTTTTCATTTTTATTTTAAATGTTCTAGAAAATCATTTTTTATCATTGGAAAAAATGTTTTAATGTTTTAGAGATTTTTCTAAGAGGTTGGGTTTAAATTTATAGAATAATTATTTATTAGAGAATAATAAAATCAAATTTAAACATATATAAATGTTAATAAATTTAATATCAGAGAATATTAATAAAATCAAAAAATTTATTAGATTTTTAATAATAAATTATAATAATCATATAATAAAATTAAATTATGATTTTTTTTAAGAATTTAAAAATTATTTAAATGACGAATTCTTGTTTTTGAAAAGAAAACTTTTGATACTATTTGTTTATAGATATACTTATTTTAATATACATGTAAATATGAATAAGAATAAATAAAATAAAAATATAATAATAGTAAAAAAAAATTACCGACAAAAATTCTTCAATTCTGTTGTCTTTTTTGTTTGTATTTTATGAATGGGAACAGGTGGTTTTCTATCATTTGAGAGACAATGAATTTTTGGCATAATTGGTTTTCCAAGGGCCTTTTGTAAAGACTCATTTTTATTATGCGTTCGTCTTGCTTGTTGACGAATTTTCTCTCTAAATTTACAATTGTACCTGTAATGAATCATCAATCAATACTTGAGTAGCTCTCACACCAATAAATCGTTATCAAAAAACTCTTGATCTTAATAAAATATTTAAACAATATTTAATTCAAATAATAAAGTTTATCTATCAATATGTCAAATAACAAAAAAATAGAAATATATAATACATAATAATAAAACTATATTTTTTTACCTGTTTTAAATCAATACTTATTATTATATTAAAAAGAACTGAAAAATTAGAGAATTCCAACAGTTATGTACAATAAATAATAAATAGAATAATTATTTTAATAATGACTAGTACCGGGACCCCGAGCCTCGGCTCGGTACTTAAGTTAAAAAAAATGATTCATTATTATTGGGTTTGGCTGGTAATATTAATACCTGGGATACCGAGCTGTCGCTCGAAAAAATGTTTAGACATTATTATAGACATTTACATTCTGTAAATTAAATAATTTTATTTCATTTAAATAAATATCTATTTTTAAATAATTTTTCTCTCTACATTATTTATCTAATTCTGACAATATATTAAGATCACACCGGGACCCCGAGTCTCGGCTAGGTAATTAAGTTAAAAAAAAATAATTCATTATTATATTGGGTTTGGCTGGTAATATTAATACTTGGGATATCAAATGAAAATTTTGTCTTATTTTATAAAAACCAGATAAAATTTTATTAAAAATTAATTTAAAAAATAGAAAATAAACTCATAATAACTCAGTAATAAATATATACATATTTTTAAATTAAATGATATATTAATTTTATTTGTATATAAAAGTAATATAAATACTTGTTATCTTCTCACCCTACTAGAAAATAATAAAATAATAACTAAAATATATCATTATTTATATTATATAATTTTAAGATATAAAAGTAATATTAAAAAAAATTTTACAAAAAATTTCATACTTTTCATTTTCTTGAGAACGAAGATGTTCTTTACGAATTAAATTGTATATACTTTCAGATGTGCCTGACATTATTTCATTTATAAATAAATATTATAATTGATTGATTCTCCATAGCAACTGTAAATAGCATTTATTTTAATAAAATTGAATATCTAAAATATGATAATTTAAAAAATTTTGAAATTATTTTAATAAAAACTTGTATTCCTTTTAAAGTAAATTAAATAAAAAAAAATATTAATAAAAACAGAGGGAAAATACACAAATTGAGAGAATATGGAAGTATATATATATGTATATTTATTTCAGTAAGATTATAATCTCAATACATTGTCTCGACTGGATCTATTCACCTTGCTTCTATGATATTAATGAAAATAAAGGAGTACGTTAAAAGATTCAAAGAAAATTGATGGCTGAGATTTATATTTATTAAATAATTAATCTATTATATAGGCGTGTGGCATGGTTTATAACCTTAAGGGACGAGGATAGAGAATTCAGAGAATATGAAAAATATGTTCTTCGTAGTATTTATGGTTCAATATTTAAAGTTAATTAAATAAAAAAAATATTAATAAATAGATTGAAATCCATGAAGTGAAATATCGAGGAATAGATTGAATTATTTCTATGGATTTTTAAGGAATTATGTCGAGGGGGTTGCAATATACAGAACACGTTGCTAGACTGGTAAGAAAATACTAATGAGAACTTGTTTGTGAGGAGGTCAATTGGGATGGATATAAAACCTTAAATAACATTTAAAATAGTATAATAAAAATAAAAAGATTTTTGTAAAAATAATGTATCCTTCAATATTCTTAAAAAATGCAATGGAATAAAAATTGTAAAAGGTTTTCGTATGAATCTAATTCCTAATTTCTAAATATATCCCATAATATTTAAATTAAACTTTACTATTTTAATAAATTTGGTAAATTATTTAATTATATCGTCTTAATTAGATGAGAGAAAAAATAGGGATGATAACTCAATTAGATAAGGATTTATTTGTTTGCCTGGATGGGCTTATCAGAGATAGGAGTTTGCTATAAGGATAAAAGGTTTTTCATTATTATAATGAGGGGGGAATCATTCAGTACAAATATGGATAGTTCTCTTGTAGGAGTTGGTAAATCTCGAAGGTGCAAGGCCAATGCAAGGGAGAGGCATCGAATGCATGGATTAAATGCTGCTCTGGATCGCCTAAGAGGGTAAAAATATATTATATTTTTCTAAATAAAAGATATTTTATATTATTTAAAAATATGGCTAAATAATAATAAGGATTATATATGAAGGTTTTTATAAGTATCATTATTTGGTACGTTTTTAATTCAACTTTTAATTTTCTTTTACTCTTCTTAGGGTTATAAAACAAAAATTGTGTATGATTTCTAGGGTATTAAAATTTTTATTTCATGTATAAGATACTAATTGAAAATATTTTTTTTTTATATTAAGAGCTTAGCTTATTTAAAATTTTTATTATCTCAGAACAAAAATCAATAAAACATTTATAAACTGAATTTATGGAATTCATGAATTGTTTTAAATATTTTCATATTTTTTTTTTTTGTAATTTTTTTATAAAAATTTAAAATTATAGATTTTTCTGTTAAATATAAAAATAATAAGTTCTTAAGGAAAATAACTCGTAAATACCATCAAACATCAAGCATAATCAATTGTTAAATATGTATATAATGTTATAAAAACATTAATACTTTTTTTTCTTATAATTAAAACCATTTCAATTGATGTCACCTGGAACAAATGATACTTAATGACTTATAATGAGTGTAAACCTTCTCCAAAATGAGAATATATATATATATTAATAAATCAAGATTAATTCCAAAAAATTATTTAATCAAATATTAATATTTGTTTTTCAGTGTGTTACCATTAGGTTCAAATCGAGCTGCTAAACTGAGTAAGATTGAAACGCTTCGTTTGGCTAAAAATTATGTCCTTGTTTTAAGTGAAATTTTAAAAAATGGAAGACCAATTGAGCCAACAATTTACATTTCAACATTGGCCCAAGGATTAAGTCAAGCAACTGCTTCTCAATTGGGAACACAACTTCAAATCTATCCCGATTCACAAACAAAACTCAGCAATTTTCAAGCACATAATTCTTTTCAAACCTGGGTATTTTAGATAATTATATTATTGAATTTAATCAATATGAAGTAAATAATTATTCATGATAAAATTGTACTGTATATTATATATAAAATATAATTTTTGTAAATTTAATATGGAATCAAAGATCTTTCATTCTAATCAGTGATGTACTGGTAAAATAAGAAATAAGGGAACAAATAGTGGAAGCAATCCTATTTTCAGCAAACTATTTATTTCCATATAAGTTTTTATTTTTTTTTATTCTTACTATACAAAATATTAACGAACACAAAAAAAGAAATTCTAACAGTAGATTTAATTGGGAGTTGTCGGGACATGAAAAAGTACTGGAACGCGTACCGGTTCTGAAAAAAAGGAAAGGGAACGTCGTTCCTCCGCGTTCCCCTCCCAATACACCACTGATTCTAATTTTAATGATTAATTGGAAAGATTTAAATAATAAATTATTTTTTTATTGTAAATTATCTTTACTTGAATATTTATATAGAGTATATCAATTTATTTAATTGAATTTTCTTTTTATATTAACTAATAATATAGATAGATATATATAATAAATTTTAAAAATGTTCAAATAAAAATATTTGGTCTTTTTTATTTAAAAAAATTATAAATTATATTTTGATTAATTTTTACAATATAATATACAATTATTAGTGAAACTAATTACACTTGTTTATTTATTTAAAAGACAAAGTTATATACAGGGTGTCCCAAAATGAAAGAGCAGATTTCAATTTTGTCTGCTCATTCATTCTATATATATATGAATATAAAGAAAATGTAATTATAATGAAATGTTCCTATTAAAGTTTATTTGTTTAATTTTCATAAAATATTTTGTCTTTATATTTCCTGACAGAAAGTCATAAAATATAATTTAATATATATATATATATATACTATTGATTATTTATTTATATCATGTTCATACTAATTTTGAAAATGATCATCCAATTCAAGATTCGCATTACAATATAAACATTTAGGAAATTCTGGTGAAGCTATGAGATCTATGTCCATACACGATGAAAATCCGGGACATTTTTCACAGATTAGTATTTGTTCAGTAGTAATTTGTCGAAATGTCAAGTTACACCTTTTTATATTATGATTACATGGTCCCACTGCTTTATATAAACCTTCATTAGTAATTGATATATTTATTGGATTTTCACATATAAAGCAAGTTTCATTACACAAATCAGGTCCAGGATATGATTCTTCTTTATCTGTTAAAATTCCCATTTTGATCGCTTCTTTGATGATTTGATTACTTAAAGACCATATACAGAGGAAATTATTATTAGAAACAGACGAAGAATTATTTTGCCAAATCATAGAAAATTTCTTTCGGATCCAAACGGCTTGTATAATAGATAATTTAATTTTTATATTTTTTGCATTTTCAACCTTAAATAAAAAAATATAGATATATTATATATATATTAAAATTAAATAAAAATTGTTTATTATTGTAAAAAAATAATAATGAAATCTTACCAAAAGAGCATAATGAGATTCATTTTCTCTAGCATCTTCATGGGCAATTGCAATCATAATTAATTGCAAATAAATTTTTAATTCATCAGATGTTTGTTCTTTAATCCAATTTGTATCAGTATCTTTAATTTTATCTAATCCAGGAACATTATCTGTTTGAATACAATTAATTCGGATATTTTCCAATAATTCCATTTGTTTCCATAATGGTTTCTTATAATCCAAGGCGCCCAGAACGCTATTCATAAAAAGTCTTACTTCAACGGATGATTTTACCAATTGAGGATTGTATATTCTATAAAAAAAATAGAAATATTGTTTTATTTGTTAATAACCTATAATAATTTTATTTTTTTTAATGGCTAATATATATGAACATAACTTCGAATCCAGAATGGCATTCAAGAAATAACATTATTAATCATCAAGCCAAAATTGTGTGTAAGTGTTATAATGATAACATTTTTAAAAAGTTGAATTAATAATTTTATTATAACAAAGAGTGTTATTTATTTATACTATCAAATCTCAATCTCATTTTTTTCCAAAGCTAGAACTTTTATATAGTAATCACTTCAATCATGGTAATCACAAAAACCATATTTATTTTTTCTATTAATTAAACGTTTGAACTTTAAAATTCTTAAAGCTAAATAAATAATTATTTTGAAACCTCTGGAAAAAAGTTTAATCCAAATATGCGTAATATATATATGGACAGAGATAAAAAAATCATAATATACTGAAATGTGCTCAATATATTTTATATTTGATGATTTAAAATCTTCTTTCCTTATTTTCAGGACAGGTAAATATTAATTTGTTTAATTAACAAATATTCAAATAATTTATTTTATATATAAATATAATATATATATTTTCATACTGGTTGGTTATACGATTTATATTAGCGATATTAAAATTTTATAACTTTTCACTAGAAGTACCATTATGTTTATAAATAAATAGTTCTAGTACTAAAGACAATTGAATTTAAATATTTTGAATAAAAATTAATTATGATTAAAATATTATTTTACTTTAAGTTAAAACGATTGAAAATATAAAAAAAATATCGTTTACAAATAGGAAATGAATTAATATTATTAATATACTTAAAAAGAATGTAAAATAATAGAAAACATACCTTATTATAAGAAACCAAAAGTGGCGTAATTTTCCAGCTGATAATCCTAAACAAGAACTATTTTCTAATCGTAGATTTTCAATTAGCTGTGGTTGTTTATCTTTGTCCAATAAGTCTACCATATATATAAAACCTCTTTGAGTTGATATAATAACCCTGTTATTATCTAAAATTTCTAAACCGGAAATAAGTCCTACTCTGATTTCATTGCTTACTATTGAATTATCTTGATTCAGTTTAATACAAATTAAATGTTGAAGTTTTGAAAAAATTATAATTATTTGTTGCTCATTTAAATTTTGAATTATCGTGTGACCAATTTTAATATCATCTTTATCCTCCCATAAATTTATAATTGATCCAACCTGTTCTAAATTGTTATCATTTACATTAAGTGAGATAAGGAAAGCTTGTCCTTTGGATGTTCCAACAAATAAATTAAAGCCATCTTGTTTTTGGTGCCAGTTTAATATATCAATGCGATCATTAAAATTTAAAGAAAATGATACCAAATTTAGATTACAAACCTTCTCTTTAAAAGGTTTATAGGATTCAATTCGCCAAAATGTAATTTTTCCTGAACTATGTCCACATGCAAGAAAGGCATAATCATTTAAAAATGGACTCCATCCGATAGACGTAATAAGAATTTCATTAACAATTTCAGTGAGTTGTAAAAATTGTTCTTTTGGATTCAAATGTGTTAAATTTTTAAGTTCTAAAGACTCTATATATTTATTAGAAGGGGATCCTATCGAAACCCAATCATTTGCTATTAATACCCATATATTACATTCGCCTCTATTAGTAAGAGTAGTAAAAAGACAACGGGAACGATAGTATAATCCTTCGGGTGACCATTTGGCTTGAATAATATCGATAGGTGGCTCTTTTATGCGTGGATGACTGGGTAGTAATTCTGTTTTCATAACTAAATCCATTAAATCATCTTTCTCTACAAAATTGATCAAGTTATCCTTGGATATGTTTTGTGATGCGATGCTCGTAGGTAGATTAGTAGGAAGATTTATGTGACTCCATCGAGTTGAAACCATCACGTCGGTTTCATTGGGATCATGCTTAAATTCCTGTGAAAAAATAAGTAATAGATGGAATAAAAAAAAAAGAATAAATTATATAAAAAAAATATATTTTATTATTTTTATATACATCACATATTATTATAATAGAAATGACCAGAATAAATTACAAAGAATAAAAATATTAAATAGATTCAAATATTTTTTACATAGCATCAAAATGAAAACGATGTGCTTCTTGAAGTTTTTCTAAACGATCTTCTCGTCTCTCCTTCCAATATAATATACCAATGAGTGCGGCAATAAATGTACAAGTTGCTAAAAGAGCAAAAACCGATCGTAAAACCAATTTACTGGGAGTAACAAATAATCTAGCCCTCCATTTGGGAAGACGTGTTGTCACAATAAGTTGTGAGTTGGGAATAATTTGAGTCCATTCTTTTGAGTTGCCACCGACACTTACACCCAATGAATCTACAAAATTTGGAGTTCTTCCTAAACCAAATATAACATATGGCAAGGCAAGAGTAAAATGTGCAGATTGGGGAAGTTGAACGGTTGCTGCTACTCTAGGAGCCCCTTCCTGAGTAGTGGTATGATAAGAGACATGGGCTCCTGGAACGCTACCTCCCCCAAGAACCATTACTTTAATAAAATTGGCATCATAATCTAAAGTATTCCTGAAAGCTTGTGCACGAGATTTCCCAGCAAGAATTACATCCAAAACACCATCTTGATAAAGATCATAGAATGTTCCTAACACTGAGGAATTACTAAGCGGAGACAGAGCATCCCATTTAAGTTGAAAAGTTCTCCCACCATGGATATCTATAATATTTTCCAATAAATAAGTCCTTGGTTCGGATTTTCCGTCAGATAAACTTGCTAGTAAATCTGGATGTCCATCCATATTAAAATCTCCTGCTCGAACAGTTATAGTGTTTACTGGCTCGTTTCTAGTAAAACACCAATTTTGACCATTTGGATCTTTCATAATAGGGTTTAAATTTTTCCACTTTTCTTTCGAGTCCACACCCCAAGATGAGTGGGTAAATAGAGTACATTCTTTACAGCTATCATCCGAACATACAGGAACTATATGTTCCAAAAGCCCTGTGAGATTAATGTCCGCAAATAATGATTGACCTACAACTCCCTTTGGATTTTCATAACTTGCATTTAAAGTATATTGCAACGATTTATCACCAAGCCATATTTCATAGCCTTTATCGGTACTTAAAATAAGATCTGCAAAATAATCATTATTTACATCTAGAAAGGCATGCGAATGTGGTTTACGCAATTCAGGCGAATTAGGGTCTCTTCCTAATAAGATTGTAGCATTTACGGTTGTGGTTCTATTAGTAATAAGCCAAAAACCAGCTATATTATCTTTTACTCCAAATAAATCTACTGCTGAATCTTGATTATAATCCATAATTAATGGTTGTGCATCGAGAATAACAATTGGTACATTTGGATGACTGCAATTAATATAATTTCCACCGCCCCAATGAATATAAACTTTAATTTTTTTGGAAGAGTGATCAACAGATGTGGTAAGAATATCTGAGAAACCATCTCCATCAAAATCTCCTGGAACAACAGATGTTGCTCGATTATCTTTTAAATTACAAGTTAATGTTTTCATTGGTTTAAACAAGGGCTCTGAATTTGTGGATGCGAGTAAAACTTGTAGTTTATTTCCATCATTTTCCAATACAAATAAATCTGTTAATTCGTTTGAATCGAAATCTCCAAATGCTGCTGGAAAAAAATTCGTATACGATCCAAACACAGATGATGTAATGTTATCTGCTTGGACAACTGAAGGCGAGGAGAGGGCAAGAAGTAAAAGCAGACCCCACGCCTATCAGGCATAAAACAATCTATCAGTATTCAAAAAATGTTGACATAATAAAATTAAATAGAAACTAAAAATAAATATAAAGAAAATAAGTTTTGTGTGGCAGAATTTCTAAATAATTAAAAAAAAATATATTTTATGTAAGAAACAAGTCATAGTTTATAAGTATAATTTTTTCCCATTGTTATTTTTCCAATAAATCTAACTGAAATTTGAATTTATTTTTTTTTTAAATGTTCATATCCAAATTGTCAGTGATCATTATAATAACAATAATAATTAAGTATGAAGTTGAATCTAGTTAGGAAAATTTTTAAATTAATAATATACTTAATTGGATAATGATAATATATATATATATATATATATATTATTGTAAAAACTTATTATCTTTATATTTCCTTGTACATTTTTATAAATATTAATGAACATACCATAATTTCAACTCCAGTATTTGTTACAAATGAAAGTTTGTTATCTTCAGAAAATGAACATGAGAAAGGATTTGTTACATCCACATCGAATTTATATGAACATAGTTTTTTTAACTTCATCATGATTAAACAAAAATGATTGATGCTTATACCAAAAAATAAATATTATAAAGATTTTTCTAGTTCAAATACATGTTGATATTTTTCATTTATAATCATATAAAGACAATATTGGACAATATTGTCATTTTTATAAAATGAGAAATAACGAAATGTCTTGTATTGTAAACAGGATGACCAATTAAAATAAAAAAAATAATTAATGCTTTTTTTTGATCACAAAATAAAGATAAATCATTTAAAAAATGAGATTCTTTTATTTTATTAATTATTAAAAAACATTTAAATTAAATTAATTTTAATAACGTTTCACTTTTTAATATCGAGTTTATTAGAGGGAAATTTAAAAAAATGTTTTGTTTTTTAACAGAAAAGATATATTAATAATTAAAAATTAATGTTAAAATAAAAATTAAATATTTTATTTTTATTTCAAATAGATATCGACAGGATGATCATCAAATTAATTTATATTTATTTTTCTTAAAACAGAAAAAAGAAAAGTTACCAAGTTCTATACAATGTATAAGCTTTTACATTAAATCTAATTATAATCAACTGGATTTCTTCCTTTAAAATCATCAATTCATTTTAGCAGCAGTACTAATTGAAAAAAAATGGCTTTAGATTTAAATAGAAGTAATAACTATTAATTATGATATATCATTCTGTTGCTTACCCTTAGAATTTTTTAATTTTTCTTATATATTTTAGTTTCCTAAAACTATTTTATAGTCAACCTCTTAGGAATATTAACCATGATCTTAATAGTTTCAGTTTTAAGTAATCAACAATTATATTATAAATACTTTATTAAAAAATCATCTCCATATCTTTCACAATCCATGAAACAATTAAAAAGTGTGCATTGTATAAAATGGAGAATGAGGAGGGATGTGAAGGAACCGTGAGTCTTTATATTTTTTAAATATATATATATATATATTCAAAATAAAGAAAAATCTTGTCAATTTAGTTTTGAAATACAGTACCTAACCATCTAAAATAGAATTGCTTTAAAATGAAACAAAATCATACAATTTAAAATGTATATAAAATTAAATGATTTTTAAATGCTCTGATTAATTAAATTACAAATTTTATTTATAAAAAAAAATTATTTATATATTTTACAATTATTCATTTTTAGATTTAGGTGTATCCTCTTTATAATGCAAAAAGATAATTGCAAATATAAATACACCAAACATCATACTAAAAGCACTTGCATAATATGGATATGCAGAAGCAATAAACCTTTCATATTCTGTATGTTGTAAAGGTCGGACCGATACTTGAGTTGTAGAATATAATCTCATAAAACCAACTCGATTATAATCTACTTTAAATTGGTAAACACCATAAACATCGGGAATTTTGAATCGAGCTTCATATCGACCGTCTGTTCTCCGTTTTAAGGTAGTTCGGACAAATGGATCAATTCGAACAAATTCTAGTTGAACATCATTGGCATCGAAAGGAACCCATTTGTCCTTTTCAAGTTTTTCTATTGCCACTGAGAAAACAACGTCATCTGTAACAGTATAAGCATTTGGGGATTTATTTTCCCCCACACGATGGTGACGAACCTCTCCAACACGTAAAACACCATTCTCTTTAAATACCCATTGACTTAAAGCAATTGCTACTTGTTGATTGCCAGATTTAACATGTTTTTTACCACCCTAAAATATATAATGTCAAAAATTTAAATTAGATAATAAAAACTATTAGAATTTTAAAGGAAAATAGAATATCTTTACCAAAGCTTTTTGAACTGGGGATGTAAATGCTTCATCAGAGAAGAAATAAAGAGATCCTGAAAAAACAACTCTTGCATTATTTCGAGCTTGCAGAGCAGCAATTAAAAGAGTATCTTTTCCAACAGCATGAGGATACTGTAAAAATTATTAAAATTATTCAAAATTCAAATACAATTTATTCAAAATGACATTCATACTTCTTTTATTGGAAAATCAGGAATATAAGAGTATGCTGTACTTTGAGCAGTAAGTATTTGTAAAACAAGTCGATTATCTCGATCTGCTAGCAAGCCCGTTCCTTGAAAAAGAAGTGGTGGTATGTCTTTATTTCCAACAATTACTTCTGAATCAATAAGTCCAACAGGATCAGCAACTATCAAAGTATGTTTCCCTAAATCAGAGACATCGTAATTCAAATGATCTATTACACTTGCCCCCTCTTCATCTACTTCAAATCCAACTTCTGACGCTAATTCCCTTAAGATATCTCCAGAGTTGGAACTAGTAGCAACTAGCACATTACCTGAAAATAAATTTAATCAATAAATTATAAATGCTTAAAGAAATATTCTAGCATAGTTTTAAGTCAATTTTGATCTTAGAATTATTGTTTAATTTTTAGGCTTATTGAATTTTTATATTTTGATTAGAAATCAATCAATGTTTTTTAAAAATTAAGAATAAATCATATGACAAGAAAAGACATATATATATTACTATAAGGAAATGAAATGAAATTAAATTAAGATGAAAATAGAAACTGATATATTGGAGCAAAATCAAAAATAAAAATTTATTTTGTAAAATTTTTTATTTGATTAGAGTACTTAAGTACACATACCCCCGCCATCAATAAATTGTGTAATTGTTTCCACGTTGATTGCTCCTCCAAATTCTTCTACTGAAGGTGCAAATATAATTAAATTATCGTAAAGAAATTCTCCATATTTTGATAAGACGAGATTTGGGTCGTCTGCGGATTTATAAGTTAAAGAATATCCTCTTTCTAAAAAAAAATAAAAGGGTTAGCCGGTGATATTTGAATAAAAATAATTATATAAATACCTAAGAGAGATTTAAAAAACATTGAATGAGTTTCTTTAATTGCTAGATTATCAAGCAAAACCAACGTATTTTGACTTGCATTTACGGTAAATACAAATAATATTTTAATAAATAAAAAGATTAATAATTTTTGATATGCCATTTTGGCTGCGTGTCTCTTTACTTGCAGAGCCCCCTATCATATCAGATTGAAATCAATTTATTTGAAGGAACATGGAATAGAACAGCTGGTCCCTTTTTCGTTCCAAATTCCTTGTTTACTCTCGTCTGCTTCTGATTTGTGATTATCTAGTGATTGTAAGTGAGACCCAACTGACAGTTCTTGCAAGTTTTCAAGAAATAAGACCTGGAGGTCGCCGAGGACACTTCTCGAACCTCCAGGATGGCAGAAGCACTTTATATCACTTATTTAGCATTATATGTGCTAACTTTAAACTTCGTTCAGAGTAATTCACGAAGTTCAACGCTTTGGCAACTAAACGCTGAAGAGGGGAAAATAGTTGAGGTGCAATTTCCTCGTCTGGTATCACTTCCAGGAGATACCGATCCAATATTTAATATTATAACTTCCACTCATCGACTTGGAAAAAGTTGGACGAAAGGAGGGGATTATTATTGTTCGGAATGTTTATCTCATGAAACATTAGAACCTACATCTAATGAACCTGTAAATGAAAGTCGAACTTGGGATTCTGCAGAAGACCACCTAGATTGCGGTAAACCAGTCAATTTTACCTACTATGATAATCTTGTAGGAGTTGCAAATCGAAATAACCATCCTCATGCACCTGAACCTCAAGTTGCTCTTGTTTTTAAGAAAAAACAAAGTAAAAATATCGAATTAGATGTGAATGCTTTAGAACGCAAATTAAAAAAAGCCAAACGTGAAAAACCTAAATCTGTTCAATTATACAACCAATTAGGTAATTTTTGGCGTATAAAAGGAGATGCTCGAAGATCTATCGAATGTTTCCGGAGAGCATTAGCAGTTTCTCCGCATAATGCTGAAGTATTACTTAATTTAGCCAGAGTTTTATTTAATCTCCAATATTTGGATGATGCTATATATTTGACCCGACGGTCTCTCGAGGTTCAACCACCAGATCGGAATGCGTGGCAACAATACCTAACATTGGGGGAGATTTTTAAAGCATATGGTCACTATCAAGAGGCCGCTTTGCATCTTCGGCATGCATTGGAGCTTCGACCATCTTTAGAACCTGCTCTTCAGGCTCTAGCAGAAATGGAGGCTTTACCAGATGCTACCATTCATGTTTATACTCTACTCATTATCGTATGCCTAGTTTTAGGCGTACTCCTTGTCGTCTTAAGTTCAGTCGACGGATCTTTAGAGGCTGAGCTGGTAGATGCTCGACCTCAACGACATTTTAATCGTGCAATGGCGATGAGATCACTTCGGATGGGAATTTCTCCCCGAGCTCTTCGTTCCAAACGTTCCTAGTCATTCAAAGATCAGCATACTTGAACAAGATTCATCAGCCTTTCACTCTCTTTCTCTATTTTTCTCTTCTTTCTCTATCTCTTTTTCATCCCCTATATTAGGTTTTATAGAGCGAGATATTTAACGTCATTTTGTACATATTACGCTGTAACTGTGTGCGAATAACTTAATAAAGCATATACAGTTTAATTTCTGAATTTTATATATGTTTTTAATTTACCTTTATTATATATTTCTATTTTAATTTATAAAAAGAAAAACATTTTTTTTTTATTTTTATTTTATTTCTATAAAGAAGCTATGGAATGTGATTGATAAGAATTCTTAGTACAAAATAAGATCTAGCACTTTGCTAGGGTTTAGTTTTAGTCCAAAAAAAACACAAAAGACAACGAGACCAAAATATACACATAAATTTCTCTCAAACATAATTTAACAATATAATTGTATATATTTTAATATATATATATATATAATTTATAATATATAAAGTGACTATATCCCAAATATAACAATAGCTAGATATGTAGCACATAAATATGAAGTTAGGATCTATTCTAATCATAGTGGAGAATTTAAAGTTATTTGTCAAGGAGGGGGAAGGAAATTTAAAATTGAACCCAGCTTGCATTATTTTGCTGGGGAGATGATTGGTTTGATGGAGGTGAAGGTCCTCCTGCACTGGCAAATTCTCCCCAAGATTGGGATCCACTTGCAGCTGCTTGTGTTGATTGTCCCGGAATTTCTCCAGAAGCAGCATTTGAAGGTTGGTGAGCTGGAGAAGATGTTGGAGTAGGTGTTTTTGCACCAGCCGGAGGAGGAGCAATCTTTACCCCACCAGGGGGAGGAGGTAAAAATCCAGGTCCTGTGGGTCTAGCTTTAGGTTTATTAGTCACTTCGCTGCCATCTTTTTTCTGAAAAAAAATTTAAAAAAAAAATAAATAAATAAAAATTTATTTCCATTTTTCATCTTTTTGTTTTTTTATTTCAAATGTTTTAAATCTTTGAAAATTAAAATATTGCATATATAAATATTTAATGTGAAAAATAATATAGGTCATTTAGTGTTTAATTTATAATGAATATTTCTATAAAATGAAATTGCAAATCTATTCTTATATATAAAATTTACAAAGAAAAAATAAAGTAAAAAAATATTAAATTTTGAGTATTTATCGCATCAATAATAGAAAATGATGAAATATTAAAAATGATTATGAGATTTGTATTAAATTTATATAAACAAATATTATTTTTAATTAACCTTTGATAATTTTTTTTACATTCAGATATCTAATGATATATAAATGAAAAAAATATTTGGGGTAATTTAAAAAGAAATTAATCCTTTATTTACAATACCATACCTGAATTAAAAATGAAAAAACTCAATTAATTTTAAAAATATACATATTAATTAACTGAATTTTTCTTTTTAAAATATTAATAGGATAACTAAATAATATATTAAGTATTCGTACAGTTATTTTCATGTTGATTTTAATTGTTTCTCCCTCTTTGAACCTAAGATCCAATTCTTTTTTTGGTTCTTCTTTTTCTTTTTCTATTTCCTCTGATTTCTTGAGCCATTTAAAATGATCTTGCAATGCAACATTTAAATCAAATGAATCTGATCGATCTGAAAAACCAAATCCAATAAAAGCAGATCGTCCATTATCATCTTGAATTCGTAGCACAAAATATCGTGAGGAATCAGTGACAGCTTCCACTGCGATGCCCGGATAGGTTTCAATAGGGCATTTAGCAAAAAGTTCTCCAGTTGTTTTATCTTCAAGTTTTAAAATACATTCTTTCTCTTTAGCTACAAGTCTCATACGTCCGGTCCATTGAGGCTCATTTAAGTTCCAATCAGCCGCTCTAAAAAAAAACAATTTGATAAGTGGGTGGATGTTTCCGTTAAGATAATAAGTCCTAATATAAATTCTATGTAATTTTAAAATTTTTAAATATTTTTTTAATATTAATTTTTAATAAGGTAATAAAAGTTAAATTCATTAACATAAAAATTTAAATATGATAATATAATTTTTACCTGTAACCACGGTTTGATGTTCTTGGAGGTATCTTAAATACAAAAACCTCAGATTTTACCAATAAAACACTTTCATAAGATTCCATGTTCTATTAGATATATTTTCAAATGTATATTAAATATATATCCACTTATTGTTATGTATTTAAATAAACCGTTTGGTGAGTTGACAGCAATCGAATCAGTGCGTAACAACACCAAGTTAGGGCGCTCTGACATATGATGTCAACTGGAATGGGTTTTTACTCAGAAACAACGATAAGAATATTTTCATAGAAAAACATTATAAAATTAAAATTAATATAAGGATTAATTTAATTTTATAATAAATACACAAATGGTACAAATTAAATTATCAACTTATAATTTACAGGATAATATAAGTTTAAGCGGCAATTTTAAAAGAAAAAAATATTATATTAAAGTTTTATTTATTTTCAATTTATGTAATTATATTTTAAATATAAAAAAAACATAACGAATAATTATTTATATACAATATTTAATTATAAAGTTTTAAAAGCAAAAAATATTAACAATTTTAGGCAGAAATACACCTATAATTATGGTCGATATAAGATTAATACTATGATTATCTAATATTTCTAATCCTGAAATATGTTTTATACCAGGTCCAGGACGGCTAACTTGTTGACCAGTCTTCATATCTATTCCTGAAAATTGAAATAACGCTCCTAAAATCGAATCAATTAAAGATCCTAAAAATCCACCAATTCCACCAACTAAAATAACATGCCATTGTGGTGGACTTTTAGCAAGTTCAACAGGATCAACAGTTAATAACAGCGAAATATAAAATCCTACTCCTATTAAAATACCACCCAAAAATGAAAACAAAATTCCTGCAAAACTTATACCACCATTGGTACCTCTAGGTACTCGTTTACCAGAAGTAATTAAGAAAGGATCTCCCCCTAAAACTGATCCAATTTCTGAAGACCATGTATCTCCAGTACTACAAGACAAAGTTCCTAAAATTCCAATTGAAAGCCATGTAGATCTATATTCATTGGAAAAATCTAATGGCCTTTCTCCACATCCTGAATCTAAAAGATAAAGAATAGATAACTGAAGTGCCATTCCTCCATTGCAAAGTACTTGGATCCAATTTCGTTGACCTCCTAGAAAAGATATAATAAAAAAATAAGTATATTAATTTGTGTAATAATAAAAAATTAACTTGGAAAAATATTAAATTATATTTAAAAATATTTAAATTTAGAATTTAGAATCAAAAAAATCATATATTTTATTTTATTGATAATTTACTTTTTTTTATTAAGTATATAATGTTTTAATTGTTCATTATTAATTTTAAACATCAGGTTCTATTCGATCTAGTATAATCTAGATTCGAATTGATTGTAAATGATTAGTCATGTTTTTATTTCACTCTTTTCCATTTTATCTTTAATAACAAAAATTTGATTATTCTACTTTTATATAACTAAATCGAATAGTTTAGAAAGAGTTTAATATAATCGATATATATAAATTTAAATTTTATTTTAAAATCTTCCTTCCGGTTCCTAACAAAATTAAGACTATACAAATGAAGTAAAATAAACATTTAGTAATGGTTTGCAAGATAAAAAAACTTTTGAATGAATGGGCGATGGGATCAAACTCAATTCAGAAAACAAAATTATAACTACATTTACTACAGAAAATTAATAAAAACAACTAACTAAATAATTTTATTTATTATATTATAAATTTTAATGCAACATAAGGTAATAGAAATCTTTAAGAAGAACTGCTTCATTTATTTGTTTAATTATTTATATGAGTGAATGATTTAGAATAAGATTTTAAACAGATGGGATTTAAACTTGACCTAAGATTAAATAAAAACTATTTATGACAATATGTCAATTCTCTTTCAAGGGCATGACAAAATATTAATAATTAAAAATGAAAATAAGATCTTAAGAAAAAGAAATAAAGAAAATTTGTATTTAAAAAATAATTAAATAAATGTGAACAATTATATTTGAATGAATTAATCTATAAATTATTAGGAGATAATTGATACAATTTAAATAAATAGAAAATTAAATTATATATATTTACCTTCTTTAAATTCTTCTTCAAATTTCTTTTTAATATCTCCTTTGAATTTAGTAACTTTTGAAGATGAAATAAAAAAAAGTAAAAGAATTATAAAAAATCCATAATGTGCTAATGTAATGATGAAACCGAGCATAAGTGCTAAAAAGGCACCACTTGGAGACAAATGTTTTCTATGATAGCCCCAACCAGTAACAATCAAAGTTGCAGAAATTGCAATAAACCATCTTAATGGAGGAATTATATGATTATCTGAAATACAATAGATTTGTAAATTAGAAAGTGAAATGAAACTTTGTCTTAATAATATATAATAGAAAAATATTGAACTTACCATCATCAATTAGGGCAAATTTACTCCATGCAATATTTCCAGCCCACATAAACATAGAAAGTGGGAAAGCTATTGACATAATTACTATTGGAAAAAAATGGGTTTTTATCCCAATTTCTTTTAATTTAGACATTTTGAAAATTTAACTAGGAAATACAATGTTTCTTAATAAATAATAATTATAAAGATATCCAAAACAACCGTTTTAAAAGAAAATTAGTTAGATTCTTCAACGATTTCTAATACCTAGATTTAAAAAATATTTCATATTCATTTTACAACCAACGTTTTCTACTAAATTTTTAATAATAAATCACGTCAAATCATAGTTAATGAATTTAAATAATATAATTCAAATCGATATTATTAATCTATTATACATTAACATTTTTAATGGAAAAATAAATATTTATTAAAGATAAAATTTTATTTGATTTAAACTTGCGGGAAAATTAAATGGAAATACAAACATTTCCATAGATGCTCAATTAAAAACACTAATAATGATATTATCATTCCTAAAGAATAAACCCAAAAGGCAATTGCAAGATCATCAATAGAAAATCCATGAACGTTTTGATGGGCTTTAATTAAATTACTAATATTTCTTTTAATAAATTCTTCATCCTCGTACCAATGTTTAATTATTCCGTATGATAATAAACGAAATAATAATATGTTCAATGAAGGTTGAAGAAATGATCCTTGAGGAAGTGCATAAGCCAAAAAGTAGGTTCTTGGACATTCCGAAATTAAATGAAACTTATTTATATTGCTTCTATCAAATTCACTTCGCCTTTTTAATTGGGCAATTTTTCCATAAATTGGCTCTCTATTAATAATTACTCTTTTTAAAAGATTATCCATTAATGAATCATTATTTTCGCTCCGAAATGTATCAGCGAGATTACTATAGCTTACTTGGATTTGTAATTTTGATGATAAAAATTCTTTAAGAGAATTGATCTGAGGGTATGTTGGACGCCTGAAATGAAAAATGAGTTGTTTTTTTATTAATTAGAATTCTTTAAAAAAAATTATTATTTCGAAAAATAGTAAATTTTATATAAGACAATATAAATTAAACATTTTCCTTTGAAATTACTTCAAATATTCCATAAATTACTCTAGAATAAACATTTTATAGTAAATATTAATTGGGGTGGGGGTATTTTTGTTTATATCTCTTTATACATTATTATTTATTTTATATCAAAACTTTATTAACAATTATAATAGAACTAAATTAAGATTGATTTTATTTTGATTTGATAATTTATCCCCTAAAATAAAAAGAAGTAGAATATGATTGTTCTTAAAATGAGAAATGGAGTGATTATTCACATATAATAAGAAACTAGACATTTAAAAATAATTATTTTTTTTACCGACCGACGATAGGAAGGGAAGGATTGTTTTCACACCAAATTTCATACGTGGAGATTTTTACATATCATCATATAATTTTGTTAACAGAAGAAAGTATTTTTAGCATGATGTCTGACCGTCTCTCCATTGTGTGTCCGTCTACAGCTCGATCGGCTCAACGGATTTTGATACAATTTGGTATATATACTTAATGTATCAGTAGCATGAATTCATCAACTTTTGTTGTATATCCGGAAACCAGAAGTGGTAGTTTACAAAGTATTAATTTTATATTCATTGTCGGAAAATATTTAACTTAAAATATAGTAGTAATTAATAATTGAGTAATTAAACTAAAAATAATAACCAAGATAATATAATTTAGTTATTGTAATTCAAGTTTAAAATTTTCTTTTATATACTTTATAGTTTATATCTATATATAATCTTGTTTGGAAATTAATTTGTTTAAAATCGTCGGTCGGTTCTGTGCCTTGATACAGCTCTTTTTTTTTAATTTAAAAGACATTTACTTTTTACTTTCCCGCATACTTGGTATAAGGGAAGTATTGGAATCGTCAAAAATTTCGACTTCGAGATTTCGATAGATCTTGACGTTTTAGACCTCCCTGAGTCGGAAAATACCATTTTTCGAATTATGTCTGTGCGTGTGTATGTATGTATGTATGTATGTAATGTCTGTGAGCAAATTTACTCAAAAACTAATCAAGCTAGGACTTCGAAATTTGGTACACCGATATTATTCACAGTTTGTAGATTTCTATCAAAATTTCGTCAAAATCGGTTAACCGGAAGTGGTACTTTACCTACACTGGTTGCGTTTACCTTTCAAGTAAAGTACCAGTTTGCTTTGAGATATTTGCTTCATATTTTGTATATAGATTTAAAAATATGAAAAAAATTCAGATACCAAATTTTATCATGATCTGACTACCGGAAGTGACATTTTACCTATAGCTTTAGGTGTAGATTATATATATATATAATCGTGTTAAACCATTTTACTTTATAATTTAAATTAATTGGTTTGTTTATTTTTATTGTTGTTAAAACATAATAATAATAACCTAATTACCTATTTATATGCGGGAACGTCTAGGGGAGGACACTCCCGCTTTTTACTATTATAAATAATGGGGATTTTGTAAAGTTCAAAATTACTTTTTTAAATAATACATTTATTTCAATAAGGTACAGGTTTTAAATTATATATATTATGATATTATATTTATATTGAAAATAAACCTAATATTAATTATTTTATTCTATACTAAGTTCTAAAATTTTATGTCTAATCTGAAAAAATTGGAAGAAGTGAGCAGAGATGTGGATAGGCTCGAAAGAGAGAAAAGAGCGAATAACATTATAATTCAAGGGAGGGGGATGAGGGCGAAAGAAGAACCATTACACCAAAAAGAGGTGGAAGGGTTTTTAAAAGGGTTTTTAAAAAAGGAGATAGCAGTTAAGACTATAAGAATTGGGCGAGAAAATATGCTTGGCCGAATTACACAATCAAGAGGATAAGGAGAAGGTTATGAAAAATAAACATAACCTAAGAAAGAGGGTGGGAGAAAGGATTTATATAAATGATCTGAGCAGAAGAGAGAGATGGGCTCAAATTAATATAAAAAGAAAGGCAAAGGAAGCTAGAGAGGGGGGAAGACTGTGAGAGTGGGCTAACAATTGATGCAGAGGACTAGGGGTGGAATGGTACCGAGGGAAGATTTGAGAAGAAAATGCCTCATGGCCTAAAAAAACAGGCAACGGGCGGGGGAAGGGACCGAATAGGATAAACTCCCCCATGTCAGTTAAGAAGAAGGCTAGAGAGCGGAGAGGGGAGGGAGGAAGAAAATTTATGCAATTGGAACGTGGAATGTGCACATTCACAGAGAGAAGCCTCAAAGAGCTAATAAGAGAGGTGAAAAGATATGAGATAGACATCTTGGCGATTCAAGAGATCAAACAAAAAGGTTCAGAAATTGCAAATATAGAAGATGTGTTGTTCTTCAAGAGCGAAGGAAGTGACAGGAGGCTGGGCACAGGCTTTCTAGTTAGGGGGAGATGTAGAGATAAAGTCATGAGATTTAAACCGATCTCAGACAGAAAGTGTGTTATAAGGATCAAGGGCGTCCAACGAAATAGAAGTTTAATAAACGTAAACGCCCCAACGGAAGATGCGAATGGGGAGGACAAAATTAACTTTTATGAACAATTGGGGAAAGAATTTGGGAAACTTCCCGGCCATGATATAAAAATAATAGGCGATTTGAATGTCAAAGTAGGCAAGGAAGAAATTTTTCGACAGGTTTTAGTGGAAAATAGTAAACACGAAAAAACAAATGACAATAAACACTAGCTAGTGGGTTTTGCAATGGAAAGTCAGCTGGTGGTAAGAAGCACACAACTAAGAAGGAAAGAAATTCATAAAGGAACCTGGAATTCACCCGACAGTAAAACAATAAACCAAATTGATCACGTCCTCATCGAAAGAAAACATATGAACTTAATTCCGAAGGTACGGACGATGAGAGGGGCGGAATGCAACTCAGACCACTTTCTAGTAAAATCTCTTCTAAGAGAGGATAAGGGAGAAATAATGAAAGAAAGAAACAGAGACAAGGAAAAGGAAGAAATGCCCGAAGACTGGACCAGAGCAGTTTTATGCCCCATTTTTAAGAAGGCATGCATGCGAAAATTACAGAGGCATTGCCCTTCTGGAACTACCCTATAAGATATTAGCTGAGCTTATAAGAAGAAGAGTAAACGACTTTGTTGAGAGGAATATAGGGGAGTACCAGGCAGGATTTCGGAACAACAGGTCAACGATAGATCAAATCTTCTCAGTAAAAGAGATTCAGGCAAGCGCCTATGAATATGACATGAAGTTGTTCGCGATCTTCATAGATTTCAAGCAGGCGTACGACAGAATAAATAGGGAGCAATTGATTAGAGCGTTGAAAGATCTAGGACTACCCAATAAGTTGAGAAGAATGGTGATGATGACGCTAAGAAAAACAATAAATGAAGTAAAATGGAATGGCGCTAATTCTGAAGAATTCGAAGTGAGAGGGGCTGAGACAGAGAGACCCTTTATCGACCACATTATTTAACTTAGTATTGGAAAGAGTAATAAGAGAAAGCAAGATTTTAACAAGCGAAACAATCTTTAAGAATGCCAACCAATGCATAGCCTTCGCAGATGACCTGGTAATTATAGCTAAATAAATAACAATAAACCTAATGAAGATCCCAGCGAGGTTTGGTCTAATAATAAACGAAAAGAAGACAAAGTTTATGATGATGGGGAATATTGATGAGGGAGCGGAGGTGGACTTCAGGGTGTAACACGAAGAAGAGATCTATGCGTTTGAGAGGGTGAAGGAATTCACATACCTGGGGTGAAGTAGATGGAGGTTGGGGTGAGGGAGTAGAAATAAGATCGAGAATCTCATTGGGCAGGCAAGTATATGGGCGATTGGGAAAGTTCCTAAGATCCGGGGTGGTGTCAAGAAGAACAAAAGAGAGAGTTTACAAATCCATCATAAGACCGAGAGTAATGTATGGGAGCGAAGCGTGGGTGCTGAACAGGGCCGATGAAGATGCGCTGGGGTGTTGGGAAGGGGGAATTTACGGGGGTTTGGAGACGAGTGAGGATTGGAGGAAGAGAACCAATGCTGAGTTTAGGGCCTTATACCCGGACTCGCCGATAGCATCGCTAGTGAGGTCGCAAAGACTGAAATGGAGAAGAGGATGGTGCTCTCAAGACGGCCAGTTGGAAGAAGACGGAAAGGGGGACCCCGCAAATGATGGTGCGAGGAGGCGCAGGAAGATCTCCGGAAGTTGAAGACCAAGAACTGGAGGGAGGTGGCAATTGGCAGAGTGCGATGGAGGAAAATAGTGGAGAGAGGAAGATGGGAACTTTGAGTGCGAACTCATCTCGCCTGAGGCCTTCACAGCCTGTAGAGCACTTTAATAAAAAATAAAAAAGTTATAAAATTTAGAATCTAAAAAGAGAGATTAAAACAAATTTAAAGTATAATTCATAAAATAAACATAAATATTCAAAAAATAATACAATAATTTTCGCTAACTTTATAATATATATACATAGTAAATTAGTCTGGAGTACAACTATAAGATGCACCAGATTGTTCAAAATTAGGCATCATCGAGTGGGGTTGGTAAAGTCCCTAAGTGGAAGAGGTAGAAGAGAAGGGTGGACCACTTAGGGTTATATAAACAAAAAGAAAATTTCGTGTTCTACGGAGTCTTATTTTTAATATGATTTAATTAACCTTATATTTTTACCTTTGAAGTTGTCCAAAAAGTTGGGACCGGAATTCACTTAAAAATAATCCATAACTTGTATAAAGAGAAATAATTAAAATTCGTTCTGCAGAGTTATTTGATAAAAAAGGAAATGAGGTATCCAAAAATGGTCTTGCAGTATTAAATAAGATATTAAATATATTAGATGAATTAAATTGTCTTCGGCGATAAGTTGAAATTAAAATTAAAAAACCAGAAATTAATAAATAAAGACATCCAATAGCAGTCCATCTAGAAATAGGAATTGACAAAAGAATGGCTTCCCAATCAGGAATTCGATCTGCCTTAGGAACCATCACACAAAGCATATCTATTCCTAGAGGAATTGTAAATTCAATTCTTGATGATTCATACATTTTAATAAATCTTGCATTAGCAGCGAAATCAGCTTTTAATGAAACAATATCTCCTAAAAGAAATTATATTAAAATTTACATATTAAATAAAATAAATAAATCTAATTATAAAAAAAACTTATTACATTTTCAAAAATTATTGCTTTCTCTTAAAAACATTTAATATAATTTATGTAAGTACATGTATATTCGCTAATAGAGAGAGAAAAAGAGGGACTTAATAAACTTAGTCTATAAGAAGGATGAACTTTCGCAACCATTTCCTTATTTCTTATATCAATTAAGATCTATTACTCCACCTTAAGAGAAATATTCCATGTACTCATAAAATGAATTAAGATAAAAAAAATAATTTTAGAATAGAATTGGTCGTTACAATGTTCACTTATGTAAAAATGATTAATTCAAATAATATTTATAATTATAAGAAAAAAAATGATAATTATTTTATCTATTCTTTGTATAGAATTTAAATTTAATAATTCATCGAGGTAATTATCATAGAAAATTTAAATAGAATTTCAAAAATTATTATTTGAAAAATTGAAAATTAATATTTCAAAAATATAAAAATTCAAATTAATCAAAATTCTAATATAAAATTTTAAATTAATTTGAAATTAAATATATATTTTAAAAATATAAAAATATATATTTTATTAAGCGTACATGTGTAAATCAATTATCTCATTATCAAAGTTTTGTTACATCAAAAATTTAGATCCATCTCTTAAAAAATTTTCAAAAGTTTAAAAATATTAATAAATAAATAGCAAACCTAATGCTCCCACAAGCACACCATCTTTGGTTATTCCTCCATATTGAGTTTCTTCTGAAGAGGTAGTTATTAGAATACTAGCATTATAAAATAATGAAGTAGTAATTAAGACCCTTCCATCTATACCAACTTCAAACAATGCTTTTTTAGATATTGGAAATGGTAATTTACGGTATGATGGATCAAAAAGTGAAACACGCAAAGATGCACCATGAAAATTAATTTTATTATTATTAATAACTTTTTCTATATGATCCAAAGCGTTTTTAAATTCCCAAAATATCCAACTTGAAATCTTTTCTGGAAAAAGATACTTAATATGTAAATATATACATACATGCGAAAATGGTTATAATTCTATAATTCATTTTTATCACCAGAAAAAATATTCCAAGAATAAATGTGATTTTCATAGAAAATAAGTATATATCTTAAACGGAAAACATTCCACAGGGTATTGAAACACGTAATTAAATGAATATATTTTGTGTTTATTAACATAATAATAATTTTTCTTCCAAATCGGGATCCATGATTATTCTGAAGAAAATTCATTATCATTCTCCACGATCCTGTTATTATAATTATGTCTCCTGATAAATTTAAATTTTGATGATAAATAGAAAAAAATATAATCGGATTTTTATGCAAATAAATATAATTATTATTGTCTCCGATTTGTAGAACATCAAAATTTCTTTCGTTAATTCCTTGGATTAAATTATTTATAATAATCATTTTTGTAGAATTAGTATAGAAAAGAAGAGGAATTAATAAAAATAAGTTCATGGTTGAAAATTGAAATTAATTATTAATTATCAATATGAAATCTCTTTATATATAAATCATATGGTTGATTAATTTCAATATAGTTTCTGATTTTTCTATAATAGAATGACATTGATAAAGTATCTAGGTGGGAGAATAAAAACAATATAAATAGATTAACAGGTGTACCTATTCCAAACAATTAATTTCATTCTGGGTCAAGCTAATTACATATACTACAAACCGCCCACGTGTTCTTTTCAAATACATTCATAAGTCTGGACGCCACTTAAGTTTAAATGTTTATTGAGTAATACTCTTTTCTATGAAATGTATGAGTATTTGTGTGAGTTCATTATAGTCGGGTATATATATATTTATTAAATCCTCTCTTTGATGAAACACAAGTGGTTTGAAGTGGTTAAATAAACATCTTAAGATGAATTTTTTCTTTTTGTTTTTTCCATTAATATTGGTATCGATTATTTTAACAATTATAAATGGAGTACCATTACCTGAACAAATGCGAAGTGGTCTACCTTTTCATCATAAATCTAATATTTACCAACAGAATTATCAAACTGTAAGTAGAAAAATGAAATCATTTGAATTTTTTAATCTTTAGAACAATTCAACACAATATTTATTTATAATTAACACATTTGTTTGTTTATTAATTCTTAGGAGGTAGTGGACCACATGTTACAAATTCCGCAATGGCATTGTTTACGTTACCGAAGATTTGATTTAGTTAAACGATGTCGAAACTTTCGTGCAGGGCGTAAAAACTTTTAAATGAAATGAAGAATGTTTTTTTCATAATCGATCTCAATTTATTAAAATAAATACTTATTTATTAATTTTATTATATTTTTATGTTATTAATATAATATTAAACTGTATTAAAAAAATTACTATATGTATTTAATTCAAATTTTTTATTTTAATTTATATAAATACAACAAAGGATATATATATACAAAGAGACTTTAAAATAATAAATTTATCAAAATAAAATATAAAATAAAGTGTAAATAAAGAAAACAATATTTTCACTCAAATAAAATAAGACTGATTGTAGCTTAAAAATTATTATTATTTAAAGTTAATTTTTTTATTATATAAAAAATAGTTTGATTTTATAATAAAATCATAATCATAATAATTATCGAAAATAATCATGATTTCCTAAAAATAAGTGTATAAAAAAATTTCATATTCCCTATACACAAATTTACAAAAATATCTTATTACAATGAGAATGTATTCAAATACATCAAAGTATCATTAATTTAATAAATCAATCCAATCAACTTTTTGTTTAGATATTATTTTCAATTCGGATAAGATTGATTTTTTATTGATATTATCATCAATTTCTTCATTTGTAGGTAGAGGAGGGACTTTTTCTTGATAATCAGTATCTTCTTCTGATACAAGATCAATATCTTCAATATCATTTATTTCTTCAACCTCCATTTGTTCGTTTTGTTTTTTAGGAATTGAGAGAAGCGATGACAAAAAATCTTTACAAAACATATCCATAGATGGCATAGTATGAGCTGGTGCAGTAAGAAACTAAAATAATGATAAAAATTGTAATTTGATTTAAGACTGTAGACTATATTATATATTTTAATAAAAATATTATTTAAAACAAACCTGATTTATTATTGTTCCTTGTTGATTCCCCAATAAGCGATGTTCTTTTTGTTCGATTTCTTTAATTTCTGATGTATATTTTTCGGCCAACATTAGAGAATACATTGTTTTGGGAATATGCTCTTGATAAAGTATTTGCTTACTATTAGCTCTTCGATTTTCATCTTTATCCTTTAATTCAAAAAGTTGAAAATGATTGTCTAATATATAAATTCTCGAATTAGAACCAAATGTAGCAGCAACAGGTTCTGAATTCCATGACCATTTCACTTTATGTTCAGGTTTTTGTTTTAAAGGATCAAAAATAAATAAAGTCCCAGAAGTGAAAATCGCCCAATGATGGGTTAAATGATTGGTAAAGAATTGTGTTATGTCTAAGGATAATTGCCATAACAAAGAAAGAGATATTATATCCCATACAAAAAGACCCTGTTTGGATGAAGTTCCAACTAAATGAAAACGGTCTTTACCACCAAAATTAATTTGTCGAATAATTGATTCTTGTGTAGGTGAGAGTTTGGTTGGTTTAAGAGTTGCTCGTATAGTCATTTCATTGTATGACCACAGGGTTAGGGAAGATTCAAAAGCAACGCCAAGAATTGAACTATCAATTGAAAAATTTGAAGTTTCACAAGAATAATCTTTATACATCCCCACGTTCAAACATCTCCAACCTTTTTCATCTATGTTTATTTGCCAAATTCTAAATTTTTTATCACCTCCACAAGAAACACATAGATTGCTACATGGTGAGAAAGTTAGTGATTTTATACCTTCTGAATGAGGATACTCTATACATGTTACCAGAGTATACTTTGTGCCAATTATTCGCCAGAACTTTAAACGAACCTAGATAAAGAAAGACATTTACTATTATTTAGATATTTTTTTAAGTTAAAAAAAAATTATTTTCTTTAATTTAAAATATAAAAAATTGTATTATAATTTTAATAATAATTTTATTCGATACCAAATATAGGTAGACCTCAAATGAAATAAAATAAATTTTTAAATTGTAAAATATATAAAAAAAGAAAAGAAAAAATATATACCTCAAACTTGTCAGAAGATTCCTCAGAAGTGACCAACCATTTTTTATTAAAACTAAAAGCAAGACATTGTATCTCTGGTCTTATAAGATTTTGTTCATCTACCGCAGTTATTTGATTTAACATAGTTATGTCAAGATGATAAAGTATACTATCTGATTCAGGATTGTATACTTGAATATGTCCTTCTCTTCCACCTATAACCAATCCATTTGTAGTTGGATCATTTTTAAGTATATTGATTCTTGGCATTGTAATATGTTGAATCACTGCGGATATCTTAAGTTCTTGCATTGTAATAATTTGAATAGAATTATCAGAAAGTGAAAGAGCACATAAATCATTGTTAAAGGAGAATACAATATGATTAATTTCTCCTGATAGACGTGGAAGAAATTTAGGTTTTTTTATTCCCATAGTCCATAAAAGTAAAACATTTTCTTTTCCACCAGAAAAAAATTTGGATGATGAGCTTGAAAATGCTAAACTTTTAATAGGTAAGGGATGCCAATGATAACTTGTTGGTGGGATTTCATTTTGCAACGGTTCACTCCATATATATATAATTCCTTCAACACTTCCAGCAGCGACTATAATCGGTCTTTGGTTGGTAACATCACCTCCTAAAGAAACACAATTTAAATTCTTGCTCATAGTGATTATTTTTCTTTTCCTATTTTTTTTTACAATATTAGTTAAATAAAGATTTTTATTTGATATAGATGCAATAATATTATTTCCTGATGAAATAGAATTTTTATTAAAAGATGCCCTAAAAAATAAAAATTAATTAAAAAAAAAACTTAAATAAAAATATATTTTCTTAATTTTTATAAAATATTTGATTATTATTTACCTTGCATTTAATATTTCAATTGGGTTCCCATTTTCAAATGAGTAGGTAGCAATATATAAATCTTCTTCTTTTGAAATTTCATAAGCAATCAATACTAGCATTTGATCTTTTTTCTTATAATAGTATAAATTAAACCATCGAATTGACCATCCTTTTTCAATATTCAAGTGCTAAAAAATTACAGTATTAATAATATATACAATAATTAGCTGATACCATTAAATAGATAAATAAAAACAACTGAAGCCATGTTAATTGTAATTGTCACTAAAAAAATAATAGAAAAATATGTTATATATAAATATATATTCTAGATAACCTAATTTACAAAAACTAATTTAAAAATTAAGACATATTTTGAAATTCATTTTTTTGTAATTTAATTTAAAAGGATTATTCAATGAGTAAATAAAATAATTAAATAGGAAATATTACCATAGATTTTATATTTACTGAATCCTCATTAATCCATTGACAAATGTGACCAGTGTTTGAACATGAAGTAACCATTTGATCATTTTGAGGGTTTAATTGTAATCCAATGGGATCACCATTCATTCCAGTAAATGTCTGAACAAATTCTCCAGTAGCTGTACTGTACGATCGAATTTCATTATTCCAAATTGTATAGAGAAATCTAAAAATGAATTAAAGTTTAAGAAATTTTGTTTTTCATTTTTGTGGTTTTTGGGATCTACACCCATTACATTTAATTATTTATATGGCATTAATATGACATATAAATAAGGTTCTATCTCTAGATTTTAAGTAAATCAAAGGAATTTTAAGTTTTATATTTAGAATTTAGGATACTTACTTTGTATCATTTGAAAAAATAGGAGAAAATTCAACCAAATTTCCTATCAAAGGAGAAAAAACTGTTTTATTTGTAAAAGGTATCATATTGTTTGTATTTTTAATAGTCATTTTAACTTTATATTTGTTTTAATATTATAATTAATCACGAATAAAATGTTAATAATATATTTTCTTCAAACACATGGTAGAGTTTTGAAACATGGTTTTAAAATGAATACAAATTACAATACTCTTGACTTAAGTAGTAACTACTTTATGATTTTAATAAAAAAATTACCTCCCTGAAAAAAATTAAAAATGAAATAATATTTATAAAAAAATCATACAAATAAATTATCTAATTGGAAAAATGAATTACTTTATTTTATACTTATTTATATTTATTTACTTTATTTAATTTTTTTTAATGTTCAAATGGTGGGATATTTGAAATTAAAATAATTTTTTGGAGGAGAGAAATTATAAAATTATACTCGTTTTTTAATAGAAAAATCAATAAAATATACTGTTATTTTAGAATTTATTTAAAAATTTAATTTCTTTTCAAAAAGTCATTCAAGCCTTTTTGTCTATAATTAGTAAATTTGATTATGTATCTTTTAAGAGACAATTCAAGTTTATTTTTTGAACAAATGATTTAGGGAAATGTTTATTTTTAGGTACTTGATTAAATAATAGTTTTGTTTCATTGTTAATCTTTAATGATAGTTTTAACTACTATTAAAGATAAAGATTAAATAAATTATCCCATATAACAATATTTTATTTAAAATATATAAATCAATCTATATATACTACAACTATATAACATTTTATTAAATTCATATTCAAAATGATTAATTTCTTTATATAAAAATAACAATCTATATACAAAATCAATTTCTTTGTACTTCATTGTCTTCAGTATTTTCTGGAAGCCAATACTGTGCTTCTCTAAAATTCGTTTTACACAATGTTAAAATAGTAAAAATTAGAAATACTACACCAAGTATTCCAAAATAACAAGCATATACTTCGAACTAAAAAATATAAATTAGTCAATACCAATTTAATTTATAATATTAAAATTAATTTTTACCTGTATTCTCCCTGATAATTTATATACTTTATTAACTATTGTAGTTAATATAGTTTGAAAAAATAAAGCTATGAAAGTATTAATTCCAAAAATCAAGCCATAACTTTCTTCACTTATATGTTTAGCTATTTCCGAACTGTAAAGAAAAAAAATGTTTTAAAATTCTAAAAACTAATTTAAAATCTATATATATAAATTACCTGGCTATTGTAATTGAACTGTGATATATTATTGCAAATAGAATATAAACCATATAGCCAATCATTATTTTATCTGTAAACGTACAAGTAAGAAGAAGAGCCATTTGACCAAATGAAGCAATACAGAATATTCCTTCTCCAAAGATCTTCCAATTTAGTCTAATTAATCCTATTAAAAATGCTACTAATGCTGCTAGTAATGTGTATATTGCTTCAACTGCCCCATACCATAATTCGTCATTTTCATGTCCGCTTTCTTTAAGTATTTCACTGTAGACTATTTGGATATAAGCTAAAACCTATATTTTTTACTTATATATTAATACTTAAAATATAATAGTTTAAAAATAATAATTTAATAGTATATTGCTAATAAGTTGGACAAGTTATAAGGGTGGTTTATTGCATGTAATTTAAAATGTAAATTTCAACAATTAAAAATTTATAAATATATTATATATATCTCTCTTTAAATAAATGAAAAAAATTTTAAAAGTTAAAAATTTTCAATTTTACCTGAAGGAATCCACATGTTTCTATTGCATATAAAATGGACCATTTTAAAACATAGAAATTTGAATATGCTGATGTAAAATCATTCCATAGAAAGCCATATGCTCTTTTACATCTTTTGCTAAATGATATTGGCTTATTTACACCTTCTAAAGAATCTTCAGATCCATCGTTTCGATAGAAATATAAAGATTTTTTACATTTTGGAAGAAAAAACACCCATAGAGCTGCTAGACTAAGAGCTAAATTCCAAGAATTCGTTAATTATTAATTAATAGTATTAATTTTTTTATGTTAATATTTTAATTACCTCCAACAGATAAGAAATTAAGTTCATAAATACTAAGAACTTGTAATGAAACAAATATTTGAGAAAATACTGCACTCAAACAGCGACCAAGAAGAAATGCTGCTCGAGTGTGACTTGTCACTTGTTGATATCTTTCTTTAGATACTTGTGCATAAATATATGTGAAATATGCCACTTCTGAGGCAATAAAAGTTCCATAAAAAAATTCAACAGCCTAAATAATTAAATTTAGAAAGATTAAATTAAAAATAAAAGTTTTAATTTAAGTTTAATGAGTACTTGAAACTGAATGTGTTCTAAGATTATATATGATGTATTATATATATTTAAATTCTAAATCTATAACATATGGAAATTTCGGAATTAGGAAAAAAGATTTCCAAAATAATTATTAATGAATGCTATAAATATATATTTTATTTCAGAAAATTGTGTGTTGTAAATATATATAGTAAAATTGAGTTTTTATTTATTAAATTTTTATTGTGTTTAAACAAACTCAATTCAATGTTGTTTGTTTTGATTAGAATAAAAATAATCATTTTATTAAATTATTCATATTTTAAAAAATCAAAATTTCTAAATTGCAGATATTTTAAATTAATATTTCAAAATAAGTTCTTTGTAATGAAAATGAAGGTTGTCTATGTCCATGATCCCCCTCCCTAATCTTAAACCCGTGATTTCAATAAAAAGATAATTTTTTATCATTGAATCTAGTTGATAAATTATGTTTAAAAATTATAAAAGTGAAAATAAAAAAAGATGAGATAATAAAATATACAATATTATAATTTATCACCAAACCATTTGACTTTAAAATTCGAATTTTGAGATATATTAATAAAACAAGTATTTTTCATTTAGTGATGTGCATATTTAAGGAAAAAGGTTTATAATAAAATCAACAGAAATTTATGTGGTGGATTATTTCATCCTTCTCCAGAACTTTATTTTACAATAAAAAAAGAAAATTTATTTTTTATTTAATTTTGAATATTAATTATACATTCTACCATTGTTGATAATAATATATTTTTTCCAATCATTTCTGTTAGAGAGGAGGGATTTATGTTATTTATAATTAATTATGAATTCATTTCTTGAATATTTTATGAGTGAATTAATTTAATATATTTGTATAATTATTATAAAAATATGTGTGTAAAATATCTATATAAATGTATTATATTTATATTTACTAATACTACAAAAAAAATTAATATAATAGATAAAAATCTTTAAAATTTGTTTTTCCAACATACCTGCATAGCAGGTATATTTTTCCCTACTATTAATAATGTCCAAGTAATAACTCCACTCAAACCTTCTATTAATATCACCCATTTATATCTTAAAAAATCAGTGATTAAAAAAATTATAGGCAACTGGGCTAAAGTGGCATAAGTCCCAACTGGATACACTTCTTCTGATATCTAAGTCAAACAAAATTTCATTTAATAATAATGAATTAACAACTAAAAAAGAAAAATAATCGTTTTCGTTTCATTTTACCTGTTCATTTGTTAAATTTTTAGTTTGTAAAAATGGGGTGATAAAAGGTTCAGAGGGTCTGAATTCTTTTAAAAAACCAAAAACACATAAAATTAATGATGTTATTAGCCACTTTTCCATTTTGAAAATGTTAAGATTTTTCAAAATTTGATGACTAGATTATATGGAGATAAATGCTTAATCAGTCATTAAAGGAAGCATGCAATATATAGATTAAGGTTAATTATCCTGGACATAAGTTCATGGACATTTTTGAAGATATTACTTAACATGTTTTGAAAAAGAGAAAATAAAAAGGATAGGGATTCAATATAATAAAACTAAATGTTTGTAAAAATGACATTTTATTGTAAAAGATGTTTATATTGTTCATATTGATCCATTTTTAAAGGTTTATATTAAAGTTGCATTGGCTTGTGACAGTCAAGTTCAAGTATTGAGATAAATTTCAAGTAATTAAGATTAACGTATCATTATGATTAGAGAAAAATAATTCAAAAATCTGCTACTTATAAAATAATTTTTTTATTTGTTTTATTAATAGTTATGAATTTATTTTTAACTTCCGGGATATTCAAATAAGAATGTATTTATATTAAAAATATTTTATTTAGTTAAATAAAAATGGTTATATACAACTCTAACATGAGACATTTTTATAAATAGGTATTTAGAAATTTAAATATGGAGAGATATATAAAAATTTAAAAAAATAAAACATTTTTATAATACTTAATTAAATAAAATTATAATTAAAAAAATCATCAGATTAAATTTTTAAGTTAAATATATCAATTTTAAAATTATGTATTTATATAATATTAATATATATATATATATATATATAAAGATAATATTAATTATTGTCATGGATTATAATTTTATTTATTAATAAGTCTATTTCATAGACTAAAATATATTTTTTTTTGTTTTTAACCCAATCCTAAAGCATTGAGTCCCCCTTTCCCAATATCTTTGCCTGATTCAAATCCAGGAAACTCAGGTGGTTTTAGAATTGTTTCTGGTTTAAGAAATCCTAATGCAGAACATGTAGTACTTTGGAGTCTTGAACCAATTCCAGTCCATAAGCCCATTTCACAAAAACGAAAACCTTCTGATGATGATGGTTTCGTTGTAATCTTAAGGTAATTATTTGACTTCTCATTAAATTCTTTCCATTGCTGATGTGCATCAACTATCGGCTTTCTAAAAATAAATAAATTTTTATTTCAAAAATTTTATTACAAATTTTAAAAATGATTTATGAATTTAAATCAATTCAAATTTAAAAAAAATAAACTTCATTGAATTTTTAATCAATGAAATGTGTACAAATTATAAAATATATCTATAACATTTCAAGTATGTTTCAAAGGATTTGGCTCCCTCTACCTGGATTGTATTGTTGTGATTAAACTCATATACAGATCGTATCGTTCACAGATCATCCGTTATCGTTTCATCCTTTATCTTGCAATTGTCAAATAAAAATTTTTTTTTATTATTTTTATAAGATAAATTTGTTTATTTTATGGAGAAAATAATATAAGTATGCAAAATTTATATGAATATAATTAATAAAGAAATGTAAAGATCTATTGAAAGAAAAGTATTGTGTGTGAGACGTGTGAGATTTTCTTATTTAAAAAGAAAATACAGTCACATACAAAAATAATCGAGCCACCTACTCTCTTTAGCTGAAACTTTACTTATTTACATTTACATTTGATTGAAATAAAATGTTGAAAATTTATTAAAGATAAATTATAATAGTAAATAGATTACTATATAATAAAATAAAGTTGTTACATTTTGTTTTTAAAATTTCGTTATATGAACACACACACACACAAAATTCGAATAGAAACAAGTTTTGTAATTTGATATAGAGTAATTTCATTATTTTTCAAAAGCTATCTTATTTTAAAGTTTATTTAATTTAATATTTAATAATTATAATTTGTAATATAAAAAAATAATACGTTCAACAATTATGAATTTACAAATTATAACAAGACTTGGTTTTCATCACGAGGAATCTCTGCAGGATAACATACATATATTATCACTTTGAACACTCTAACTTGATTAACCAATACTCGATTAAATACAATTCAAGTTAAACATTTACTCTGGGAGACTTAAAGAGCTGTATGTAATCTTACCTACTATAAAAAGATGGTGAAATAAACAAGATAGATAGACTTTATAAAAATAATTAAAATAAATAATTAAATCATTTAAAATCCGCATTATAGGAGGAATAGGAATAAGATTTCACTTTACTTATAATTGCTTGAAAATATTTTTCAAATGAGTTCTAGATATTCTTTAAATATAAAAAATAAAAAAAAATTATTCTTAATTTTAAAATAAAGAACGTTGATTATATCATACATGTATTTTATATATATATATATATATATATATATTGTATACAAAATGTAACAATTTTATTTTACTAGGAAGTGGCGGATTAAGATAATATAAGACAGTTATTTCGATTAGCATAAGGAAAAAATTCCATTAAAATGGCACCACCTTTTAATAAGGATAATAGAACGGAATGCAATAACTACAGGGGAATGCCTCTTTTAAGTATAAGAATCTTTCGAATATTATTTTATTAAAATTACGACCATATGCAGAGGAAATATTAGAAGAATATCAATGCGGATTCAGACCAAATCGATCAACATTCTCATTGAGGCAGTTTTAGAAAAAATACGCGAATTCAAAATTTCTGTTCATCAATTATTTGTAGACTTTAGTAAAGTATATGATTAAATAGACCGGGATAAACTTTTTCAAATTTTTATCTTAATGGAAATTCCAAAAATATTAGTACGTATGATTCAAATTTGTCTTGAAGGTAGTTTCGAAATTCTGAATGTGTTAAAACAAGGAACGCACTATCACTAATTTAATTTAATTTAGTGATTAGATAAATTGGGAAAAAAATATATATATATTAATTAATTGTATATATATATACAGCTGAATTTTATTGTTTTCTTGAATATATGATGTTAACAATTAATTATATGCCATATTTTCTTTCATTATTTGATTTTATTAAATTCACTAGGGATAAAAAACAATTTTTAGCCAGGTCAAAATAAAAATTATTCTACATTAACATTGGCCGTCTAGTTGAGTCATTTTAGCCTTTTAGGGTACAAGTTACGCCTCATTCATGATCCGCCACTGTTACTGGCTTTAAAAAATTGAGATGAAAAAAAATGACTTATTTTTTTTAGGTTGACAGTGTAAAATGATTAGTAATGAATTTATTAATCCCCTGAAAATAATACCTTTAAATAAGAGAAAATGAAATTTGACTTACCCAACGTTTATAAAATCTTTAATTAATCCCGTAAATATATTCCGAACTTCAATATCATCTGGATCGTTAAGAACTAAATTCGTAGGAACATTTCCATGATAATCTCTGGGTTCAAAGACATACATAAGATCATCTCCATGGCCCACACAATCTTTACAATTATTATCGTTATTTGATGAATTAGCAAAACCAAATAAAGGCAACCCTTGAAGAAACCAATGTCCGTTGGAATTGGAATTGGTTTTAGTAGCATGTTCAAATCTATAAAGAAATGTTGGAGCTTTACGAGACCATAGTTGGCTTGTTTTGAAAGCAGGTAAATTATACAATACATCACTAGTGGTCTGAAAAATAACAAAAAAAAATATTTAATTATTATTATATTGTAGAAAATTTATTATTAAATATTATTCAAAATATTTATTAATTATTACCTCGGTAATTTTTTTAAAAACATCATTACCTTTTCCTTTACCTTGTAATATTTTCAAATAATTGGTTTTTTTGATCGATGAGAAAATATCATTTTTAATATTTTTTAACACAGCTAAAATTTATAAGTAGTGTTTTAAATAAACTAAAATAAAAAAAAATATTTAAAAAAAATAATAGAAATAAATAATTACGCGACATGTCTATTAACCCTTTTGTTAAATCTTCCCAAAATTTATTTGAATTTTCTAATGCAGTACGAATTGAATCTTTATATCCTGTTAAAAAAATTAATTGTGAATTTAATAAATTTAATTAGAAGTTTTACATTAGTTTTAAAAATTTATTATAAAATAAATAACTGGTATAAATTGGAAAAGAAATTTTAACAAAAAAAATATATTTACTTAAAATTAAATTACTTAGATTATTTTCAATTTTTTTAACTCCAAAAATATAACTAACTATGAAATTGAAGTGTTAAGAAAGAATTTTATTTTTTATATTAATATAAAATTCATTATTCTTACTTTTAAATATTAATTTATACTTTTGACACAGATTTTTTTAAAAATATTTTAAACTCTTGATGTTTACTTACTGTTAATAGCTCGATATGTTTCATCTTTGGTAACTCCAAGTAATATTGGAGTTTTAGGAAAAGCACCCCTTTCTAAAAGATTTTCTGGTGGTTCTTCCATAAAGGAAGGTAAAAATCGAGCATCATTAGCACCCTCAATGACAGGTGCTGCATTTGATAATCCAGCTATTCCTTGTCCCATATCTTTATAGTTAATTCGATTAAACTATAAAATTAAATAAATAAATAAAATAAATTGAATAATAAATAAAACAAACTTTAATTTTCATATATCACCTCTAAAGAATTATCATTGCGAATTATTTGTTCAACAGGCAAATTTTGTAAACAACGAACAATTTCAAGTGTGTTTTTAGTATCAGATTTACAATCAGCAATGCGGAATAATTCTGAAAAGGTATCAATTGGATCGCGATCTAGAGAAAATGATGAAACTGCTGTTCCAGACATAGCTATTACATTTTTAACATTCTCTAAAAAAAGCCAAAATTTGTAAATTAAATGTTTTTACAAATAAGATGTTTGATTCATTTTCAGTCAAATGATTAATAAAAATAAAAAATAAAAATTGTTATTTTCATTATTAACATTCATTAAAATTGACATATTAACATATTTGAATATTAAATAAAAGAACAAATTAACACAAAATATAGATTATATAAATATCGCGTCTTCCCCCAACTTATATTAATAAATAAAAAAATATTTGGGGTGGAATTCAACTGGGACTGTGAAGGGGCCACCCCTCGATTTAAATTTAAAATAAATATCAAAGGTAATATCAAGACCTAAGTAACATTGGAAATCACCCTAGACTGGATTTTGATCCATCAATAGCTATAACGATTCCCCTCAGAACTTAAAAATAAATAAAATAAAATTAATAAATATATAAATAGGATGAGATTAATTTTTGTTAAATAGAATAATAGGTAATCCTTCCTTTTTTGTTACAGGAAAAAAAATATTAGCGTTTTTATATTTAAATCCTGAAAAAGTTCAAGATTAATGTTCCAAATATGTTAATAATAAATAAAATAAAAAACAATAGTAAATAAAAGATATAATAAAGATTATCAAACGAACATGAGGAGTGATAAACAAGTTAAGTTTTTTAGTTTTGAATTTATTTTATTAAAATATAGGTAGAAAAAATTTATATATTTATAAATGAATGAAAAATAATATAAATAAGTTGACCTGTGGCCAGGTCCGAACCGACCGACGGTTTGAAGTAAATTAATTTCCAGCTACAGAAACAATTTCAAATAATTTTAATATATCTATTAATGTAATAAAAAACAGATATGGATACATAAATAATAAATATAAACATTTTTAATTTTATTTTATTTATAATATATATGCAAGACCAGGCTGTGACGTCATGAATGGCTTATGACGTCATATAATTTTAAATCAAGAAAAAACTAATAAATATGATTTTTCTCGAGGATAAAACCAATACAAAGTGCATGATTCGTGGTCATATGTAAAAAATCTCCTGTGAAATTTGGTGTGAAAATAACCCTTCCCTTCCTATCGTCGATCGCTAATACTACCACTTCCGGTTTCCGGATTTGTACCAAAAGTTGTTCAATTCATCCCACTGATGCATTAAGTAAATATACCAAATTTCATCAAAATCCGTTGAGCCGTTCAGGTTGTACACATCTATACGGACGGACGGACAGACGGACAGACGGACGGACGGACAGACATCATGCTAAAAATACTTTTTTCTGTTAAGAAAATGCATGATTCGTGGAGATATGTAAAAATCTCCACATGTGAAATTTGGTGTGAAAACAATACCTCCCTTACTATCGTCGGTCGGTAAAAAAGAATAATATAAAATCTTTGGGTTGTTAAATAATATAAATAAGCCACTCTGGCTTGAATTACGATTGTTTATTACTAAACAAAATAGAGGGTCGCAACAAACAAGCTGTTAGAATAAGGATTGGGTTTCAAGTCTCTCAAGCCGGAAGTTGCCTCTTGAAACTCAATTCTTTCTTGCTGGCAGAGTGAAAGCTGTTACATGGCATTTTGGGAAACCCCCAATGGTTTTGGGTTTCTCCAAATTTCTCCAAATTTAAAATTAATAATTTAAATAAAATAAATAAATTGCTCCCTTCGAAAAACTTTTTATTTTTTGGAGAAAATAAAATATCTAAAACGATCCTAATATCAGGGCTCTCTGTATATTAAAAATAACTGGAGTCAACTTTAGAAGCTGACTAAGAAAACCCGATTCCTGTTCTTGATATTATACACATAAACATACGTATTATATTTTTAATTTATTCACCTCGTGTATCATTAGATAAGGCCAAGAAAATTGCATTGCTAGCACCTGAGCCTTGACCCATTGTCGTTATTCTGTTCGGGTCTCCATTGAAAAAGATAATATAATCTTTAACCCATGATAGTGCCAATGCTTGGTCAAATAGTCCCACATTACCAGGAAGTACTTTATTACCACTGCTTAAAAATCCTAGAAAAAAATAAAAATATTTTCTTGAATACGAAATTCCGCGACAAAAGAAATTAACAATAATATTACCCAAAGACCCTAAGCGATATTGAATTGTTACCACTACTGCATCTTGTTTAACAAGATATCGTGGTCCATATTGAGATGCAGAACCATGACGAAAACCTCCTCCGTGAATCCAAAATATTACAGGAAGTAAATTGTTCTCATCACCATTATATAGCTACAAATTTTTGTTTTTATAATTTTTTTTTTATTTTAATCATAAATGTTACATTCTACCTTTGGAGTAAATATATTCAAAAAAAGACAATCTTCCGATCCAATTATTTCATTATCATTTGTTAGATCAGGTTGAGGGCAAGGAGGTCCCGATTGAGTTGCATCGATTTCTCCAGAAGGTCTTAAAAGGCGTGGGCGCTGAATATTTTATCATAGCAAAAAGAAGAAATAGATAATATATATCCTTCCTGTGATAAATTTAATAATAACATTAATATTAACATTAATTTAAAATTTAATTAAACACTATAATTATATATATTTTTTTTTAATTTAAAAAAAAAATTAAATTAAAAATAAGAGATTTTCGCCTGCCCCAAAATTTTTTTAATTTATAAATATAAATAAAAATTAAAATTAATATATAATAAAATAAAATATACTTACTTATATAAACTATAAAAACTCATATAATCAAATATATACAAATGATATTTGTATACATACATATAAATATATTACTTATATTTAAAAATATATATAAAATATATTTAATAATAAAAAGAAAATATTAGAAATGGATTTAGTATCTGATCTCAATAATCTTTAAAATGAAAATTTTCCGTCATATAGCAGAAATATCTATCTAAATTATATATATTCCAGCTGGTCAGACCGCATTCGGCGCTCTTCACAGCTGGACGGGGGCTCCGCCCCCTGTACCCCCGAGTGGTACATCGTATTTGGTTAAAAGTAGTAAAAGGTTTTCATCCATTTTGTTTCAATCATTATATTACATAAAACATTCATTTCTTTTTGTGTTTTTATTTAAAATATATTTTAATTTAATCAGTAAATTAATTATATATATTATTATTGTATATGTTATATCTATCTATTTATATAACTCAAAGATACTTGAAAGTTCTTGGCCACATTTCTCCAAATGTCCCTATCCTGAGCCCTTGTCCCATCTCTCTTACGTCCCTTCCTATGCGTCCATGGTCTTGATTCCCTTTGATAATAATTTTGATGAGATAAGCCTCTTTACTGCATGATAACAGGCGTTTCCCGATTGATACCTCGATTTAAATTCTTCTCAAATATTATTATCCTTCGTGATTACATTCAATTTTTCTACATATTCAAATTTTACATTTTGTATATTAAGATTTTGTATGTTAATACTGTTCCTCTTTGTCACTAAATATTTTTTCTTATCACTATTAATTTCAAACCTCCATTAATTTTCCCTCGCTATCTGTAATTGCAATTGCCGAATCTCTTATAATATTTAAGACGTCTGCTTAGCCTAACTTTTCAATTATTTTGTTTAATTGCATTTCGAGTGATTTTTTCCCAATTTGTGTAATCACATACTCACAACATGCAACATATAATTGGCCGTGGGAAAAACATGGGGATTGCAAATGAACTCCGCAGCACTTGAGTGTCTGGCCCTGAGCTTTGTTGATAGTATGTTTGTTTCCTTAGAACCTTTACCTCCACAAAACATACCCACATTGCACTTTTATAATATATACCGGGACCCTGAGCCTTGGCTCGGTACTTAAGTTAAAAAAATGATTCATTATTATTGGATTTGGCTGGTGGTTGAGGTGCCAAGTGGTTATAAAACAAACAATTTTAGCTAGTATAATAAGATTAATCCAAGTAATATCGTCTATTTCTATTCGACACTATTTTCACTCCTTATGGTAGCGGCCCAGTCGATGATGTTATATGGATCGTTAATTAACCATTAACCATTCACCGAATCGCCATTCAAATAATAACATACAAACAGAAAAGTAGGCGTGTTGATATAAAATATATACCTGGGACACCGAACTATCACTCGACCCTTTAACCAATTTATACAATTTATTTTTATATACTTTAAAAATTTTACAATTTTTTAATTATTTATTATAATTGTTAAATGGAATTTCTAAAAATGACCCATTAAAAATTTGTTTCCTAAAATGTTTCAAAATAATTAAAATAAATTTCATTTATATAAATATCTATTTTTATTTTCAATCAAAGAATATTTTGTTTATAATTTTATTTTTTTAATATTTTATTTATAAAACACGAAAACATTTAAAATTATATGAATAATTGATCTCATAATTGGATTTTCATTTTCAATTGACGATTTGAATTCATAAAATATTAAAAAAAAACTTTTAAAACTTTTTAAATTATTTTCAAGTAAGTATATAAGAATATAAGATATATTATAGGTGAATTCAAAATGTATGAAGGGACACATTATATAATATAGATAGATATAACATTTACAATAATAATATATATAATTAATTTACTGATTAAATTAAAATGTATTAAAAGTAAGAACACAAAAACAAATAAATGTTTTATCTAATATATACTAATAATATATTTTTTATAATATATTTTATAATATTTACCGGAGTATAATAAATTGATAACGACATTTAATTCTCCTACTATATATCGAATCGAATATAAAGATAAATCTTCTTTTAAACGTTGTGTGAAACAATTTCAAATAATTTAAATGTATATCTATTAATGAAATTAAAAAAAATCAAATATGAATATAATATAAATATTTTATATTTTATTTTAAGAATAAATATGTATATATCTCACAGGCGGTGGTTGTGACGTCACATATATACATTTAAATTTAGAAAAAAAAAACTAATAAAGATGTAGTTTTCGTGAGATGTGATCAATAAAACTCAATTTTTCTTTATAAATACTATCTCTGGTGTGAATTTGAAAAAAATCGTTAAAGCGGTTTTTGAGAACAAAGAAACAGAGAAACAAACAAACAATTTTTACTCTCATAAGAAGATAAGATATATATTTATAATTATTACCTATGAATTTTAAATTAATTTTAATACAAAGAAATTATTAATAATAAAAAAATAGAGATATTGAATAGAGATTTTTTTAGAAATAAAAATTTGTTTACATAGAAAATTTAATGATCTATAGATCTTTACAAACATTTTTCCTTGTGATAATATCAATTACTTATTATTTATATATTAGTTTTTGTATTATTTTATTTATTGATAATTTATTTTTAAAAATAATTCTTGATAAACAAAACAGAGAGTACTATAAAAATTGTATAATAAAAAATCTTAACGTTCATTCAGGCCAAAATTATATGAAAGTAAGTAGTAGAATTCGATTACGTACAACGAGTAAAATTTTTGACAAAAACTAAGCAAAATGAAAATTATTATTGAAAAAACTGCAGGTTATAATAATAAATATTATTTCAAAGTAACTTAAATTTAAAAATTTCAATTCTGTATTCTATGCTATATATTAAAACCAATCAAAATATTTAGATTCATTGTATATATTTTTTAAATCAAATATACAATATTCAATCAATATGTATATAAATCAGGGATGGCGAACCTTTTTCAATGTCCATGTCACAAAATTATAAAAAATCTTTTTGATGAAACTAACGTGCTAAAATAAAATTGTCATTATTTTTTCTCCACTTCCTGTATTCCATTTAGAGTTATTATTATTATTATTATTATTATTTGCGTCTGGACCTATCTAGGATCATGCAAAGCTCCCATTTTTCTTATTCATACATCCTATCTTTGTAGGTTCTTAGCTAAATTATGTAGCTTCCCTGATTGAATAAGGGTATTGATGTTAAGTATATATGAATGTTCTTTTAGGTGTTAGCTTCTTTCTTCTTCCTTGTGGTCGTGAAGGTCCGGGTCGTTAATACATAATCAAATATTTTTGTAGAACTTGTAACTATCTTGAATAAAAGTGTTATAATCTTAAATATTAAACTTTATATAAAAAAAATAAAATTATTATTAAAAAATTTAGAATTTAAAAATTTACACACACACACATACACACAGAGAGAGAGAGACATTTTTCATTTTTCTCAACTTTAGTGAAAATGACTCAGAGACCTTCAAAACGTATAAAAACATCAAAATCTTGACATCAAAAATTTTCGTGATCGCAATACTATACTCTGGCGAGGTAGTAAAAACACATTGAGATTTAAAACAAATGAGATGAGTAATGCAGTTAAAATACTTTTATTATATAAAAGATTAGAATGTGAAATTATTATTATTATCATATCTTACCAAAAAATGTAATTTTCAAATGAAGATTGAATTTTAATTTTAGAATATATAAAGTATTATAAAGAATATTGTATAAGTTTATTATAAAATATTATATTCTAAATCTAAATAAAAAAAATATTATAAACATTTGACATGGTAAAAAGTATTTCTTCCTGTATTCACTTGATCCCCTTCCCCTATTAAACCTACATTGATCTCAATTACATTCTCATATTTTCACTATCCTTATTATTTATATAATAAGAAAATAAGAATATAATAGTTAAATAATTTTTTCTCTTAAAAAGAGGCGGTCCAGAAGGGGCGAGCATACCCAAGAGAAGATTCCCGACTTTTTATATTTTATAACGTTTTTCTTAACTTCACTTGGCGTCTGTCTCTCTATCTGTCTGTTCGCTCTTTTGATAAATTGAAATCGATTTTTCATCGACTTTTTATTGAGATAGACTTTTGAAAATTTTTATAGATATTTCAATGGATCCCTAGAAGGAATAGGAGAAATATAATTGAATTAATTAATCGTAATTAATTAGCGATTAATTACTTTTAATAACTAACTCCTTTTGTATTGCTCCGATTAATTTTTTTTTCAACGGATTCTGAAGCATAAATATTGATTTCAGGATAGATTTTCATTTTGAATGTATTTAAAAATAAGTTGACCTGTGGCCAGGTCCGAACCGACCAACGGTTTGAAGTAAATTAATTTCCAGCTACAGAAACAATTTCAAATAATTTTAATATATCTATTAATGTAATAAAAAACAGATATGGATATAACATAAATATTTTTAATTTTATTTTATTTATAATATATAAGACCAGGCTGTGACGTCATGACTGGCTGGATGAGGTCATATAATTTTAAATTAAGAAAAAACTAATGAAAATGATTTTTTCCGAGGATAAAACCAATACAAAGTGCATGATTCGTGGTCATATGTAAAAAATCTCTTGTGAAATTTGGTGTGAAAATAACCCTTCCCTTCCTATCGTCGATCGCTAATACTACCACTTCCGGTTTCCGGATTTGCACCAAAAGTTGATCAATTCATCCCACTGATGCATTAAGGAAATATACCAAATTTCATCAAAATCCGTTGAGCCGTTCAAGCTGTACACATCTATACGGACAGACCCACGGACCGACGATAGTAAGGGAGGTATTGTTTTCACACCAAATTTCACATGTGGAGATTTTTACATATCTCCACGAATCATGCATTTTCTTAACAGAAAAAAGTATTTTTAGCATGATGTCTGTCCGTCCGTCCGTCTGTCCGTCTGTCCGTCAGTCCGTATAGATGTGTACAGCCTGAACGGCTCAACGGATTTTGATGAAATTTGGTATATTTACTTAATGCATCAGTGGGATAAATTGATCAACTTTTGGTGCAAATCCGGAAATCGGAAGTGGTAGTATTAGCGATCGACGATAGGAAGGGAAGGGTTATTTTCACACCAAATTTTACAGGAGATTTAAAATTATATGACGTCATTCATGACGTCACAGCCTGGTCTTGCATATATATTATAAATAAAATAAAATTATAAATGTTTATATTTATTATTTATGTATCCATATCTGTTTTTTATTACATTAATAGATATATTAAAATTATTTGAAATTGTTTCTGTAGCTGGAAATTAATTTACTTCAAACCGTCGGTCGGTTCGGACCTGGCCACAGGTCAACTTATTTTATATGTGTCCCCGAGAGAAAGGAAACAAAACAATAGAATAACCTTTTTTTATGAAGACAATATATATATATATATATATATATAATAAGTATATATATTTTCAATGTAGTTCTAAAAAAAGGGTCAGATGGTTTTGCGATGCTCTGAAACATAACATTTCCGATGGGGAGGGGGGTGATGAAAATTATGATTGAAAATTGGGCCTTGAATACTAAAAGGTTGAGAAACACTAGTCTAGAAAGTCTAGAATGAAGAACAAAACCAGACACAAAACCAAAATATATATTTAATTATCTACAAGTGCTTTTGAAAAAAACACTAAAACAAAAATGAATTGTATATTAAACAGATGGGTAAAATATTAAAATTATTCGGAACCGACTTAATATTATTTGCTGTTCTCTGATCACATTATTCATTCTAAACATATTATTTTATTCTTTTTACATATTGTTTATTGTTGTAAACTCCCAAAAAAGTGGAATGTAAAATTGTATAAATAAATATTAATAAAAATAATACAAATTATGAAAAATTATTTTCGAATTGCTTCAAAAAAATTCTTCTACTATTTTTATAATCAGACATTTTAATTTAATTTAATTAATTTAAACACACTGAATTCTTTTATTTATAAAAATACATTTTATATTGTTATAGAACCCCACATAAGTTCATTCTACGTCGGTGGCCACATTTCAATATTCTTAATAATAATCAATTTACAAAGATATAAACTATCATATGCCGTCAATAATTTGATAATAATAATTATGTTACGTTTAAAATAATAGAATATTACTCATTTATCTTTCAAAAGATCTAAACTCATTATCCTATACGCCAGGGGTGTCAAACTCGCGGCCCGCGACCACTTTCGACTTTTTAAAAAAAATGTTAAAATGTTTTGATCAGACTTTCGACCGACTTTTTTAAAAAAATTTCCATTTGTCTCTAAAAACAAAAAGGTAAAATTTTTTTTGCGACCAGACTTTCGACTTTTTTAAAAAAATATGCGGCCCCGCGACCACTTTCGACTTTTTTAAAAAATTTGAAACCCCTGCTATACGCTATTCTAGATAGTTAAATAATTATATAGATAGATTTTTACAAATACCTGAAATCTTAAAGGTCCTATTGGCGGCTCTGCATATCGAATACCCCGGAAAGCATAGTAAGAATCTGGGCTTTCTCGTATTCCAAAAATATGAGCATCATGATCTTTTTTAAAAATATAAATAGATGGATCATCAACTGGAGGCATAGGAGCATCATCCCCTCCGACAATTCTTTTCACTCTACCATTCTCAGACTTTTCAACAATATAGATTGCGTGGGACAATGTCAGAGCGCTACATAGAATATATGTTGCTATCATCTTTAAGGCAGAATCGGAAATGAAGGAAAGTTTTTAGTTATCTGTGTTTTGAATGTTCCTCTAACATTATATTTTCTTATCTTATATTTGGTACATTTAATATTTACCTATAAAGAAATACACGATTAATTTATTACTATTAATTATATATTTTATTAAGAAAATGGTAAATTATTGATTTGAAAATTTTCAAATTATTTATATTTTGGTATATTTTCAACTTAAAAAGTTAAAAAAGAAAGTTTAACGTTACATAGGGGAAAAAATATTATAAAGACATAAATAGATATATATAGTTTATTTTATATAAGACAGCCATTCTCAACCTGTGGGGCGCGAGCATATTCAAAAGAAAATTTCCGACTTTTTACCGACTGACGATAGTAAGGGAGGTATTGTTTTCACACCAAATTTCACATGTGGAGATTTTTACATATCTCCACGAATCATGCATTTTCTTAACAGAAAAAAGTATTTTTAGCATGATGTCTGTCCGTCCGACCGTATAGATCTGTACAGCATGAACTGCTCAACGGTTTTTGATGAAATTTGGTATATTTACTTAATGCATCAGTGGGATGAATTGATCAACTTTTGGTGCAAATCCGGAAACCGGAAGTGGTAGTATTAGCGATCGACGATAGGAAGGGAAGGGTTATTTTCACACCAAATTCACATGAGGAGATTTGTATTGGTTTTATCCTCGAGAAAAATCATATTTATTAGTTTTTTCTTGATTTAAAATTATATGACGTCATCCAGCCATTCATGACGTCACAGCCTGGTCTTGCATATATATTATAAATAAAATAAAATTAAAAATGTTTATATTTATTATTTATGTATCCATATCTGTTTTTTATTACATTAATAGATATATTAAAATTATTTGAAATTGTTTCTGTAGCTGGAAATTAATTTACTTCAAACCGTCGGTCGGTTCGGACCTGGCCACAGGTCAACTTATTTTCAATATAGTTCTAAAAAAAAGGTCAGATGATTTTGCGATGCTCTGAAACATTTACGATGAGGGGGGGGGGGGGCGATGAAAATTATGATTGAAAATTGGGCCTTGAATACTAAAAGGTTGAGAAACACTGATATAAGATATTACCATTTTTTTCTAGAAAAAATTTTCAAATTAAAAACTTCTAAGAATAAAATAAAATTAAAAAAAAACAATATATATATAGATATAATATAAACGATATTTGTTTTTAATTTTAACAAATATCAAAATCTGATTATTATATTTTGAAGGCGCCTTAGTATGGGAGCGAAGCTGCTTCACAACTTCAAATTCTCGTGGTCCCGGGTCCAAGTCCCGGGCCTGGCAAGGGAATTTCTCTAGATGGGGTCTTTGGGACGGAGTCAATCCAGCCCCCGGGATCAAAATTGGGAAAGCTACTTGATAGCGCCTCCGATCAAGAAAATCAAGGAAAAGGTTGATAGGACCCGTTCTACTGATCATAGGACACCTAATTGATATAACCCAGTATTTTCCAAACTTTTTTGAACGCGACCCGGTTCGAAGTCTTAAAATTTGTCGCAACCCACTTCATTAAAAAAAAACATTAATTTAGAACACAAATTTTATTTTTCAATAAAAATCAAGTTGTTTATTTCATAGACAAAAATTTCAAAATAATTATATAAGAAAAATAAAAGTAATTAAAAAATTAATAATTTTCAAATTGTTTATTTTATACAAAAAATTACAAAATAATTATACAAGAAAAATAGAAGTAATTTTGTGTTTCTAATGATGTAAAAAATAATAAGAAAAAATATTTTTTGTGTTTCTAATGATGTGTAAAAAAATAATAGGAATTTCTAAAATTTTTTCGCGACCCGGTAAAATCTTTCTGCGACCCGGTTACCGGGTCGCGACCCACACTTTAGGCAACACTGATATAACGGACTTGATAGGCGTTCTGCTTGCGTAGGACGTACAAAAGTCAGTTTTTTTATTATTATATTTTATTATTTTAGAATTTATACTAGTTAATTTTTAAATCTTACACTTCTTTTTGCTACTTTGTTGTTTAGTTGGATAACTAACTTTATTTTGTATAATTATTTTATATAATTATAAATACAAATAACTTATAACAAATATATTATATTAAAATATTTTAATACATATAAGTTTTTTTAAAAAATAGGTTTGCTGCGTTCCCAATTTTGACAATCCTGATATATATGTGCTCCATAAAAGAATAAATATTAATTTTGGTTTTGAAAAACTTTGAAATAGTATGTACCTAACAGAATTTAATTTTTTAATTCAGAAAATGATGATAGAAAATATAAAAGTAATTTAAGATTAATTTTGTTTGTTAAAATAAAACCAAAATATTAAATTATACAAAATATAAATACTTATACATTAGAATATATTATAGATATTATTTAGATATTAAAACTACTGAAATTCATATCATTGAAGAAAATGATTAAAAAAAATTAACCCAGGTATAAATTTACAAATTCATATTAGCAAGTCAGCAATTAAGAAACAATTTCTTCAGTGCTTCTATATAAATATTATGTGATCTTCAAATCTTATTATAAATAAAAAAATATTAAATAAAAATTATTACTTATATTTGACTATTTATTTTAACTTTTAACATTTTTTTATTTGTTAATATTTTCTATTAATTTTTTAACATTCAACAAGGATGCGCCCTAAAAAATAAGGCGTCCGCTACTTTTTGAATGTTTCACCCTTACAATTCTAAAAAATAAAACATTTTAAATTTTATGTTTTAAAAGGATGCTCTACTGGAACTGGGACACGAAGCAAAGAATATCTCGAACATCCGGCATAGATCTACAAAAGTCGGACTACCACTCTTCTCCATAGACCTAAAACTCAAGAGCAACAACAAACTCATATATGGGATAAAAAATATTTTAAACACCATCGTCATCTTTGAATCTCCTTACCCCAAGCGAGACATCGTGCAATGTCACCGGTGCCAACAATTCGGGCATACCAAGAACTTTTGCTTCCGTTCCCCTAAATGTGTTCCGTGCGGAAACAGCCACGATTCAAAAATGTGTCCTAAAGGAGTCAATGCTCCAGCCATTAAATGCGCTAATTGTGGTAACAACCATCCAGCTAATTACAAGGGATGCAGCGCTTATAAAGATCTCAAACAGAAGATGTATCCTACTCTCAGAAGCAAGATCCCCGCGAATACTCTCAATTCCGTAACCAACACAGAAATCACCCCCAATCACAACAACTCTCCATCAAACCCATCTCCAACATACGCCCAGATAACCCAATCTAGGCACCAAACTGTACCAAAGGACCAGGACACCCATGTTATTACCCTATCGAATTTCCTTAAAACAATCAACTGATTCACCAAAATAGTATGATTTTAAGCATGCTTACCTCCGTAGTTAATAAGCTTACAAAATGAACAAGTTCATTAGAATTGCCCAGTGGAACGCCAATGGCCTCCCAGCAAGAAAAGACGAAGTAGTTCTATTCCTCAACATGAACAAGATAGATATACTCCTGGTTTCCGAAACCCATTTCACCACAAAAACCCACTTCACGGTCCCCAACTACAACACTTATTGCACCAATCACCCGGATGGTAAAGCCCACGGCGAGGCCACAGTCATAATAAAGAGTACATTAACTCACCATGTGATGTCCTATCATGCACTTGACTTCTTGCAATCCACTGCAGTTCAAGTTAAGTTGGACAGTAAGCCAATCAATATCGTCGCCATCTACTGTCCCCCCAAACATCGCCTAACTAATGAAGCTCTAACTCCAATATTTAAATCCTTTGGCAACAACTTCATTTCTGGAGGAGACTTCAACGCGAAACACACCAACTGGGGCTCCAGGTTGACAACATCTAAAGGCCGCGTTCTGAACAAGATAATAGAAGACTTGAACCTCTCTCATCTATCAAGCCGCAGTCCTACCTACTGGCCTTCAGATCCCAACAAAACACCAGACCTTCTGGACTTCTTTATCACCAAAGGCATCTCCTCCAATTACATTGAAGTTAAACCCAGTTATGACCTATCCTCGGACCACTCACCAATCATCGCAACTATCAGCTCCGTCATATCTCTCAAGCCTAAAAAGTTCAGTCTTACCAACAAGAACACTGATTGGGATAATTTCCGCAACACTATCGACACAACCCTGATCCCAAACATTAAAATTAAAACGATTGAAGATCTGGACAAAGCCATTAACTTTTTCTCCAACACCATCATCTCTGCAGCCAAATCTTCCACCCCTATAATTACCAATAATTCCCCCGTGCTCCCTAATATCCCTCTTGAACTTAAGAAGCTTATCGCTCTAAAACGCAGGGCTAGATCCAAATGGCACAGAACTCACAACATATACGACAAGAACCTACTCAATAACATCACTAACAGGCTTAAATCTCTAATGAACAAATTTAATAACGAGTCATTTAGAAACTACACCGCAAACCTCTCATATAAAGACTACTCCCTTTGGAGAGCTACGAAACGAATTAAAAGACCAACATCTCCTTCCCACCCTATCTGGTCTGAAGACTTCTCCTGCTGGGCTAGAACAGACAAGCAAAAGACCAACACCTTCGCGTCTCATCTCTCCAAAAGCTTCCAGTCATTCTCTACTCATATAGATTACGAAGTCAAAAATTTTTTGGATTCTCCCTTTCAAATGTCCCTACCTATTAAAGGTTTTAAACCCGAAGAAGTGTACAAAGTAATTAAACATCTAAAATCCAAAAAATCTCCCGGACACGACCTCATCACTACTGATGCCCTAAAAAATCTTCCCAAAGCTGGTTTAAGATTCTTAACGACCATCTTTAACTCCATCCTCAGACTTTCTTACTGGCCCAAACAACTTAAACTGGCACAAATCATACTCATCCCCAAACCTGGCAAACCTCCTAACAAAGTTAACTCCTATCGACCAATCAGCCTCCTCCCCGTCATTTCCAAGGTCATGGAAAAGCTTATCTTCATGAGGATAAAGGAAAACGACCTAATGAAGTGGCTACCTGATCATCAATTTGGCTTCAGGCAACAGCATTCTACCATTCAACAATGCCACAGACTCGTGGATGTGATAGGGAGGGCCTTGGAAGATAGGAAGTATTGCCCCGCCGTCTTCCTCGATATTAGTCAGGCCTTCGACAAAGTATGGCACGACGGATTATTATTCAAAATCAAAACCAATATGCCTTACCACTACTTCACACTCTTCAAGTCATACCTATCGGATAGGTTCTTCCAAGTAAAATTTAATGAAGAACTCTCCGAAACCCATCCCATCCTCTCTGGAGTTCCCCAAGGTAGCATCCTGGGCCCATTTCTATACCTCCTTTACTCCTCAGACTTTCCTACCTCCCCTGATTGTCACCTCGCTACATTCGCAGACGACACCGCCATTCTGTCACCTAACACAAACCTCTCCAGCGCTTGTGCTAGTCTACAATCATACATAAATCTTGCCTCCGAGTGGCTTGACAAATGGAGAATGAGAGTTAACTGCGACAAGTCCAGCCACGTCACCTTTACGCTGAAACACCAAAGAGAGAACCACCTAATCTACATAAATAATAAAGCCATCCCGCAAAACAACAGCGTTAAATATCTGGGAATCCATCTAGACTCCAAACTCAACTGGAAAGAACACATCAAGAAAAAGAGGCAAGAAATGGCTTATCGGTAGAAACTCCAAACTATCCCTCGAAAAAAAAGTCCTAATATACAAGGCAATCATAAAACCTATATGGACGTATGGCTTAGAACTATGGGGTTGCTCGGCAAAATCTAACATTGATGTGATCCAGCGATTTCAGTCCAAATACCTTCGCATCATCACCGACGCACCTTGGTTTGTCACGAATAAATCAATCCACAAAGAGACCTCAACATCCCTACAATCCCAGAAACAATTTACTCCAAAACCCAATCACACTACGGGAGACTCTCCCAGCACCCCAACTCCTTGATAGATACCCTAAATGTGGACATCACAAATAGAAGACTCAAGAGGAAATGGCCCCAGGACATACTCCGAGCCTAGAAATTAACACTACGGTGAGCCCCGCTGGGGGCCCTCACCTTGTACATATATTCCCTCCTCCCCTCCCCTCACCCCTCGTCCATCCCCATCTCCTCACACCTCCCAGTTAATATATGTTGACACCCCTTATGCCCATAGAATTCGCATAATGATTGTAATGATGATTGTGATGATTGTAATTCTGATCGCAGAATAAAAATAATAAAAAAAAAAAAAAAAAAAAATTTTATGTTTTTATACAAATAGGAATTTTAAAATGGCGAATGCTGCGATTTATAAATTTTGAAATTTCATTTGAAGAATAATAAAAATATTATTTAATTAAAATAAATTTTAAATATATCTCAATATAAATATTAAAGATATTTTAAAGTGCAATAAAATTTTATATATTTATAAATTCAAACACATAAAATAATAAATGAACTGAAATATATATTATATATATATAAATGTTATGTATATACTAGTTGAAAATCCCGCCACTTGTTGATTTTTAATATTCTTTTTATATAAATATAAATTTAGATAATAAAAATCTTATATAAAAAATAATAAAAATAAATAAAAATGATTTTATTTTTTATTAATAATTTATGAATTAAAATTTTTATGGAATATGTTCACTTAATATCCGCAGGACGCCATGTCATTAACAATTGCCATCTCAGTTTTGGCATAAATATTTACAAAAATCATTTAAAGTTAAACTATTTCACGATTTCAATTGAAAATCTACCAGCAAAATCAATGTAATTAGTTTCTCTATTATATCCTTAGTTCAAAAGTAACCCATTTTTTTTTTTTTTGATTTTTCATATGCGTTGTGAATTTCAATTTGGTTCGTGATCAACGCGTGTCCTTTGTCTTTAGATCCTCTTGAATAGAAGACGCTTCAAACGAGAGCTCCATAAACAAACGTCTTGATTCATAGTAATATGAGTAATGCACCCAACCAAAATGGATCAGGTCTAGAGCAGCAGGTATTCTATTTAACTAATTGCTTATTTTAAAACAAATTGTTATAAATATAGCCAAGCTTTTATTGGTATTACTTTTGTCAGGTCAGGCCTCAGCTTAGGCTATCTATGGACCCAACTAGATTATCGATTCCCATTTCCTGTATCAAAATATACATTTTAATTTCTATTTTCCTACTCATACACTTTTTTACACATCTCTATTTATAATTAATTTAATTATATTTTTCATTTTTTAATATTTTAATTAATATTGTATTGACTAATATGGAATTAAATAAAATCAAATACCAAGCTTGTTCTATCTTTTCTTTTTTTAAAATACTTTTTTTTATTAAAATCCCATATTTATCTTTAAAATATCTATTTTTATAAATCGTTTTTTAAATTATTACTTAATTAAAATTAAAATTTAATTACTTAATAGAACACCTCACCATTTTTTTTAATGAAATTTTTAAAATTTTTATATTCATATTAAATGAATCATCTTTTATTTCATTTGAATAGGATAATTATACATTTTATTTAACCAATATTATGATTATATATTGGAATAAGAAAAATATATTTTATTTAATTTTCACTTTAATTCATTTTAAAAACTTTCACGTCTACAAGATTTCTTATTTAAAAATTATTCTTTATTTTATATTAATAATAAAAATGGTTATATGAATCAAACTATTCACAAATACTTCCATATTAAAATTTTAGAAATTATACAAGTTTTATATATTCTATTTATATTATATATTTTTATTTTTATTTTGGGCAAATATATTAAATATTTTTAATCTAAATAGATATATGAATTTTAATTTTTATGATTTTTTACTTTTAAATATCTATATTAAATTATTTTTATTTCGTATATTTTCGATTCTATTCTATATCTAATCTAGGTGGTCATTTCATCTAAATTTATAAAATATTTGAATGTAATGTATTAATTAATTTAATTCTTTTAATAATTAAGAATTAGTATGCGTGTATGTTATCTATCTATCTATTTATTTAATTTATACTTTCTTTGATACTTCTATAGGTAAACTTTCTTTTCTCATTCTCATGTATTAATATAATGACCTTATTCTATTCTTCCATTATTTTATACATGTTCAATCTAACAAAACTAAATCTATGAATATATTATTTACTACAATTATACCTATTTATTTATTTTCAGTTTGCTTCTCTGGACTTGCAGAGTGGTAATCACCAGCAACAGCAAGGAGGCGGAAGATACGTACCACCTCATCTTCGTAATAAACAAGCAGGTAATTTATTAATATCTATCAATATTATTATTATTATAATTTTTACTTATTAAATTTAAAATATTTTTGAAGGAGGTGAACAACCGCCTACTCAATATTACGATTCTCGTGATAACCAGGACAGCAGAGATTATAGAAGTAGCCAAAGCAGAGGAGGAAATTATTCAAGAGGTATTTTTATTTTTATTATTTAAAATACAAATTTTTAATATTATTTAATATTTGTTCTACTTTCCATATAGGTTTTTATTATTATCATTTAGATTACAGTTATTACAGTTATTAACGGTATATTTGTGCAATTTTTCTTATAACTCTTAGGATTTATTATCCATATATTTAATAAATTAGAAATCTTATTATATCATTTCTTTCAATTACTAGACCATTAAAATTTCACTTTTATTTAATTTATAAGAAATTAGAAATTTCAATCTTATACATAATAAAATCACTAAACAAAAGTAATCTTAATTTTTTCACTTCAAATTAACATTTTATTATTATATAGAGGATAATTCTATATAAATTACCTTTATAATTTTTTTAAATAAAATACTAAGTTTTTTTTAAGTTAAGAAATTAAGAGAAGAATTTATTTCAAATAAAAATTATTTAGATATTCATTTAATCGATTAGTATTGATAATAATTATTTTTAACACAATGAAGTTTTAATTTTAAGCTCATCAATATATATGCTTTAATATGCATTTCAATTGTTAAACCAATATTGGAGGCTATCTTCTAAACTGTAAATTCTCATAAAACAAATATATTTGTCATTAAAAACTTCACTGAGTTTTTTTAATTAAAAATAATTATTTTTAATGTTTATATTTTTAATTTTAGTTAATATAATAATAATTAATTTTCAGAGATTCAAAACTTCTACGGCGCTAATAAATAATTTTGATTTCGTAAAAAAAAAATTATTTATATTCAAATGCACATTAATCGAATTACTTTAATAGCCATAAATAGATAAATTGGTCCTCTAGAAGGCTGTATTGATCTAAAAATACAAAAAAAATTGTTTGTGTGTGTTTACTTTGTTTAGAATTTAAATATTTTACATTTTATAAATTAAAGAAAAAAAAATTTAAAATTTATATTACCTATTTTAATGTATCATTTAACTAACTTCATTGGTAAAATATTCAAGGACGCAGTTATTAGGCGCTAGGGTCAAGTGGGTCAACTTTTCATATAATAAAAAGAATGATTTAATTTAATATATTTAATCACAATTTCATTTCGAAATTATTCTCTTTGATTGTAATGAATTTTAATTTTTCGATAATTTCTTTAGAATAAAAATATTTAATAGCAGACTTAATAAAATTCATTTAATTAATTATAATTAGGAAGTGGAAGCGGCGGTGGAAGCCGTGGTGATTTCGGAGGAAACGGCAGTGGTTCTCGAGGCTATGGTAGCCGCGGGCGAAATGATGGATACTCAAATGGTGATCAGTGGTCAGAAAATTATCGAGGACGAGACGGTGATCGGCGCGATGGAGATTGGGGAAGAAGTGGCAGTGGCGGTGGAGGTGGAGGAGGTGGAGGAGGTGGTAGTCGTTGGCAAGATCGAGGCCCTGATGGCCCACCACCGGCTCGAAATGATCGATGGCAAGAACCTCCAAGTCGCGGCAGTGGTGGAGGCGGAGGCGGTGGCGGAGGAGGAGGAGGAGGAGGTGGAGGCGGCTCTGGCGGCGGTGGAAGTGGAGGACGATGGAAGGATAGTGAGGTGGATTGGACAATTCTTACACCCCGAGATGAACGTCTCGAATATGAACTCTTCGGTTCCGGCAACACCGGTATCAATTTCAGCAAATATGAGAACATACCAGTTGAAGCAACTGGAGACAATGTTCCCATTAACATCAACAGTGTTAGTATTTTATCTAAAACAACAAACATTTTTTAGAATAATACTAATGTAAAATTTAGAATAGTTGATTCTTTTAAATTTTAACAATTTTTAAATTGAAATGAATTTAAAAGAAAAAAAAAATTTGAATATATTTTGTTTTCTCTTTTAGTTTGATGACATCCAGATGACTGAGATTATTAAGAACAATATTGCTTTGACTCGTTATGATAAACCAACTCCAGTCCAGAAATATGCTATTCCAATCATCTTAGCTGGCCGAGATCTTATGGCTTGTGCTCAGACTGGTTCTGGAAAAACAGCAGCTTTTCTCGTGCCTATTTTAAATCAAATGTATGAACGTGGTCCTCAGGGTGCAAACCAACGGGTAATTTATTTTCCCTTCCCTCAAAGAAAGAAAAAAACTAAAAATCTTTATTTTATTTTATCATTGTTATTTATTATTATTTTAGGGCTACAGTGGCAGACGTAAACAGTTTCCCTTAGGCCTTGTGCTTTCACCTACCCGAGAATTAGCTACTCAAATTTATGAAGAAGCTCGTAAATTTGCTTATCGTTCACGACTCCGACCCTGTGTTGTGTAAATATTTTTTATGATTTCCCTAAAAATAAATGCATGTTTTTTTTCTAATTAAAAATAAAACTATCTTGTTTTAGATATGGAGGAACAAATCAATATGATCAAATGCGAGAACTTGAACGTGGTTGTCATTTGTTAGTTGCAACTCCAGGACGTCTTTCTGATATGCTTGAAAGAGGTCGTATTGGTCTTGAAAACTGTCGTTTTCTTGTCCTTGATGAGGCAGATCGTATGTTAGATATGGGTTTTGAACCTCAAATTAGAAGAATCGTAATCCAAGAAGGAATGCCTCGCATTGGAGAACGGCAAACACTTATGTTCTCTGCAACTTTCCCGAAAGAAATTCAGGTATTTTATTAAAAAATGAATTTTAAATCACTAGAAAGAACTTTTTAAAATTTTAATATTTAGTTATATATACTAATGAATATAATTTTTAAATAATAGTAATCAAATATAGAATATTAATCAAAAGAAATAAAATATTATCATCAAACAATAGGCAAAAGTTGATATAATATATTATTGTATTATATTAGATTACCTCTTAATTTTTCTTTTATTTTTTTAGATTCTTGCTCGGGACTTCTTAGAAAATTATATTTTCTTGGCAGTAGGGCGTGTAGGCTCCACATCAGAAAATATTACCCAAAAAATTGTTTGGGTAGAAGAACGTGATAAACGTTCTTTCCTTCTAGATCTTTTGAATGTAGCTGGATTAAATAACAATCCACACGAATCACTTACTCTTGTCTTCGTCGAAACTAAGAAAGGAGCTGATGCTCTTGAAGATTTTCTTCATCGACATCAATATCCTGTAACAACAATTCATGGTGATAGAAGCCAACGGGAACGTGAGGAAGCTTTAAGAAGTTTCCGTTCCGGGCAAACACCAATTTTAGTTGCAACCGCGGTATAATTATTCATTGATATTGATTTTAATATTTTTTTATAAGCAATATATATATATATATAAATTTGAATGCTGAAAAAGAAAGATAAGTCTTTAAGAATCTATGTCTTCAAGCAGAATATCTTTTTTTTTTTTGTTGTTTACATTAAAATAATTCTATAATTTTTAGAAAATTCATTATATTTTTTTTAATATTATTTGTTTTGTTAGATTGCAGCTCGTGGTCTCGATATTTCACATGTTAAGCATGTTATAAACTTTGATTTACCATCTGATGTTGAGGAATATGTTCATCGAATTGGTCGAACTGGTCGGATGGGAAATCTTGGATTAGCTACATCATTCTTTAATGATAAAAATCGTAATCTCGTTCGTGATCTGGTTGAATTAATCGTAGAATCAAATCAAGAATTGCCTTCATGGTTAGAAGAAATGGCTAGTGATCATCGTATGCCTCACAGTGGCCGACGTGGTGGTGGAGGCAAAAGGTATATATATATATATATTTATATAGTGTATTTTTTAATAATTTTCCATTTAATAATAATATTTATTAATTATTTATTTTATAGTCGATTTAGTAGTGGATTTAGCTCTCGTGATTACCGACAACAAACTGGAGGAGGAGGCGGACCTTCAGCCAGCAGTCGTTCAAACAGCGGAGGCAGTTTTGGACAATATGGTTAGTATATATTTTAAAATATCAAAAGATTTAATTAAACCAGCTTATTACAATTTGACTCTGTTAAAAAATATTCTTCACTTTTTTACCTTTTTTTTAATTTAAAATTTTTTTGCAATGCTTCCTTACGAATTGACAATAATCAAATATGAGAGTAAAATTAGTTTCCTCTAATCCGCAAATTTTAAAATTTTCTGTTTCAATGATTAATAACAGAATGAAATCATATCATGGCATTAAACTTTTAATGTTTAATAATTAAACTATCTGGGAACAATATTTATTGCAATAAAATATAATAATCAACAATTTTTGAACAATTTATTTTCATTTAATATATGTATATTTCTTTTTTTAGGAGGGGGTGGTGGTGGCGGCGGCGGCTTTAGCAACTACAATAACGGAACATTATATGGCGGATCATATAATAATAATGATGGAAATGGAAGCGGCCCAGATTGGTGGGGGGCCTCTATGAATTAAGTTTTCATTTCTTTTAATAATACAAAAATTATATTTTCAAAGTTCGACTTTTTAATTCTAAGCGATTTATATAAAGCTTTCCTTTTGATCTAATAATTATTTTCAGCACATTTTTAATTGATCGCTAATTCTTAGATTTTTCTTCAATATACAAATATAATTACACAAAAAAAATTTGTCCAACAAAAAAAAATGTTCGTGCGATATTTGTCGATTATATAGTTTAGATTTATAATTTTTTTTTTTTATTAATAATACAGCCATTTTTACTTATACTCATTGTTGTTCACCAGGCTGTCACAATTATATCCATATTATAATAAATGTTCCAAATATTTTAGTTGGGTTTCTTAGTCTGATTTTAAAATCTCGTTGGTTGCCTTATAGTATTTGAATATAGTTAGTGATTTGAATTTGATGGATGCGAAGAGTGCTCTTGCTCCAGCAAAGCCTTCAGACACTCCAGTCTTATACTATAATAAGTTAAAAAGAAATTAATGTTCATACAAATTTTTGCCGTCCCTATCTGGTACGAAATTCGTAAAACAAAGAGGCTGGAATAGGGTAGGGTATTGGTAACAAATACTCATATAACAGAGTGAAACTGTGGTCCTATATCCTTCCTACTACGCCATTCTAATGAACCAAATGAATAGTGTAATTATTGGTAAAACAATTTCAAGGCTTTATATAAAAAATATTTAATATATAAATAAATAAATTTATTTATTTATATATTCTTTATTTAACATAATCATTTTATTATAATAAATAAAATAATATCATGTTGGCCAAATTGATAAATCTTTAATGATATTGTTAGTTACTACCATTTAGTAATAAGGCCAACTTTATTAAAATATACAAAGAAGAAAGAATTTAGAATTTACAAATTATCGTGCAATCTTTGAGCCTTTATTTGGGCTGGAAAATAAACGCACGTTTAAGATTACTGCATTTTTTTTTTCTTGACTGGGATGCAGTTACAGTTTCTAATTGTATATATATATATATATATATGTGTGTGTATGTATATATGTATATATAATTCACTAAGAAACAACTTTATATATATATGTGTATATATATATGTTTATATATACATATATATAAAAACATATATATATATATATATATATATGTACACTAGTAAGTAATATAAATATACAAAAAATTTTGTGTTAAACCAAGGGGAGACGTGAGGGTAAATCTCGTGTGCGCGGAGACGCCCCGGGAATACAGGGTCTCAATCAAAAAAAATAGACGATCACTTCTTCACTTTGTTTCTACTGCAACGAATAATGAAATGAATGGAATATATTGTTATATGACCTCACAGGTACATATGCAATCTTAATCGCCTGGAGGGCTGGGAGTCGCGTTGCAATTCAATCTTTTACTCTCTATAGCTAATTCAATTTTATTGAAATTCATTTGACATTATTAGTATGTCAAATAACTAAAAGCATTTTGATATTAACATTGTTTTTTTATAAATATATATATATGAAAAATAATATTTAAATATTATATATATATATATATTATACATATATATAATCTCTTTTTATGATTCATATAGGTCTTTAATGTTCCTAATGTTAAGCATTAGCATTCGAAGTTATGTTTTATAAAATTTATAAGATTATTAATATTAAATAGTAGCGATTTATTACTCCCGTTATGGCGGAGATCACCGGCTGTGTATTAAACATTTTTTTTTTTGAAATTTGGACAGTTTAAAAAATTTAAAAAAAATAAAGAAAATATATTAGTATTAACAAAAAAAAAAAAATAAAAAATAAAAAAAAAATAAAAAGTGATAAGTGAGAAAGGACAAGTGTGAAAGTGCAATTTGAATAGAAGGCCGGGTTGTCCGCTGATGTTCCAGGCGTTTGAGATATTGTGATTTATAACAGAAATGCGCTTATAAATTAGCGGTTCCCGCTTATGGGCGCCTCATAAAACAAGTTCTAGAATAACTTCCCCAATAAAACCACTCACTGCCAAAGACTAAGGAATATGTCCGCGCGAGTGCGTGCATGTGTGAGTGTTTTAACTTAGTTATGTGCGAGCGTGGATGTTACATAGCAAATAAGTTATTTACCTCTTGAGACAGAGCAAATTTAGTTTCTACGTTTTATAAAATTGAACTCGACCAAAAAAAAAATCGTACACCGAGTTTACTTGTATTTAATATATATTATACATTTTTTGTAATAAATACAAAGGAAAAAACTCCTCATGATTTATTTGAGGGAAGGAGGTAAGGGAGGGAGGGGAGTTGTGTACCTGTGATAGTCATTTCTAAAAATATTGATCAAAATTCATTTATTTACATTTTTTTTTAATTTTGAACTTATTATATTAATATTTTTTTTTTGAAATTTATTTTTCAAAATATTCAAAATATGATGATACTATATAATTGAAAAATGATTTTTCAGAGCTGTGACTGCAAATCAGTGTTCTTTTATTGTTGATTTGAGGGATGGCAAAAAAAATTAAATTATCTCAAATCTCCTTTCTCAAACAATGAATAAATGCATTTAATAAGTCTCCCTTATTTATGTAGTATTATTGTAAGTTCTAAAATAAAGTGTGCATCATAGATTTCTTTGTAATTTAATTTTTATAATTTAATCCTCCTTCAGTTTATATAATATGTTATATTCATTGGAATTCGTAAAAATAACTAATTTTCAAATATAAATATAGTAAATTGGTGGTAAGTAATATTGAAAATAAAAAGAAAAAAAAGAAAATCGTTAAAATAAGAATTGTTATCTATACCATTTTGTTTTTGTTTTGTTTGTTTAATTTTTAGTAATCAATTTTAAGAACCGTCAAGATTTTAACTAAAATTTAGGTCAATGTGTTTTATTAGGTTTCTTATTTAAATTTGGATAAAAGTGGAAATAGTTTTAACAATTGTTTTTTTTTAATTTAACAAATTAAAATATAGTGTCAATTACCATTATGACATTTTCCAAATCACGTTGAAAACAATAAGTGAAATTATTTTTAAGGGATTGACCTTATTTGTTTGAAAAAACTATTTTTAAGAAATATAATTTCATGTAAATGATTTATTTCATTTCTATTATAATTTTTTTAAGTGATAATTTTATTTTCAATTTCAATTCCACAACTTAGGTAGATTGCTGTATTAGTATTTTGACTGAATTTTAAATGGGATGATTTTTAACTTTTGTTAAGCTTATTTATGAAATAAATTAACACTATTTCAATTGAGTATAATCGATTTGAGATGTCTTGAACTGTGATTGGTTTGCAGAAATCTCGTCACGCTTATACAACTTATAGATTATTTTTTATCCACCTACCTCAAATTAAATTATAGTAAATGTGAAAAAATTGATTGATTAGTTTTGTGTAATTGTCTGTGTGTATGCGCGCGGATACCCGAATTTGATCTCTTAGATCAAATTTCTTATAAATTTTGTATATTAGGAAAACTACATTATTAAATATTTATTATTAAGTATTTTTTTATTTTTTCATAAATAATAAAAAGTAATAAATAAAATTTAAATAATCTTGATTTCAAATCAATTGAAATTAATTTTAACATTTTACTAAAATAAAGAAACTAATATGCAAAAATTTTAAAATTGGTTTTAACTGAAAGTGGTATGAAAATAAATTTTCTTCAAGATCTGAACTAATTGTAAGAACGTGGTCCCTATTTTCAGTCAATTAAACAACCTCTAATCATTTATCTCTAACAATTGCTTTATTTTTTAAAAAAAAAGATAATTTATTTTATTTTTTATACCGCAACTTTGATAAGTTTTAACTTTTATTTTTTTCCTAATGGATTTGTTTCTTATTTTTCAATATTTTTCTCTATTAACTTGAAATCATTATTCATTAAATTATTCAATTAAAAATCAAGGGCCAAAATCTTTGGCCTTTTGGACTCATTGTAGTTTTGTCAGAAGAAAAAAAGGAATCAATCTTTATTCTAATAAGTCAAAGTATAAATTATGCCGAAAAAAAATTCAATATTTTATTTTGCTGCCGATGAAATAAGTATATCTAATATCTTAAAAAAACACTAAAGTATATGAACGATGGAATCTAAGATATTAAATATACTTATTTTATAGGACATAACAATTATATTCCAAAAATTATTTTTACATTTTACAAATTAAACATTTTTTTTAAGTAATTAAACAATACTCTACCAGTTAACATGCTTCCGAATCAATCTTAAATGGATATCTATATTTTAAATTAAATAATAAATTTAATAATATTCAATTTGAAAAAAGAAAAAACTTTGAAAACGTTACAAATTTATGTTATATTGCAAAAGTTTTTGTAATTATAGAAAATATTCGTCGATCTCTCGCAAGGTATGGTCTGGGGTGGACTTTCGTGTACCAGAAACTTTTAACTTTATTTTGTCATATCAACCTAAACTTCCCATTAATGTTAAGACAACAAAATAAATCCTCAATCTGTTTTTATCTGTAACTACTTTGAATTAATTAATTCCCCTGGATGTGATTTTTTCACCCCTTTTAGATAATTATCGTTTTTTTACGTAGTTAAGCCGTATAACTATATTTTTTAGTATGAGGTGTACTCAGTAAGCCTTATTATTTTCCAGGACAAAAAAAAAACGCAAAATATTAATGTCAAAAACTGGACGGTGTTATAAAATAAAGAGTTGAAAATCAGAAGGAAAAAATTTACAAAAAATGGTTTATTGACTCCTAATAATTCTTAACTTTTTAAATATTATGTATTTATAAAAAAGTAAGATGAAAAAAAAAATTACTATATAAAACTATTACCTACAGTCCTCTTTTAAAAAATATTCACCGCTCCCTGGATAATTAATGCTTTCTTATAATTCTTTTACTATCTCGCCAGAGTATTGCGATCACGAAAATTTTCGATCCCCAGATTTTGATGTTTTTATACGTTTTGAAGGTCCCTGAGTCATTTTCACTAACAAAAGGTTGAGAAAAATGTCTGTCGTGTTTGTGTGTGTAGACAAGATTACGCAAAAACGGTTTGAGCTAGAATAATGAAATTTGGTACACGATCATTATTTAAAATTGGTAGTTTTCTATCAATTTTTGAGAAATGTAGCTCAACCCGAAGAGGGTCATTACCTACAACGTTTTGATTTTTTTTCATCTAAAATGACCGTAAAATAAAGATATATGTTTGATAATTTTTCACATGATTAAAAATTGTATAAAACTGCTATATATAGAATTTCAGCTTGATTGAATCGCTGAAAGTACAGGAATTTATTTTTTAACACAACTGCAAATAACGCGCCAGCAGGTGACGTGGTGGTTTAATAAATATTATTTATTAATTTTAATTTATAATTTAATTTAAATATAATATATGTTATTTAATCCAATTCAAATTGCGAGATAGTCGAGTGGAGACACTCCAGATTTTTTTATTTAATAGCAATTACTCAGAAAGATATAATATGGTGTTAATGTTTCTACTTTTTCTTAAAATTGAGTAAAGAAAAGTGTAAATTAAAAACATTGTTGTTTGAAATTATGAAACTATTCATTGATATGAGAATAAAAAGGTAAGACAATTTTCCCCGAACCCACCTGTGACCATCACCGAGGCCTCCCTGGATCGCTGCAGAACCCACCTAGGCGCGGTAACGTCCACTTCACACCCCTTTCACACAGCTCGTATGATAACAAGCGACATATTTTTTAAATTAAAAAAAGTTGACCCAACTTGACTTATTGTTAAATTAATCTAAATTGATACATCTTTTAAATAAAATAATAATATTTTAAAGAATTGTAGAGAATAAAGGAAAAATTATTAGAAAAATATAACATTTAAAAAAAAAAATGATTTTATTAATAATTATAGACAAAATTAATACTTTTTAAAAATTTTCAATTTTAAAACTTTGTTAATACATCTATTTAATATTCATTAAATATAAAAATAAGCGAAAGAAAAAATTTTTTTTTATGACAGATATGCTTATTTTAATATCAAATTTCTCTAATAAATTAAAATAATTATATAAATATTATATTATGTGAAAAATGAATAAAAAAACATTGGATTTATTATAAAATATATATAAACCTATATATCGCCATTATTTTTCTTCTTAAAGTCTTTAAATATATTAACACTTTTAATTTTCAGAATTTTTCAAATTGAAATTGCATACATAATTCACACTAGAATTATAGAATCCCGCAAATAACTCTAAAAGTAACCTAATACAAAAATTTTAAGATCACAATTATTATAAAGATATATGATTTTTTTCTAAATATAAATATTAATTATTACATTTTAAAAATAGTGAAATAAATTATGTATATTATTATATAAATAAATATTTTACAATAAAAATTAATAATACACACATCATTTAGGAATGAATTATTAACAAGGATATGAGTTTATATATTAAAAATCCACTTGACATTAATCTGTAATGGATGAATAATTTATAATTTCAAATTGTGATGATGTTGAAAAAAAAACATTAATATTCAAAGCTTAACTAAGATGTCAGTATATTTAAAGCATTTCGCACACCATTTTTATAATTAACTTCTTATTGGCGTATAATATTTCACATGAGTTATTAATCATATTAGTATTTTAATTTGATTATTTTTTTTGTTATACTTTTAGAAATAATCTAAATGAACAACAATTGTAGTAAAACATTGAGATACTTTCCAGAGATGGTTTGTTTTTGAGGAAAACTCGAAAGGACTTTGTCTATAATCTTGAGGGTGGTGTTTGGCTGGAATCGATGTTATCCATCCGAATCCAGCTGGTGGCGTATCGCTAGCAAGCCACAGTGGGTGTTTCAGACATGAACAGTATCTCAGAACGGGAATTAAGAAAATACACCAGTAGAAATGATACCAACATTACAATTGTTCCAATTGTGAATGTAAATATTTCATGGGATCTTGGTGGTTTAACAAATATCCGCATACGAAAATCAGCCCAAGTTGATTCAGTCCAGGTAGGATATTTCCCAGAACTCCAATCATAATTTGGTATCTCAAAAGCTGGACTACTCGCTGCTGTATAATTCATTAATGTTTCGATACATACTCCAGTCATATTTTTCCCATTAACCCAGAGATAAACATAATCAGGATCATTAAGTATGGCTTCATTACACTGTGATTGATTCCAATCCTCTTTAATATTTCCAGTAAGGTATGCTAAAGTTTGACCTGTTAAGGATACCATTAAAGTATTGTTTATAGTAACCCCCACATATGTATTCATAGGCTCATCAGGTAAACTTTGCACAGGACTCACAGACTCTCTAAAAAGAGTGCAATTAATTGATATTAAATAACAGTAAAGTAGATTATCTACTAATGTTATGAATTCATCATCTAATTCTAGATCATCAGTATCCGAATTATTTGGGTAAATCTCAGAATATATTGTATTAGCCAATGCAATGGAGATCTCCGCTATAAATTTTTGAATAGATTTGGTTTCGTTGTTATAATTAATAGTTGAATTATTATCAAAAATACTATGATAATAAGGATTAACATATTGCATTCCATGATCTGTTATTACAATGCCAGATAAATTCTGCTTAACATTTTGAAAAGATTGCAAAGAGGATGGTGGTAAACGAGAGGATTCTTCAATATCCACTTTAAAACCTCTTTTCTCATAGTTAGTTTTTAAATTATTTGCAAATGGTTTTCCATTATCATTCTTCCCTAAATAGATATGAAGATTTTTGTTGATATTTGAGATTTGATTCAATTCAACAAGTAATCTTATATCTTCTATGTTAAGAGGCAGATGACCTTTTTCCATATCCCATATAAATCGAGAAGATCCAATATAATCGAAGGATTCCCCATGAAGAAGAAGATATATCAGGTTATCTTTTAATTTATTTTGATTTTTGATGAGTTGTTTTAATTTAAATGCAGTTGCTAATAATGTTACTATTCCAGTAATTGGTGAATCTGCTCCCGTAACAACAGTATCAAAAAGTGAGAAAGAATCTAATCTTGAGGTTATAACCACGGCCTTTTTAGAGTTATTTTTTATTAGATAGGGTGACAGCCATAAATTTTGATCACCCATTGGATCACATACCTTGACAGGATTTAAATTAAGCATCAAATTACTTCTTCGAATGCAGGTTTCCGAATCTCCAACAGCAAACATATAAGCTAGAAGTTCTACTGCACATAATTGTTGATCTTGGTGGATATTAAGATTATGGCTTTCTATACATTCATTTATCTTTGATATCGACTCTATTTTATTTAAATAAAATATTGGAAAAGGCCAGTCTTCGAAAAAAATACCTGTTCCAGCAGGATTCCACGGTTTATTTCGATCGCATTGTGATGATCCTAAACCGGAATATTCATTAGGACATTGTCTATCTGTTGAAAAGGACGGTGGTAATTTTTCAGAATGATTCAATGAAAGAATAACTCCATTTATTTTAGTCGACATTTTCAATTTTAATAATATATTATATTGAAAATATTCGGGCTTCAAAATTACAACATAAGGTTCCGATTTGGCTTGATCACTTAATAACCAATCTACATCAGAATGATTGTTGATTATATGTAAAACGCCAACATTACCATTTCTGAGTGATGAACATCCAAATTGATGTGTACCATTTAATCTTCGAAAACATGGGGAAAACCCTTTAATATTATAATAAATTTTTTCTCTTGTTCTTCCAGCAGATATCAATGTCATCATTAGTGAAAATAGTAAAGCATAAATCATTATCATATATTTACCCATAATGATATTTAAAATTGTTGAAACAGGTATTATGATTATTATTATTTAACACAGCCTTTTTTTCATTTATATCAAAATCACTTTATTTTATTTACTAGTTTAGAAAAAATTTAACATAGTAACACTTAATATTCAAAAATTTAAGATATATTAATAAGTAATTTAATTTGGAGGGAAGAAAATTTATTTTCATTCATATTGATATTTAGCAAATAGATTAAGAATAAAGAAAAGACGATATAAAAATATTTTATATCTATGATTTATAAGCATGGAAGAGAAATTAAGAAGTAAAGATGTCAAATTTAAGACTAATTTTTAATTGTATAATAATAATTTAAATAAAATTAAAATTATTAAAAAATTATTATTAAATTAAAAAACTTTATTTTGAAATATAATTATAATTTTTTTTTCTTAAATACTTAAACAAACAATATATACCTAAGTTTATTGATATATTACATAACCTCAATTTGGTTTAAACAAAACCAGGGAGGAACAAAACACAAAACCACATCTATATATATAATTAAAAAATAAACTATTAATTATGCATTAATATAATATAAATAAATAAAAATTTATAAAAATATAATTGCATATATCTAATATGATTGTACTATAATATATCATTTAGAACAATAAATATAAATATATATTTTAACTAGAATTTAATTAATTTATATTATTATGGTTAATAAAGAGTATAATAAACTTAAAATGTTTTATAATACTTGTAATGATTTAATTTAATTTTATTAAAAACAATGAAATTATTTATTGACCTCAGAATAGAAAAGTAATACAATATTGAAAAAAATTATCCATTGTTTCAATTATATTACACATAGGTAATAATTACGAGATATCTCATGATTCATTGCCGATACTTTTAAATATTTACATAAGCTAGAAACAATGTTTCCAAATGAACAATTCTACAAATAAATAACGACATTTCTGTTGCTGTTGATTTTATAGTGTGTATGCCACTTCGAAACTATAATCACTTTTTAAAAAAGTAAGGGGATTATTTAATTATAATCATCATCAATCAAAGGCTCCAAATATGGTCCACAAGATCTAGTTTGGTCCCATTAATTAGTTATAAAATACCCTTACTGTAATTAATAATTAATAAACTATATATAAAAACATAAAATTGACCAATTGATCATCGACATCAACAAATGATTAAATTTAGACTTTTAATAATATTGACTTGAAGTTAGATATTTAAAATTCCTAAAATCAAAATATTCAAAATATTCATTTTATACAATAATCACTCTTGGGCTAATGCAGTGACCTCTACAATTTTATTCCCCTGTTTATTTCAAAAAGACATAAGAATTATGTATATATATTTATTATAATTGTTTTTTACCAAAATAACTAATCAAAATAACATTAGTAACTTATTAAATAAGCTTATTCTAGTTACATTATTAACATTTTCATAAAACAATGAATAATTATTCTCAAGACATAAAACATTCAATATATATAGGTATGTTTGTATAATGTGTTAATTACTTTGTATCATTAATCAGTTAAAATATAATTCTTTTATAATGTAAATAAATTTTATATTTAGGACCATTAGTTGGCTGTATATATTGTCACACTAATTTTATAAATGAAGAATTTTTATTAAAACATTTAAAAAAATGTATTCTTAAGAAGATATGTTCAGTATTAAAAAATCAAATAAAATTCGAAAATGTTTCAATAGAAAATTCTTTGCAAGTTAGGAAGAACAACAAATTTGAAGAAAAAACTAATATTAACCATGAAAGTAAAAAGCCTTTTGAATGTGATTATTGTAAAAAGAAATTTCTTCAAAAATCAAATTTAAGCAAACATTTAACTATTCATAAAGAAGAAAGACCTTTTGAATGTAAACTCTGTAAAAAGAAATTTAAACAAAATCCAGTTTTAAAGAAGCATCTATTACTTCATACGGATGAAAAGCCTTATGAATGTAATATCTGTAAAAATAAATTTAAACGAAAAGATCATTTAAATAGACATTTATTAATTCATACAGGTGATAAGCCTTTTGAATGTAATTATTGTAATTGGAAATTTAATCAAAAATCAACTTTAACTACACATTTATTGACTCACACAGGAGAAAAGCCTTTTGAATGTAATTTCTGTAAAAAGAAATTTTACAAAAGTTCAGATTTAACTACACATTTATTAATACATACAGATGAAAAGTCTTTTGAATGTAATTATTGCAAAAAGAAATTTGATCGAAAAAGTTATTTAAAAAGACATTTATTACTTCATACGGGTGAAAATCCTTATGAATGTGATTTCTGTAAAAAGAAATTTAACCAAAATTCAGATTTAACTAGACATTTACTAATTCATACAGATGAAAAAGCCTTTGAATGTAATTTCTGCAAAAAGAAATTTAACCATAAAACTCATTTAAAAAGACATATATTACTTCATACGGGTGAAAAGCCTTATGAATGTAATATCTGTATAGAGAAATTTTATCGAAAAGATTATTTAAATAGGCATTTAATAATGCATAAAGGGGAAAAGCCTTTTGAATGTGATTATTGTAAAAAGAAATTTCTTCGAAAAGAATTTCTGTATAGTCATATATTTACTCATACAGGTGAAAAACCTTTTGAATGTAATTTCTGTAATAAGAAATTTAATCAAAGATCAAGTTTAACTACACATTTATTAATTCATACGAGGGAAAAAACTTTGCTATGTAAATATTGTAAAATTAAATTTACACAAAAAGGTGATTTAAATAGGCATTTATTAATTCATACAGGTGAATACCCTGTTAAAAGAAATTTCAACAAAAAGATAATTTAACTACTCATTTAATAATTCATTCAGGTGATAAACCCTTTGAATGTAATTATTGTAAAAGGAACTTTAATCTAAGATCAACTTAAACCAGAGGTGTATTGAGAGAGGAACGCGGGGGAACGACGTTCCCTTACCTTTTTTCAGAACCGGAACGCGTTCCAGTACTTTTTCATGTCCCGACAACTCTCACTTAAATCTACTATTAGAATTTCTTTTTTGTGTTCGTTAATATTTTGTATAGTAGGAATAAGAAAAAATAAAAACTTATATGAAAAAAATAGTTTGCTGAAAATAAGACTTTTATTTGCTCCCACAATGCATTCCCTTACTTCTTATTTTACCAATACATCACTGATTTTATCTACACATTTATTAATACAGAGGAAAAGCCTTTTGAATGTAATTATTATTTAAAGAAATTTAGCAAATGTTCAGATTAAAAAAAATCATATATTAATTCATACAGATGAAAAGGCTTTTGAATGTAATTATTATAAAAAAAATGTTATCGAAAATCACATTTAAATCAATATTTAATTATTCATACATGTGAAAATCCCTTAGGTTGTAATTTTTGTTAATCAAATTTAAATACACATTAATTAATTCATAAGGAAGAAAAATTTTTATTGTAATTATTGTAAAAATAAATTTAAAATAAAAAAATGTTTACAAATACATTTAATTCAGTAAAAAAATGTATATATGATTTTTATTTGGTAATATGTTTGTGGTATTAAGTATTATAGATCAAAATCTATAATTTATATTTGGCACCAAAACTATAAACTTGTTATAATTATTTTTACCGACCGATGATAGTAAGGGAGGTATTGTTTTCAAACCAAATTTCACCGGTGGAGATTTTTACATATCTCCACGAATCATGCATTTTAACAGAAAAATGTATTTTTAGCAGGATGTCTGTCCGTCCTTCTGTCCATTGTATGTCAGTATAGACGTGTATATCTTGAACGACTCAACAGACTGATAAAATTTTGTATATATACTTAATGCATCAGTAGCATGAATTAATCAACTTTTGGTGTATATCAGGAAACCGGAAGTGCTAGTTTACAAAGTATTAATTTTATATTCATTGTCGGAAATTTTTCACTTAAAATATAGTAGTATTTAATAATTGAGTAATTAAACTAAAAATAAAAACCAAGATAATATAATTTAGTCATTTTAATTCAAATTTTAAAAATAATTTTTTTTGATACTTTAAATATACATATATATATATTTTGAATTTTTTATATTTATATTTATCTATCTATATATATCATGTATTTTTTTATACGGCTTGCGGCTCGCCAAAAAATGACGAATAAATCTATTCTTTGTGGTACTATATATTGTGTGGTAAAGAGTATTTGTATAATTTTTCATTTTTTAAATAAATAATATAGTGTAAACAAAAATGTTTAATTTGTCCGGATTTTGGCCACTCACCCTTTAGATACGCTTGTTTTCCTTTTTTTAAATATATATAAGATATATATAATATAAACATATTATAATCTAATTTAAAATTTAATTTTTATGGAATGGAATATTTTATCTCTTTTCATTTAGCCTTGATTTGAAAGCTTACTCTCAGAGCCAAAGAAGGAGAACCTCCAAAGGGCACCAAAGAATATAAATTAACATGTCATTTCAAAATAATAGCTGTTTTCACTCTTCTTTTTATTATGAAAATGATAACATTTTCTAGAAGTAATGAAATTGTTGTTAAAACTGATGTTAAAATTAAAATAGATAGAACAATTATTTTGTCTGTTGTATTATATGGGTGTGAGGCATGGTCTATGACCTTGGGTGACGAGAGTAGATTTAGAGTATTTGAGAATATGATTCTTCGCAGCATTTATGGGCCAAAGAAAGATGAGGTCACCGGGGAATGGCGAAGAGTGCATAACGATAAATTGCATGACCTCTATGCATCTCCAGACATATGTAGTTAGGTTTATAAAATCGAGAAGGCTTCGATGGGCAGGATGGGAGAGGAAAGAATGGCGAAAAATATATTGGTGGGAAAACCGATTGGGAAACGTCCGCTTGGAAAACCAAGGACGCGGTGGGTGGATAATGTAGGAAGGGATTGGAGAAAGTAGGAGTCGGATGGTTATACAGGGAAAGATAGTTCAAATAGGGGTATATAAAAGTCTTGTGATTTAATTTAATCGGCATAGCCAATTTTGATCTACAATTTCCAGGACAGACAAAACTTCTAAATTCATATTTGAATTCTCCAGGTATGAACCGTGAAGACATGGAAAATATTTTTGAATCTGATCAATGGGCAAACCTTTTGATATCCTATACATATAAATTTTCAATAAATTAATAAAAAAAAAACTTTTTAATATACACGCTTTTTAATCAAAAATGCCCTAAAAAATAGAAAATAAAATTTTAATATTATCCTTTACATATACCCAACAAAAAAGGGTGGGCGTAAGTCAGTGGCGGATTAAAGGTCCAGAGCGCCCTAGGCAATCACTTTATCGGCGCCCCTGTATCGGCCATAAATGCCCATCATAATACTATAAATTTTAAAAATTCTGAGCTCGCGCGCCCCTTGTAACTACACGCCCCTAGGCACGTGCCTAGTTTGCCTTACGGATAATCCGCCTCTGGCGTAAGTAGTAAGTAAAGAATTTAATATTATTATATTTTCGATTTTTTAAATTTTGGATTCGATTAGAGCTTAAAAATGTGTAATTGTAAAGTAGTCTTGGATTTTTTAAAATTCGTTTGGCAACATGGTCAAATCGGCGGTCAAAGTTGAAAATTCCCCATATATTATAACTACTATAATTAGTGTTATTATAAAGTAAAATTATAAAGAAAAAATGTTTAGACATTATTGTAGACATTTTCATTCTGTAAATTAATTAATTTTATTTCATTTAAATAAATATCTATTTTTAAATATTTTTTGCTCTGTCTACATTATTTATCTAATTCTCACAATATATTAAGATCATATATATTGGAATTATTATATAAATAGGAATTATTTATTAATTATTATTAATTATTTATGTCAACTTATTTAAAATTTTATATCTACATGTTGTCATTCAAAGAATGTTTATATTTTTATTTTTTATGTTATATTTATATCTTATCTTCTTATACGAGTAAAAATTGTTTCTCTGTTTCATTGTTCTCAAAAACCGCTCTAACGATTTTTTTGAAATTCACAACAGAGATAGTATTTATAAAGAAAAATTGAGTTTTATTGACCACATCTCTGGAAAACTACATCTTTATTAGTTCTTCTTAATTTAAATTTATAATATATGGATGACGTCACAACCACCGCCTGTGAGATATATATATATCTATTCTTAAAATAAAATTACAAATATTTATATTATATTCATATATTTGATTTTTTAATTTCATTAATAGTTTTACATTTAAATTATTTGAAATTGTTTCACACAACGTTTAAAAGAAGATTTATCTTTATATTCGATTCGATACATAGTAGGAGAATTAAATGACATCATCAATTTATTATAGAACGAATCCGTAAATATATTTTTAATATTATATATTAGCTATTGATTATATTGTAATTCCACTCTTAATTATATACTTACATGAAAAAGGAAATCCAATTATGAGATCAAAATTAAAATTACTTATTTATATAATCTTTAATTTTGTATATCAAAACGCCAATTGAAAATGAGTGAAAAATGATTTCTTGGTTATATAAAAATTAAAATATGATTTTTTAGACGTCCTCTACGCATTTTTAATATTAGAATTATTTATTAAAAGAAAACAAAAACAAAATTAAATTATAAATATAAATAAAACATAAAAATTATAAATATTATATACATATTCTTTGACCAATTATATGTTGCATGTTGTGAGTATGTGATTACACAAATTGGGAAAAAATCACTCGAAATGCAATTAAACAAAATAATTGAAAAGTTAGGCTAAGCAGACGTCTTAAATATTATAAGAGATTCGGCAATTGCAATTACAGATAGCGAGGAAAAATTAATGGAGGTTTGAAATCGAGGTATCAATCGGGAAACGCCTGTTATCATGCAGTAAAGAGGCTTATCTCATCCAAATTATTATCAAAGGGAATCAAGACCATGGACGCATAGGAAGGGACGTAAGAGAGATAGGACAAGGGCTCAGGATAGGGACATTTGGAGAAATGTGGCCAAGAACTTTCGACTATCTTTGAGCTATATAAATAGATAGATATAACATATACAATAATAATATATATAATTAATTTACTGATTAAATTAAAATATATTTTAAATAAGAACACAAAAAGAAATGAATGTTTTATGTAATATACTGATTGAAACAAAATGGATGAAAACCTTTTACTACTTTTAACCAAATACGATGTACCACTCGGGGGTACAGGGGGCGGAGCCCCCGTCCAGCTGTGAAGAGCGCCGAAGGCGCTCGGACCAGCTGGTTTATATTTTATATTTTTAATTTTATTTTTTTAATATTGGCCTTTTAAAATTATTTATAAAACACGAAAACATTCAAGATTATATGAATAAATAATTTTAAATAATTGATCTCATAATTGGATTTTCATTTTCAAGTAAGTATATATATGAATGTATGAAGGGACACTTTTAGAAATGTGGATGTTGATATAACATTTACAATAATAATATATAATTAATTTACTGATTAAATTAAAATATATTAAAAGTAAGAACACAAAAACAAGTAAATGTTTTATCTAATCTAATATACTTACTGATTGAAGAGCTAGCTAGTATAGTATATTTTATATTTACGCGGAGTTGCTGTATAATAATTGATGACGTCATTTAATTCTCCTATATCGAATCGAATCTTATCTTATTATGCTAGCTAAAATTGTATATATCTATCTATCTATATATATTGGTTCTCAAAAACCGCTCTAACGATTTTTTTCAAATTCACACTAGATATAGTATTTATAAAGAAAAATTAAGTTTTATTGATGATATCTCTTGAAACATTCAGCTTCATTATTAATTTCTTAATTGAAAATTATATATGGAAAACGTCAAAATTGGCCTCCATTTTTATTTGTATTAATATTTTTTTTTATTTAAAATATTTTAAAATTTATTATTTAATTTCGAAATAAAATTAAAAATATTTATTTTTTTAATAAAATATATATAGATATTTATTAATCTCTCTCAAAAAAAAAAAATAAATAAAAAACATCAAATCTGCCTGCTAAGACAGTAAAAAAATGACAATTTTTTATCTAAATATATATAGTTCAGATGGTAAAGTCATGTTTTAACGAGTGGATTTCGTCGGTTCGAAACTCTCCGGGTGAATCGTTATTTAAAAATGAAAATGAAAATAATGAATTTGTTATTTTTTTTCTTTTTATCTATTGTTTACATTTTAATAAATTACTATTTTATATTTATTTATTCATTGTTCTTTTATTAAATTTAATATTTATTAATATTATTTATTATTAATTTATATATTGATGACATCACAAATGACATTTATATTGAAATTTGACTCCCGCCTTTTTTTAAATATATTTTGTCTTAGCAGGCAGATTTGATGTTTTTTATTTTTTTTTTTTTTTTGAGAGAGATTAATAAATATCTATATATATTTTATTAAAAATAAAATTAAAAATATATATTTTTTTTATATTTAAAATATTTTAAAATTTTTTATTTAATTTCGAAATAAAATTAAAAATATATATTTTAATAATATTTTATAATTATAAATTACGATATATATTTATCAATAATAATTAATTATTTTTTTTTAACTTAATTACAGAGCCGAGGCTCGGGGTCCCGGTATGATCTTAATATATTGTCAGAATTAGATAAATAATGTAGAGAAGAAAATATTTAAAAATAGATATTTATTTAAATGAAATAAAATTATTTAATTTACAGAATGAAAATGTCTATAATAATGTCTAAACATTTTTCTTTATAATTTTACATTATAATAATACTAATTACAGTAGTTATAATATATGGGGAATTTTCAACTTTGACTGCCGATTTGACCATGTTCCCAAACGAATTTTAAAAAAACCAAGACCACTTTACATTTACACATTTTAAGCTCTAATCGAATCCAAAATCAAAATTTAAAAAATCGAAAAACAAACTCACAGATATATAGATTTTATAAATGAACATTTATACAATTTATTTTAATTAATTTGAAACATTTTAGGAAACAAATTTTTAATGGGTCATTTTTAGAAATCCCATTTAACAATTATAATAAATAATTAAAAAATTGTAAAATTTTTAAAGTATATAAAAATAATTTGTATAAATTGGTTAAAGGGTCGAGTGATAGTTCGGTGTCCCAGGTATATATTTTATATTAACACGCCTACTTTTCTGTATAATAAAGATATAAAGAATCATATTTTAATTTTTATATAACCAAGAAATCATTTTTTCACTTAAAATATAGTTGTAAAGCCCAAATCTCCGATCCATATAACATCATCGACTGGGCCGCTACCAAAAGGAGTCTTCTCTTGCTCTGACTAGGGCCACCGGTATTTGCCATTAGTCTCGAAAAAATAATATTAAATTTTATATAAATTTATAAATTAGAATATTTGAATTTGTTTAAATTTTAACATATGTAATCAATCATATGCATAAAGAATAGAAAATTTTGAAAATCAACTTGGTATTAAATTCAGAAAAAAAAATACTCATATATAGAATATATAGACTATTCGAATATAATTGAAACTCTTTCTCTCCCTCTATTTTAAATTTAAAAAAACGGAGTGTTAAGAAATTAAGATTCCTTATACAACATGGATGGTTAAATGAATTGGGCTCCCTACCTCCCTGAGAAATTCCCATTAAAAATGTTTATAATATTTTAGTTTATTAAATCAAACTATTATTTTTTTATTTCAATATTTTTAATGTTAATACAATAATTTTTATTTTATAATCTATAAAATAATTTAATTATTTTTAAAAACAACGGTCTTCAATTACAATTTTTTACTCTCTACTGACTGTTCATTTCATAACTGAAAATAGTGTCGAATAGAAATAGACGATATTACTTGGATTAATCTTATTATGCTAGCTAAAATTGTTTGTTTGTATTATTGAGGACCCCAGTTCAATTCATTTTAATCAGATTGATGCAATGATGCAACATTTAATAATTGTAATAAATAATTAATTGTAGATTAATATTTTTTAAAGGGTCGAGCGACAGATCGGTGTCCCAGGTATTAATATTACCAGCCAAACCCAATAATAATGAATCATTTTTTTTAACTTAAGTACCGAGCCGAGGCTCGGGGTCCCGGTACTAAAGATAAATCTTCTAAACGTGGTGAAACAATTTCAAATAATTTAAATGTATCTATTAATTAAATAAAAAACAAATATGAATATAATATAAATATTGTTAATTTTATTTTAAGAAAAGATATATATCTCACAGGCGGTGGCTGTGACGTCATATCTATTTAAATTAAAAAAACAACTAATGAAGATTTTTTCAAGAGATGTGATCAATAAAAATAACCGTTAGAGCGGTTTCTGTAATATACAATTTTAGCTAGCATAATAAGATAAGATAAAATTAAAACTATTAATATTATATCCATATCTGTTTTTATTGCATTAATAAATACATTAAAATTATTTGAAATTGTTTCTGTTGCTTGGAGGGGTGTGGTTGCTGCGGCCAAGAATTTTCGAGTTCCGTAGTCACAGAGATAGATAGATAGTTTCTGATGCTGGAAATTAATTTCGTCTGGTCACAGGCCAACTTATTTTAAATTTTCTATACAATCTAATTAAATTTACAAATTTAAAAAATACGTATTTTTGAAAAATTCAAAATATTTCTTTTTGATTATTGCAGTGTCAACGACTTTCAATATATGTTTCAAATTTGAGCGAAATCGTTTGCAAATTTTAAACATTACAGATAGACAGAAAAGTGAAGTTAATAAAAAGTGTTTAAAAATAATTTTTTTGTTCCTTTCACTACAGATGAGGATATTGATTGCACACTCAACGCTAAAGTATTTGTCTGGCCTAAAGAAATAGAACCGGTTTAAGATTTAAGTATGGACAGACTTCAACAAGGGCGAGATGATGTAGAAACCAATTTAAGTCAAAGAATTCGAGAATTTGAACAAATGTAAACACACATTTAATTATCAAATAATATCTATAACTAATTATTTAATATTAATTAATTTCATCATTTAAAAATAAATTTATATTCATACTAGTATATAATTATATTATAACTATATTTTCACTAGAATAAAGTAAATGCAGTAGAAAGTTAGGATCAGAAAGAGAATTGTTCTGTCAGGTAAGTTTTTTTAACATTTTATCCAAAATCAAGTCATTTTCCGAGGCCTTTTTAGTTTTGATAGTCTGTCATATAAATAATTTTATTTCAGACGTCTATATTAGTTTGGGGAATAACAATGGATAATTATATTTTTTGAATTGGTGAGGTGCCTGGATGTTATTGTGAGATGAAGTGTCTTTTGATGAGAGAGGAGTAAAAACGATAGAGGTGACTAGCAAATGTATTCGCCTTATTGAAGTCACTCCTTGCCAACTGTTATTTTGTCTACGCAGTGGGGGATTCTTTCAGTTGGTCTTTTAAGTTTCTTCGTCTCTTTCCAAAGGAAGTAGTGAGTTTAATGAGTAGTGAGGTCTCTCAGATGCTTAAATTCCTTTCAGTTTTCCCAGTAGATTACCAATTTGTTTTGATAAACAATTAATTATAGTTTTAAGGCATGGGGATCTGTCCTAATCATCATAACCAAAGCTTTGTCTAAAGATATATTTCTCAAATATCATGATAAGTTGCTGTATAATTTGGATCAAGAAATAAAACCAATTTTGTAATTGACACTTTATTTGAAATTTAATTAAATGTGCTCATTAAGGGGGTGTATTAGAATATAGTTCACACACTGTGTTTCTAATTCAGTGATCAAAGTGTAATGTAATATATTTTCTGTCAATAAATCGTTTTTCTTGTAATGCTTTTTATTTTTATACCATTTAAAAGAATATGTTTTGAAAACATTAAATATAAAAGGGGATGTGAGGGAATTTGAAGAGAATAGAAATTGATAGGAGGAAGCACAAAATAAAACATCAGTTGATTATTACCATAGAGATTGAGGTAGGTTGATACATAGATAAATATAAAAAACATTTACTTATAAACAATCTGGATTTGGAAACATTTAATTTAATAATATTTATATGGAAAAACGTAAGTATAATAAATATTCAAGAAATTGAATTTAAAATGAAAGTTAAGAATAAATGAAATATAAATTTTGACATTATTTAATTTATATATATATATATTTAGTGTATTTATATAGAACAATATTTATATACATCAAAAATTACATTTTTTTAATAGTAGGGAATGCTTTAATTACCAATATAATTATTTATAAATTTTAGCAGTTGTATTTTTTATTGCTATAATTAGCATTTATAATCAAATAGCTAAAAATAAAGAATATCTTAATTATAAAATTAAGGTGAAGAAAATATTTTAGATAATATTAATTAAGATTTTTACAAATAATTTTCAAAATATGGTGCATATAGAATATTATTATAAAAAATTGAAATAAGATTTTCATGCATATTCTAATATATATATATATATATATTAGAGATGAACTATAATTAAATTAATATATTTATTCAAAAGAAAAAAAATGAATAGTTTTTTATAAAAATAAAGTTTAATATATATTGGATAGTTATATTAAGTGGGCTAATATATTGAAATTCAACATTAACTTTATAAT